>JBANSL010000009.1:67765474-68230474 GCA_037127255.1 Persicaria tinctoria
GTTACTAACCCTTTTTCACATAATTAACCCCAGTTGCATTAAGATCACTTTCGCTTCAATAACACAAACAAGGATCACCTTCAACTCTCGCAAAAGAATCATGCTCATAGGGAAAGAAGATGAATCGCACAAAAGATCTGACCTTTATCGCATCGCCTCACATGGCCACCGTCGGGCTCACCCCAGCCCCAGAAGTGGGTGGACTACTCACGCCTCATTGCAATCGCAAACATTGAATTGATGAAAGAACCTTGCATAAAACTAAATTCAAAAGCCTTTACAATCCTGGCAATCAACTTTCGCTGTAAGCCAAAACCCTAAAAACCTTAGAACTCCTAAACTACTCTACTTGAATGGAATTGTGTGTAACTTGGAATGAATCAAAAACCAGCCCCATGGGCTTTATTTATAGTGATCTATTCCTTGCTAGTCAAGGATTAAATCTTCTATCTCTATCTAAAATTATATCTAAAAGCATAAAAAGATAAATAAATGTTTAATGGAAATAAATCCATAAGGAAAAGATAATTCTAAATAAGGTAGTATGTCTTCATGATGTTGATAGATGGCCTTCCATGGATAGATTTGATAGATCGGATAGATCCCAGCAACTCTCGGATTCCTTCATGGCCAAGACATCCAAATTCTACTCGGACAAGCCAAGTCGAGAAGCTTCTGGAAGCTGGGTCTAGTCGACCTCGAGTTGGGTGGCTCGGCTTGGCTTGACTCTGCTCGATGTGGCTCGGACATGGTCGGACCTGGGCTCCTGGGTGCTTGTCGACCTCGACTAGTCGTAGTCGATCTCGACTAAGATGGCTCTGTCGACTAGCCTTGCTCGGACATGTCTAGTCGACTGGCTCGGACAAGGAGTCAGGTTCTCGTCGACCTCGACTAGTGCTCCTCGAGGTCGAGTTGGGTGTTGCTCCCGTTTCCGCGAGCTGGCTCTTCCGCTGGCAGCGAGTGGCTTGGTCCGCGGCAGCGAGTCCCCCTTTCCGCGGCAGCGAGTGGTATCGCTGGCAGCGAGTCCTCCTGGTCGTCCTCGGCTTCGTCCTCGGCCAGCTCTCCTCGTCGACTCCGGGAGTGGGCGTCTGGGCTTCGTCGACCTCGACCGGGGCTTGTCGAGGTCGAGTTGGGTTCCGGAGCTCGGGTTGCTGGCTCTTCGAGCAAGCTTGCTCGACTATGTCTGCTCGGACATGGCTTGTCTAGCTCGACCAGGCTTACTCGAGATCGAGTAGCCTGGGTTTTTGGATTTGTTCCGCTACTTTGATCTTGGACTTCTGTAGCGGTTTTCCGAGCTTTTCCGACCTTCTGTAGAATTGCTGTAAATGCCTCGATTTCTGCGATTTAAACAGAAACTGGTGTAGATTCCATAATTTTGGCAAATAAACATAAACTACACAGATTCTGTACTATCTTAACCCAAATGCATGAAATGTATACAGAAATCGATATAAACGGTACTGTAGAACATGGCAAATTCCGCTTACAACAGCAGGCTTTCTCTTTCCACTACAGACATTCTTTTACTTTTCTCTCTCTGTCTTATCCTCACTAATCTCTCTCTCTCTCATCTACAACTTTACTTTTATTTTTCACTCCTCTCTCTCTCTCTCTCTCTCTCTCATGTCCTCTATCTCCTCTGCATACTTTCTCTCTCTCTTTCTCTGATTTTTTTTATCGAAAGCAAACTTACCCATTTTTTATCCGAAGTCGATGGTGAATCTGTTTCTCCGATAACTCTTGTCCAGCCGGTTCCAATATGTGGCATGTCGTTTTGCTTTTGGTGTCCAGTTAAAACTAACTGCTTACACGTCAAACTGCAAATGAACCCCAGCTCGATCACTTGCTTCTCCTTCGATGATTTTTCTCTGAAACTTAAGATTTAATTCAAATTATATTAATAGTTCGATGGTTTTTCTCTGAAACTTAAGATTTAATTCAAATTATATTAATTCCTCCTTACCGTCACTCCCCCCCCCCCCTCTATCTCTGTCTTTGTCTTATCCCCTCTATCCTCTCTCTTTTTACCGCCTGGGTTTAGGGGGGAGGGCTACACTAGAACCAGGAAAACATTAAACCATACCTCGCCTTACTACTACAAACATGACAGGTTGAGTTATAAACATGACATCTGACTACTACAAACATGACATAAATCAAAGTGTCGGCAAATCCATTAAATGCTCAAAGGTATCGCAAGATTAAACATATCCAAGTCGCCCTACTCCTGGTATTTCGTATTCCACATAGCCGTTCCCAAATTTCTCCAATTCCCCCAAAATCCCCAATTCTTCCAATTTCGCCAATCCCCCCATTCCCCCAATTTCCCCATCTAACTACAACCAATATATCCATTTTCGGGGTGTGTGGCCTGTTTGATGTCCGCCTCTTCTTCTCCTCTGCAGACTTGCTCTTGTTCTTCTTCGAACTCCTTCATCTTCTTCCTTTCGTTTTTTATTTTCCGTGTGAGAGAGAGATGGAGCAACTATCGACAGTTGAATTGACATGCTTTTGTCAATTAACTCCCCCCACACATCTTCCTCTCTTTCCTCCATCAATGCAACCGGTCTCTCTCCCTATTGTAACCGGCTGGGCTGCAAATTTTAAAGGGTTTGGACTAACTTTTTGCAAATAATATGGATAGGGGATAGGGAGTGCAACCCAACCGGGTTTTTAGGTTAGTTTTGCAAATAACCCTAAAATTAATTGTACAGAATTAGGTCATCCTAAGTAAAAGACTTTTTTATGTATAAAAATCCAACATTTAATTTTGTTTATTATTTTTATTTATCACACATAATTAATTTAGTGAGTTTCTTAATTTTTTATGCATTCAATATAAAAAAAAGCTACTCTTTATAGTTTTATTATAAAAAAAAGTACTATACATATAAATTACATATAAAGAAAATGATCATATGTGCTATATTTATATACTTATTTATGTTACAACTTTATTTAATATGCACATACAAAAGATGAGATTCACATCTGTGTGCCCCTCACAAAAACCTATTTAAAAATAAAATTAAAATAAATTAAAATTAAAGAATCATGTACTTTTACATTTTAATCTTGAGCTTATTAAATTACAATAGAGCTTTCGTCAAAGGAGTTTTTTATGTAATAGCTCGGATTTTTAAATCCTAATTTTTCGGTAAAAAAATAAATAAAAAATAAATTAAAAAAAAAACTAAAATGAATTTAAAAGTGGAATTTAACGAAAAACTCCCTTAATCGGATTTTAAAACTCATGGAATGAATTTCCGACTTCGAGACCACAATCTTTGTCCCCTTTAATCCGTTCTTATCCAATTTCTACACTTGGTCCCTTGTAATTAACTAATTTCACTTTCCAACTCATGTCCTCCCCCTTTGCCCCTTTGGTAATACTTATCCTCTCCCTCACTTACCTCTTTTCTTTCTTCTCCTAAATTGGCAAAATGCCAAACTATCTTTAACTCCCTCCTCTGTCCGACTGCAGCTAGCCCAAGACCTATTCTCTTTTCTTTTATCAGATTCCCACTTTCATAAACACACAAACACTCCCCTTCCCTTGTCTTCATTTTTTTTATGTCAGACACTCTCTCTTCCCCCCTGTGTCTTTCAAACCCAAAACAACCGCACAATACCCAAGCTCCCTCCTTTCTCTCGTTGAACACCACC
Organism: Persicaria tinctoria; assembly: GCA_037127255.1. Lineage (NCBI taxonomy): Eukaryota > Viridiplantae > Streptophyta > Magnoliopsida > Caryophyllales > Polygonaceae > Persicaria > Persicaria tinctoria. The sequence continues at coordinate 67,769,141 of JBANSL010000009.1, forward strand.
ATCTTTGTTGATGAGCCAACTCCCCGAGCGCACTCTGAGCTCCCCGAGCACCCGCTGGGCGTCCCCTGAGCACACCCGAGGCGCCAGCAGCGGCAGGAGCCGCCGACGGTAGGAGCAGCAGCCTAGCAGCGGCAGCCCAGCACAGCCTTCCTTCCTTTCCACCTCTGTTTTCCGATTTCAGGCGGTAAGTTCTTGTTTCCCCCTCCTTTCTCTTCCTTTCACCTCCACGCGACATAAAGGCGAGACCTTAACCCCTCCCACTCTCCCTAGGTCGTCTCCAGCTAGAAGCCATTTCCGACGAGGCGATTTCGGACGATTTCGGGCGGAGCAAGGACCTCGGTGAGTATTAGGATATAATATTAGCCAGGATATATTTCTATCCTTTTGTATCTTTGTATATCTTTCCATATCCGTTGTGCATATCCAATAGGCCTTAGAGCCCAAGTATTGTAACTATATATTCATTCCAAGTCAATGAAAGAAATCAAGAATCACAATTATCAAACCCTATTGATTGTTTACATGGTATCAGCCTTAACCCGATCCTTCTAATCTTTTCCCCTTTCACCGCCGCCGACCATGTCTGCCGACCAAACCCCGTCCTCCGGCGCCGTCGTTTCCGGCAACACACCCAACCCCACCGACGGCACCAAGAACTCCGGCAACATCCTCCTAGCGGCCTCTGGAACCGGCCCTCTCCCGGCTCTCCAATTCCCCAATCTCAATGTTCGCCTTGATCGCTCCAATTATACCCTCTGGAGACACACAATCAAATCTGCCCTCGAGGCGTTTGACCTTGAATCCTTTCTTCTCAAATCCAACGCTCCCACAGCCACTCTTGATGCCCCCACCACCACTCCCGACACTGGCGCGCCCGCGCCTGAGACTGGCGCGCCCGCGTCACCCAACCCCGCCTATGCCGATTGGAAGAAGAAGAACCGTCTGGTTCTTCTTTGGATCCGATCAACCCTCACAACACCGCTCCTCGCTCATGTTGCTCGTGCGCAGTCCACCCATGAAGCCTGGGCAATCCTTGAGCGTATGTTCTTCGCTCAGACTTGTGCTCGTCAGATGCATCTCAAACAGCAGATGAAAAATCTTCAGAAAGGTTCGCTCACCATTCTCGAGTATGTTGAGAAAAAGCGTTCCTTTTCTGATGCTTTAGCAGAATGCGCTTACATTGTTTCTGATGCCGACTTCGTCGAATGCATTCTCAACGGCCTTGGAGCATCTTACTCGGCCTTTCTCACATCCTACAAGATGCAGAGGGATCCGATTTCCTCTGATGAATTACTTGGTCTTCTTCTTCGGGAGGAGGAGCACATTGCAGCGTCTCTTGTTCCCGCCTCTGACTCGGCACTCTCGGCTAATGTGGCAAGTCGTGGCAGTCGCTCATCCCAAACCACAGGGCGTCCCGAACAGCCTCCTAATGATCTCTCTCGACCACGTCCTCAATGTCAGATCTGCTCTAGGACTGGTCATGAGGCCATCAACTGCTGGCAGCGTCTCAACACCAACGACTTTCCTCCCACGAACAACACCAGCGGTCGTCGCGGTGGTAGAGGAGGCGGTTGTGGAGGCAGATCTGGCGGCGGCCGCGGCACACCCCAGCCTTCCGACCAGCAGCAGCTTCAGCAGCAGTTTCAGCAGCCCTCGCCACAGCGCCATGCCTTCACCGTTGGTGCTCCTCCGTCGACACTAGTTGATCCCAACTGGTACTTTGACTCTGGTGCAACCAACCATGTGACGGCTGATTTCGGTAATCTTTCTGTTCACTCTGATTACACTGGCAATGAAGGTCTGCAGGTGGGCAATGGTATGTCCCTTCCTATTACTTATTTGGGCTCTTCTTCCTTGCCTGCCAATCCTAAACCTATTCGTTTACATAACATCCTATTTGTTCCTCAAATTCGAAAAAGCCTCTTGAGTGTTTCTCAATTGACCAAAGACAACAATGTTTACATGTTATTTTACCCATCTGCTTGCTTTGTGAAGGACATGCAGGGCCGCACCCTCCTCAAAGGAATCGTTGAGAACGGGCTTTACCATCTCCAACCACCTGATCCATCTCGGCCACCCCATCAAGCCTTTCTTGGAGAAAAGACAAGCCTTCAAACATGGCATGAGCGTCTTGGTCATCCGCATGAGTCTGTTTTCCGTCGTCTAGTATCTAGATTTCAATTACCAGTGTCTTTGAATAATCTCAAAAGAGTTTGTGAGTCCTGTCAACTTGGGAAGAGTCATCGACTCCCTCTCAATAGTCCATATGAGTCCAGTCAGCATCCTTTTGAATTAGTGTACTCTGATGTCTGGGGCCCTGCTCCTGTTGCATCCTTTAATGGCAATTCATATTTTTTAATTTTTGTGGATGATCACACCAAATTTGTCTGGATATATTTTCTGACTCATAAATCTCAGGTCCTTCATCATGTTCAGTTATTTCATAAAATGGTTGAGACCCAGTTCTCTAGCAAAATCAAACAGTTCCAATCAGATTGGGGAGGAGAATATCGAAATGTCTCCTCTTTCCTTCAGTCTCAAGGTATTTTACACAGAGTCTCCTGTCCTCACACCCAATCCCAAAATGGGGCTGCTGAGCGTCGTCACAGGACCATTGTTGAAAAGGGTATTGCCATGCTCTCTCACGCTAAACTCCCTCAGAGCTTCTGGGAGCACGCGTTTCACACGTCAGTCTACCTTCACAACAGGACTCTCACTCCTGTGTTGCATTACAAGTCTCCCTTTGAGAGTCTTTATGGCAAAATCCCTGATTACAAATTCCTTAAGACTTTTGGGTGCCTCTGTTATCCTTTTCTGCGTCCTTACACCTCCAACAAATTGGAGTTTCGGTCATCCCCTTGCATTTTCATTGGCTACAGCTCCAAACACAAAGGGTACTTGTGCCTTCATGTTCCCACAAATCGAGTCTATGTCGCTCGTCATGTCATGTTTGATGAAGCCACCTTCCCATACCCGTCTCATACAGCCGTTCACTCCCCCTCACCATCCTCCAACTCGTGTCTCCCCACCCTAAGCCTATTACAGCAAGCTTCCTCCCCTTGGCTACCATTGCCCCTACCCTCAACACAATCTCCAGCCGACACCCCTGGCGCGCCCACGCCTGAAACTGGCGCGCCCGCGCTGTATCCTGACGCGCCCGCGCTGGATCCTGGCGCGCCCGCGTCGACCACTCCAGGCTCGGTCTCACGTTCTTTAGAGGAGGAGCTTGCGGCTCAAGTGTCTCCATCTCAAGGTACGTCTCCCTCTCCTATCTCTTCTGAGAAACCCATCATTCCATCCTATTTTTGCCCTGCCACTGATAGCACACATCCCATGCTCACACGAGCACAAACAAACAAATTGAAACCCAAAGCTCTTATCACCACAAATCACCCTCTTCCCTCTGTTCCTGATTTGTATGATGAACCAAAAACCTTCCTTCAAGCCTCCAAATCCCCTGAGTGGCAGAATGCCATGCAAGTTGAATTTGATGCCCTCATACGTAATGGGACTTGGACTCTTGTCCAACGCCCTCTGCATGCTAACATTGTTGGTTGTAAGTGGGTTTACAGGATCAAGCGTCGCGCTGATGGTTCCATTGAGCGTTATAAGGCTCGCCTTGTTGCAAAGGGCTTTAATCAGGAAGAAGGGGTTGATTACTTTGACACCTTCAGTCCAGTTGTCAAACCCACCACCATTCGCATTGTGCTCTCCCTGGCTCTCCATCAGTCCTGGCCTCTCCGACAGGTTGACATTAATAACGCCTTTTTGAATGGTGATCTTTCTGAACAGGTGTATATGGCACAACCTCCAGGGTTCGTTGATCAGTCTTCTCCTCATGCTGTCTGTCTGCTTCGCAAAGCTCTTTATGGCCTGAAGCAAGCACCCCGTGCCTGGTTCACAAAGCTTTGGCAATTTCTCCTCCAGCATCGCTTCCGTCCTTGCCGGTCAGATACCTCGCTATTCATTCGGCGTCAGGGGTCATCCACTCTCCTCGTCTTGGTCTATGTTGATGACCTCATTGTCACTGGATCTGTGCCTGCAGAGATTGATACATTCATTGGGCTTCTCAATCAGACGTTCTCTTTGCGCGACTTAGGTGACCTTCACTACTTTCTCGGCATTGAACTAAGCCGCCAATCAAATCAGATCGTCCTCTCTCAGCAGAAGTATATTCGCGATCTTCTCTTGCGAAGTAAAATGCAAGATGCTCGCCCCATTTCGTCTCCTGCTGAGCCGGCCTCTCGGTTAGTTCGTGACGGTGATCCTCACTCGGATCCACACCTCTACAGGAGCATTGTTGGTGCCCTTCAGTATGCCACCATCACTCGGCCGGAAATTTCGTATGCTGTCAACCGCGTTTGTCAGTTCATGCACTCCCCTACTGAGGTTCATTGGTCAGCTGTTAAGCGGATCCTTCGCTACTTGAAAGGTACTCTTTCCTCTGGCCTTGTCTTTCGTCCCCTTACTGACAGTCGTCTTGTGGCCTTCTCTGATGCCGGTTGGGCATCTGATGGTGATGATTGTCGCTCTCAGCATGGGTTTGCCATCTACTATGGTGGTAATCTTATCAGCTGGGCATCCAAGAAGCAAAATGTTGTCGCCAAATCCAGTACGGAAGCTGAATACAGGGCCATTGCCTTCGCCGCTACAGAGCTCATTTGGATTCAACAATTGCTGTCTGAATTGCGAGCTCCAGCTGTTCGGCCTCCCATAGTTTTGTGTGACAATTTGAGTGCAACCTACATGTCCGCCAATCCAGTTTTTCATCAGCGGTCTAAACACATCAAGATTGATTACTACTTTGTTCGCGAGCAAGTTGAGGATGGCTCTCTGATTGTTCGTCATGTCCGCGGTCAGGATCAGATTGCTGACATCTTCACCAAGGCGGTCGGTACGGCTCGTTTCCTCTCCCTGCGCTCCAAGCTCCATGTTCGTGACCCTCCATGAGCTTGGGGGTATTAGGATATAATATTAGTCAGGATATATTTCTATCCTTTTGTATCTTTGTATATCTTTCCATATCCGCTGTGCATATCCAATAGGCCTTAGAGCCCAAGTATTGTAACTATATATTCATTCCAAGTCAATGAAAGAAATCAAGAATCACAATTATCAAACCCTATTGATTGTTTACAGTGAGCACCCCTAGCCATTATTTATCTCCTTTTGCTCGAGTTTCTGTGTGATTTTGTCCTTTTCTCAATTGGATCTAATTGAACTGCCCGGAGAGTGAGGGAGGGAGCGCCGGAGAGAGAGAGAGAGAGAGGGTTCGTCCGAGGGCGAACAGCGAGAACGTGAGAGAGAGGGGTACGAGAGCGCGAGATCGAGGGAGCCGGTGGGAGTCCGGGACGCCGGAGACGAAGGGGAAGGGCGGAGTCGAGGTCGCGCGAGCCAAAATCGCCGGCGGAATCTGGGCATCCGAAGAACAGAGAAGCGGAAGGAGTTCTGACGTCTGAGGAAGAAGAAACCCGAGTAGGGTCCACCTTGCCTTGTCACTCGTCCGAGTCCACCTAAGCGTGTGGGCCCTATTTTTTTTACTAACTCCGGCTTTCAATTAGCAGAGGAAAATGGGTCGGGCTTGGGCCCTTTTGTTGTCAAAACAAATTAGTTTGGGCTTTTAAAATAAAATAAGCCTTTTATTGGGCTTTTTTGGAAATGGGAGAATAAAAAGGGGTTTGGGTTCGAGTTTGACAATGGGCTAGGAGCCTATTTTTAATAAAACGTGTTAAGGTAATAAATGGGTTATGGTATATTATGTTATATTATTATGAGCTTTAAAAATATAAAGTCATTAAACTTGAATTTTAAAAGAGGATTTTTGGAAATACCTTAACCTTGTCGAGATTATTTTTATACAGTAATATATATATATATATATATATATATATATATATATATATATATATATATATATATATATATATATATATATATATATATATTAAGAATAATTAAAAATATGATATTATGAGACTTGGATTTTAGAAAAAAGGAAATTGACGAACATTTTTCCAAGGTCGAGATTTCTAACTATTTGACTCGAATTTCAAACGGGTTTGAATTAACTTGGGGATTGAATTGTTCGATGACTGACTAGCATGATGTTATGATATGATTGATTGACTAATGACATGATTGTGTGGACTAATGGCATGCATGAATGACTAATGGCATGATGAGATGTTAAGTTATGTATCGTTTATCTAATAGCTTATAAACTACGATGAATATGATGAACTTTGAGATGTATGACTAGGCATATATATTGTTGCGGAAATATGAATGTGGCTGAATGAAATGATGAGAATGATATGGTCTTGCGGAATGTGGCAATATGACAAATGGTTGAACTCGACGGAACGATGATTGCGATATGGTTGCTATTCTCGTTGAATGATATGCTTGAGTGCTTGGATGATTAGACGTAGACTTATATATGTGTTCCTATATGTATCTAGGTGATCTTTAATCTATCGTAATGCTTGCGTTGCTGTTCTGCACTGCCAGGTAAGTCTCTTCAGAGCTTACTCGGATTGAATAGAGCTATTCCCTGCTTTAGGTGCATGATATACTAGGTGTTGCATTCATGATCAGCATGCCATGTAGTACCATGCTAGGTTGCATCTACGTTGAGCATCCCATTTCTTTATGCGTATGTAAACAGAACGGTCGTTATCTGTGAAGTAACTAGAGTCATTGCTAGGGTCATAGGGTAGCCCAGCCTCATCGGGTACCCTGAGTCAATCGAGTCATGCACTTCCTTATATTATGAGATGCCTGCGGGCTTTATTGTGGAGCGGGTTAGGCATGCGTGCCGCCCTATTATGAATGAATGCATTCACGAGCTGGCCAGTCTCCACCTATCGGAAGGGGTGGAGGTAGGAGAGGGATATACCACTTGGTATTCTGTGCTAAGGCCTTATTATTATTATGTACTTGATCTTAGGAGCATGTTAGTGTGTTAATATTCCGCCATGCATCTAGAAGCATCTTTATTAGGTATAGCGTATATGTGTGCTTATGGTGGGGATGCAGAGTTAAGTGGGCATCGATTTGATCCCGCCTCATATCAATTGTTTTAGGTATTATTTATGTTCATCCTATCGGTGCTGTTTGCTTATTGCGCGGGTCATTTTGTCGGCGGAGAGTGAGCGCTGGGGTATAGACTTCACCAGACTTTGATTATCTTTTTGGATTTACACTTTAGACTCCGTTTTGACCCGGCTCTGCCGTGGCACACTCTTGTATTACACTTGTTTTCGCTAGTCGCATGATTTATGATTTCCACGCTTAGACTTATGACAGGTACAGGGGACTTCCCCGGGGATTCCAACGATCCCTTCGATTTTGGGTATGAAATCCCCCTTTGAAAACATTAAAGTAAGTTTTGAAACCTTCAACCTGTACTCGGGGCGCAAGGTCCTAACGAGGGGTTTAATCCCTCGAAACGTAACTCGGGAATCATAATCCAGGGCCGTTACATTTTAATAAGGTGATTTCTGAAAGTCTAGTACGGTAGATAATTGGTTACATCATATTGTTACTAAGTATATATACAACATGTTTGGACAACTTTGGTATGTAGTATTTGGTGGATTCACAATTATTTTCTCTTCAAAAGGGTGAACCATGCATAAGCCATAATGGGTGATCCATGATTCTTATGAGCTATGTCAGAAATTCAATCAATTAAATAAAGTCCCGCATCATACACCATTGTTCAATATCAAGAGAAAATGTTATCATATGGTGCACACCATATATTGTTGAATATTCGGGGGTAGAGGGGTAGTCAAATAGCGCAAACTCATGAAAAGATGTGATGTACGTCTCAATTAATTAACATAAAGGATGTTCAACGGAGGTCTTCCTCAATTGTTGCTTACCCAAAAAAAAACATAAAAGATGATAGCAATTGTGAGCTTGTGAGTAATGATAGAGTTAGGAATTGTTTTATAAAGAAGGGTCAATTTTTGTTTAAAACAGTTTTTTCTTAATTCATACCCATATATGAGGAGGAATGTTAGAAAAAATATATTTTTTAAAATCCTTAAATTTATTATTTTAACCGTCATTTTTAATTGAAAAAACTAAAAGAAGCAAAAATTTAGCCAAAGGAATTGGAACTCATGACTTCATCATTTAATAATCCCTCTATACCAACTAGGATAAATAGACATTATAATTTATTACTCCCTCCGTTCGGCAAAACTTGTCGTTTACCATTCATGCACGCTTTTTTAGAACGATAAAAACTATATAAAATATTCATTTTTTATAAAAAAATTTAAACGAGTTTGTACTTATTAATAATAACTACGATAGTGTAAAAAAAGTAATTAAAAAAAATAGATATTTTATATAGTTTTTATCTCCTAAAAAAACGTGCATGAATAGTAAAGTGTCAAGTTTTTCCGAACGGAGGTAGTATAATTTTTTTGTATTATTACTTTAGTTCTAAAATTAATAAAAAAATATTTCAAAAACACATGCAATTTATATCCTTCCCAACTAGAGGGGGCTTAAGCCACCTCATACCCCTCTGACTTTGCTTGTGTATAAGAGCTATTTTAATGGTATCAACCTCGGAGATGGCAAAGGCATGACTCATGAGCATATCATTTGTGTTTTTCAATTAGCACGAGGGGAGATGGTTTGACACATATCAAGATGGCATTGTAAAGAGTGATTATCGAATTGTTAAAGTCACTTGGGGAGGGGGGTCATTTTTATTTTTTAATATTAAATTATACAAAAATTATTATAATATCTAGATTTTTTTTTGTTTGTAGATTTTAAAATAATTATTATAATTTTATCATATTTTTACATTAAATCCGTGCATAGCACGGGGAATAGACTAGTATATCTATTAATATTACTAATTCTGCTAGCATTTTGCTGACGTGTCACGCCCATAATTAAAGTTGAATTTTTTATTCAAATGAGATTTTCTTATTGATCAATATTATTATGGAAACTTTAAAATATTTGTCTCCTATTTTAAACACAATTTGAATCCAATCCTTTTTTTATTTTCGGTTATATTGCTGTAAATATTGAGACATGTTTTCAATTTTTTTTCCGATTGCAATATATCTGTTTATTAATATTACTAATTCTGCTAGCATTTTGCTGACGTGTCACGCTCACAATTAAAGTTGAATTTTTTATTCAAATGAGATTTTCTTATTGATTAATATTATTATGGAAACTTTAAAATATTTGTTTCCTATTTTAAATAGGATTTGAATCCATTCCTTTTTTTTATTTTCGGTTATATTGCCGTAAATATTGAGACATGTTTCCATTTCTTTTTCCGATTGCAATATATCTATTAATATTACTAATTCTGCTGGCATTTTGCTGACGTGTCACGCCCACAATTAAAGTTGAACTTTTTTATTCAAATGAGATTTTCTTATTGGTCAATATTATTATGGAAACTTTAAAATATTTGTTTCCTATTTTAAATATGATTTGAATCCATTCTTTTTTTTTTTTCGGTTATATTGACGTAAATATTGAGACATGTTTCCATTTTTTTTTTCCGATTGCAATATATCTATTAATCTATCTATTATCTATCTATTAATATTACTAATTCTGATAGCATTTTGCTGATGTGTCACGCCCACAATTAAAGTTGAATTTTTTATTCAAATGAGATTTTCTTATTGATCAATATTATTATGGAAACTTTAAAATATTTGTTTCCTATTTTAAATACGATTTGAATCCAATCCTTTTTTTATTTTCGGTTATAGTGCCGTAAATATTGAGACATGTTTTCATTTTTTTTCCGATTGCAATATATCTATTAATCTATCTATTATCTATTAATATTACTAATTCTGCTAGCATTTTGCTGACGTGTCACGCCCATAATTAATGTTGAATTTTTTATTCAAATGAGATTTTCTTATTGATCAATATTATTATGGAAACTTTAAAATATTTGTTTCCTATTTTAAATACGATTTGAATCCAATCCTTTTTTTATTTTCGGTTATATTGCTGTAAATATTGAGACATGTTTTCAATTTTTTTTTCCGATTGCAATATATCTGTTTATTAATATTACTAATTCTGCTAGCATTTTGCTGACATGTCACGCTCACAATTAAAGTTGAATTTTTTATTCAAATGAGATTTTCTTATTGATCAATATTATTATGGAAACTTTAAAATATTTGTTTCCTATTTTAAATAGGATTTGAATCCATTCCTCTTTTTTTTATTTTCGTTTATATTGCCGTAAATATTGAGACATGTTTCCATTTCTTTTTCCGATTGCAATATATCTATTAATATTACTAATTCTGCTGGCATTTTGCTGACGTATCACGCCCACAATTAAAGTTGAACTTTTTTATTCAAATGAGATTTTCTTATTGGTCAATATTATTATGGAAACTTTAAAATATTTGTTTCCTATTTTAAATATGATTTGAATCCATTTTTTTTTTTTTCCGGTTATATTACCGTAAATATTGAGACATGTTTCCATTTTTTTTTTCCGATTGCAATATATCTATTAATCTATCTATTATCTATTAATATTAATAATTCTGCTACCATTTTGCTGACGTGTCACGCCCACAATTAAAGTTGAATTTTTTATTCAAATGAGATTTTCTTATTGGTCAATATTATTATGGAAACTTTAAAATATTTGTTTCCTATTTTAAATATGATTTGAATCCATTCCTTTTTTTTATTTTCGGTTATATTACAGTAAATATTGAGACATGTTTCCATTTTCTTCCCGATTGCAATCTCTTTTCGATTATATTGCTTATGTATCACGCTCACAATTAAACTTGAATTTTCTTATTGGTCAATATTATTGCTGAAATTTTAAAATATTTGTTTCCTATTTTATAGATATATAAAATGATGTTCAAATTAAAATGGATCAAGCTTTTTATTGTTCAATATTATTATGGAAACTTTAAAATATCTGTTTCCTATTTTAAATATGATTTGAATCCATTCTTTTTTTTATTTTGGTTATATTGCCGTAAATATTGAGACATGTTTCCATTTTTTTTTTCCGATTGCAATATATCTATTAATCTATCTATTATCTATTAATATTACTAATTCTGCTAGCATTTTGCTGACGTGTCACGCCCACAATTAAAGTTGAATTTTTTATTCAAATGAGATTTTCTTATTGATCAATATTATTATGGAAACTTTAAAATATTTTTTTCCTATTTTAAATACGATTTGAATCAAATCCTTTTTTTATTTTCGGTTATATTGCCGTAAATATTGAGACATGTTTTCATTTTTTTTTCCGATTGCAATATATCTATTAATCTATCTATTATCTATTAATATTACTAATTCTGCTAGCATTTTGCTGACGTGTCACGCCCACAATTAAAGTTGAATTTTTTATTCAAATGAGATTTTCTTATTGATCAATATTATTATGGAAACTTTAAAATATTTGTTTCCTATTTTAAATACGATTTGAATCCAATCCTTTTTTTATTTTCGGTTATATTGCTGTAAATATTGAGACATGTTTTCAATTTTTTTTTCCGATTGCAATATATCTGTTTATTAATATTACTAATTCTGCTAGCATTTTGCTGACATGTCACGCTCACAATTAAAGTTGAATTTTTTATTCAAATGAGATTTTCTTATTGATCAATATTATTATGGAAACTTTAAAATATTTGTTTCCTATTTTAAATAGGATTTGAATCCATTCCTTTTTTTTTATTTTCGTTTATATTGCCGTAAATATTGAGACATGTTTCCATTTCTTTTTCCGATTGCAATATATCTATTAATATTACTAATTCTGCTGGCATTTTGCTGACGTATCACGCCCACAATTAAAGTTGAACTTTTTTATTCAAATGAGATTTTCTTATTGGTCAATATTATTATGGAAACTTTAAAATATTTGTTTCCTATTTTAAATATGATTTGAATCCCTTTTTTTTTTTTTTTCGGTTATATTATCGTAAATATTGAGACATGTTTCCATTTTTTTTTTCCGATTGCAATATATCTATTAATCTATCTATTATCTATTTATTATGGAAACTTTAAAATATTTGTTTCCTATTTTAAATACGATTTGAATCCAATCCTTTTTTTATTTTCGGTTATATTGCCGTAAATATTGAGACATGTTTTCATTTTTTTTTCCGATTGCAATATATCTATTAATCTATCTATTATCTATTAATATTACTAATTCTGCTAGCATTTTGCTGACGTGTCACGCCCATAATTAAAGTTGAATTTTTTATTCAAATGAGATTTTCTTATTGATCAAAATTATTATGGAAACTTTAAAATATTTGTCTCCTATTTTAAATACAATTTGAATCCAATCCTTTTTTTATTTTCGGTTATATTGCTGTAAATATTGAGACATGTTTTCAATTTTTTTCCGATTGCAATATATCTGTTTATTAATATTACTAATTCTGCTAGCATTTTGCTGACGTGTCACGCTCACAATTAAAGTTGAATTTGTTATTCAAATGAGATTTTCTTATTGATCAATATTATTATGGAAACTTTAAAATATTTGTTTCCTATTTTAAATAGGATTTGAATCCATTCCTTTTTTTTATTTTCGGTTATATTGCCGTAAATATTGAGACATGTTTCCATTTCTTTTTCCGATTGCAATATATCTATTAATATTACTAATTCTGCTGGCATTTTGCTGACGTGTCACGCCCACAATTAAAGTTGAACTTTTTTATTCAAATGAGATTTTCTTATTGGTCAATATTATTATGGAAACTTTAAAATATTTGTTTCCTATTTTAAATATGATTTGAATCCATTCTTTTTTTTTTTTCGGTTATATTGACGTAAATATTGAGACATGTTTCCATTTTTTTTTCCGATTGCAATATATCTATTAATCTATCTATTATCTATCTATTAATATTACTAATTCTGATAGCATTTTGCTGACGTGTCACGCCCACAATTAAAGTTGAATTTTTTATTCAAATGAGATTTTCTTATTGATCAATATTATTATGGAAACTTTAAAATATTTGTTTCCTATTTTAAATACGATTTGAATCCAATCCTTTTTTTATTTTCGGTTATATTGCCGTAAATATTGAGACATGTTTTCATTTTTTTTTCCGATTGCAATATATCTATTAATCTATCTATTATCTATTAATCTATTAATATTACTAATTCTGCTAGCATTTTGCTGACGTGTCACGCCCATAATTAAAGTTGAATTTTTTATTCAAATGAGATTTTCTTATTGATCAATATTATTATGGAAACTTTAAAATATTTGTTTCCTATTTTAAATACGATTTGAATCCAATCCTTTTTTTATTTTCGGTTATATTGCTGTAAATATTGAGACATGTTTTCAATTTTTTTTCCGATTGCAATATATCTGTTTATTAATATTACTAATTCTGCTAGCATTTTGCTGACGTGTCACGCTCACAATTAAAGTTGAATTTTTTATTCAAATGAGATTTTCTTATTGATCAATATTATTATGGAAACTTTAAAATATTTGTTTCCTATTTTAAATAGGATTTGAATCCATTCCTTTTTTTTTATTTTCGGTTATATTGCCGTAAATATTGAGACATGTTTCCATTTCTTTTTCCGATTGCAATATATCTATCTATTCATATTACTAATTCTGCTGGCATTTTGCTGACGTGTCACGCCCACAATTAAAGTTGAACTTTTTTATTCAAATGAGATTTTCTTATTAGTCAATATTATTATGGAAACTTTAAAATATTTGTTTCCTATTTTAAATATGATTTGAATCCATTCTTTTTTTTTTATTTTCGGTTATATTGACGTAAATATTGAGACATGTTTCCATTTTTTTTTTCCGATTGCAATATATCTATTAATCTATCTATTATCTATCTATTAATATTACTAATTCTGATAGCATTTTGCTGACGTGTCACGTCCACAATTAAAGTTGAATTTTTTTATTCAAATGAGATTTTCTTATTGGTCAATATTATTATGGAAACTTTAAAATATTTGTTTCCTATTTTAAATATGATTTGAATCCATTACTTTTTTTTTATTTTCGGTTATATTGCCGTAAATATTGAGACATATTTCCATTTTCTTTTCCGATTGCAATATATCTATCTATCTATTAATATTACTAATTCTGCTAGCATTTTGCTGACGTTTCACGCCCACAATTAAAGTTGAATTTTTTATTCAAATGAGATTTTCTTATTGGTCAATATTATTATGGAAACTTTAAAATATTTGTTTCCTATTTTAAATATGATTTGAATCCATTCCTTTTTTTTATTTTCGGTTATATTGCAGTAAATATTGAGACATGTTTCCATTTTCTTCCCGATTGCAATCTCTTTTCGATTATATTGCTTATGTATCACGCTCACAATTAAACTTGAATTTTCTTATTGGTCAATATTATTGCTGAAATTTTAAAATATTTGTTTCCTATTTTATAGATATATAAAATGATGTTCAAATTAAAATGGATCAAGCTTTTTATTGTTCAATATTATTATGGAAACTTTAAAATATCTGTTTCCTATTTTAAATATGATTTGAATCCATTCTTTTTTTTATTTTGGTTATATTGCCGTAAATATTGAGACATGTTTCCATTTTTTTTTTCCGATTGCAATATATCTATTAATCTATCTATTATATATTAATATTACTAATTCTGCTAGCATTTTGCTGACGTGTCACGCCCACAATTAAAGTTGATTTTTTTATTCAAATGAGATTTTCTTATTGATCAATATTATTATGGAAACTTTAAAATATTTTTTTCCTATTTTAAATACGATTTGAATCAAATCCTTTTTTTATTTTCGGTTATATTGCCGTAAATATTGAGACATGTTTTCATTTTTTTTTCCGATTGCAATATATCTATTAATCTATCTATTATCTATTAATATTACTAATTCTGCTAGAATTTTGCTGACGTGTCACGCCCACAATTAAAGTTGAATTTTTTATTCAAATGAGATTTTCTTATTGGTCAATATTATTATGGAAACTTTAAAATATTTGTTTCCTATTTTAAATACGATTTGAATCCAATCCTTTTTTTATTTTCGGTTATATTGCTGTAAATATTGAGACATGTTTTCAATTTTTTTTTCCGATTGCAATATATCTATTTATTAATATTACTAATTCTGCTAGCATTTTGCTGACATGTCACGCTCACAATTAAAGTTGAATTTTTTATTCAAATGAGATTTTCTTATTGATCAATATTATTATGGAAACTTTAAAATATTTGTTTCCTATTTTAAATAGGATTTGAATCCATTCCTTTTTTTTATTTTCGGTTATATTGCCGTAAATATTGAGACATGTTTCCATTTCTTTTTCCGATTGCAATATATCTATTAATATTACTAATTCTGCTGGCATTTTGCTGACGTGTCACGCCCACAATTAAAGTTGAACTTTTTTATTCAAATGAGATTTTCTTATTGGTCAATATTATTATGGAAACTTTAAAATATTTGTTTCCTATTTTAAATATGATTTGAATCCATTCTTTTTTTTTTTTTTCGGTTATATTGACGTAAATATTGAGACATGTTTCCATTTTTTTTTTCCGATTGCAATATATCTATTAATCTATCTATTATCTATCTATTAATATTACTAATTCTGATAGCATTTTGCTGACGTGTCACGCCCACAATTAAAGTTGAATTTTTTATTCAAATGAGATTTTCTTATTGATCAATATTATTATGGAAACTTTAAAATATTTGTTTCCTATTTTAAATACGATTTGAATCCAATCCTTTTTTTATTTTCGGTTATATTGCCGTAAATATTGAGACATGTTTTCATTTTTTTTTCCGATTGCAATATATCTATTAATCTATCTATTATCTATTAATCTATTAATATTACTAATTCTGCTAGCATTTTGCTGACGTGTCACGCCCATAATTAAAGTTGAATTTTTTATTCAAATGAGATTTTCTTATTGATCAATATTATTATGGAAACTTTAAAATATTTGTTTCCTATTTTAAATACGATTTGAATCCAATCCTTTTTTTATTTTCGGTTATATTGCTGTAAATATTGAGACATGTTTTCAATTTTTTTTCCGATTGCAATATATCTGTTTATTAATATTACTAATTCTGCTAGCATTTTGCTGACGTGTCACGCTCACAATTAAAGTTGAATTTTTTATTCAAATGAGATTTTCTTATTGATCAATATTATTATGGAAACTTTAAAATATTTGTTTCCTATTTTAAATAGGATTTGAATCCATTACTTTTTTTTATTTTCGGTTATATTGCCGTAAATATTGAGACATGTTTCCATTTCTTTTTCCGATTGCAATATATCTATCTATTAATATTACTAATTCTGCTGGCATTTTGCTGACGTGTCACGCCCACAATTAAAGTTGAACTTTTTTATTCAAATGAGATTTTCTTATTAGTCAATATTATTATGGAAACTTTAAAATATTTGTTTCCTATTTTAAATATGATTTGAATCCATTCTTTTTTTTTTATTTTCGGTTATATTGACGTAAATATTGAGACATGTTTCCATTTTTTTTTTCCGATTGCAATATATCTATTAATCTATCTATTATCTATCTATTAATATTACTAATTCTGATAGCATTTTGCTGACGTGTCACGTCCACAATTAAAGTTGAATTTTTTTATTCAAATGAGATTTTCTTATTGGTCAATATTATTATGGAAACTTTAAAATATTTGTTTCCTATTTTAAATATGATTTGAATCCATTACTTTTTTTTTATTTTCGGTTATATTGCCGTAAATATTGAGACATATTTCCATTTTCTTTTCCGATTGCAATATATCTATCTATCTATTAATATTACTAATTCTGCTAGCATTTTGCTGACGTTTCACGCCCACAATTAAAGTTGAATTTTTTATTCAAATGAGATTTTCTTATTGGTCAATATTATTATGGAAACTTTAAAATATTTGTTTCCTATTTTAAATATGATTTGAATCCATTCCTTTTTTTTATTTTCGGTTATATTGCAGTAAATATTGAGACATGTTTCCATTTTCTTCCCGATTGCAATCTCTTTTCGATTATATTGCTTATGTATCACGCTCACAATTAAGCTTGAATTTTCTTATTGGTCAATATTATTGCTGAAATTTTAAAATATTTGTTTCCTATTTTATAGATATATGAAATGATGTTCAAATTAAAATGGATCAAGCTTTTTATTGTTCAATATTATTATGGAAACTTTAAAATATCTGTTTCCTATTTTAAATATGATTTGAATCCATTCTTTTTTTTATTTTGGTTATATTGCCGTAAATATTGAGACATGTTTCCATTTTTTTTTTCCGATTGCAATATATCTATTAATCTATCTATTATATATTAATATTACTAATTCTGCTAGCATTTTGCTGACGTGTCACGCCCACAATTAAAGTTGAATTTTTTATTCAAATGAGATTTTCTTATTGATCAATATTATTATGGAAACTTTAAAATATTTTTTTCCTATTTTAAATACGATTTGAATCAAATCCTTTTTTTATTTTCGGTTATATTGCCGTAAATATTGAGACATGTTTTCATTTTTTTTTCCGATTGCAATATATCTATTAATCTATCTATTATCTATTAATATTACTAATTCTGCTAGAATTTTGCTGACGTGTCACGCCCACAATTAAAGTTGAATTTTGTATTCAAATGAGATTTTCTTATTGATCAATATTATTATGGAAACTTTAAAATATTTGTTTCCTATTTTAAATACGATTTGAATCCAATCCTTTTTTTATTTTCGGTTATATTGCCGTAGATATTGAGACATGTCTTCATTTTTTTTTCCGATTGCAATATATCTATCTATCTATTAATATTACTAATTCTGCTAGCATTTTGCTGACGTGTCACGCCCACAATTAAAGTTGAATTTTTTATTCAAATGAGATTTTCTTATTGATCAATATTGTTATGGAAACTTTAAAATATCTGTTTCCTATTTTAAATAGGATTTGAATACATTCCTTTTTTTTATTTTCGGTTATATTGCCGTAAATATTGAGACATGTTTCCATTTCTTTTTCCGATTGCAATATATCTATCTATTAACAATACTAATTCTGCTCGCATTTTGCTGACGTGTCACGCCCACAATTAAAGTTGAATTTTTTATTCAAATGAGATGTTCTTATTGGTCAATATTATTATGGAAACTTTAAAATATTTGTTTCCTATTTTAAATATGATTTGAATCCATTCTTTTTTTTTTCGGTTATATTGCCGTAAATATTGAGACATATTTCCATTTTTTTTTCCGATTGCAATATATCTATTAATCTATCTATTATCTATTATAATATTACTAATTCTGCTAGCATTTTGCTGACGTGTCACGTCCATAATTAAAGTTGAATTTTTATTCAAATGAGATTTTCTTATTGATCAATATTATTATGGAAACTTTAAAATATTTGTTTCCTATTTTAAATACGATTTGAATCCAATCCTTTTTTTATTTTCGGTTATATTGCCGTAAATATTGAGACATGTTTTCATTTTTTTTTCCGATTGCAATATATCTATTAATCTATCTATTATCTATTAATCTATTAATATTACTAATTCTGCTAGCATTTTGCTGACGTGTCACGCCCATAATTAAAGTTGAATTTTTTATTCAAATGGGATTTTCTTATTGATCAATATTATTATGGAAACTTTAAAATATTTGTTTCCTATTTTAAATACGATTTGAATCCAATCCTTTTTTTATTTTCGGTTATATTGCTGTAAATATTGAGACATGTTTTCAATTTTTTTTCCGATTGCAATATATCTGTTTATTAATATTACTAATTCTGCTAGCATTTTGCTGACGTGTCACGCTCACAATTAAAGTTGAATTTTTTATTCAAATGAGATTTTCTTATTGATCAATATTATTATGGAAACTTTAAAATATTTGTTTCCTATTTTAAATAGGATTTGAATCCATTCCTTTTTTTTATTTTCGGTTATATTGCCGTAAATATTGAGACATGTTTCCATTTATTTTTCCGATTGCAATATATCTATCTATTAATATTACTAATTCTGCTGGCATTTTGCTGACGTGTCACGCCCACAATTAAAGTTGAACTTTTTTATTCAAATGAGATTTTCTTATTAGTCAATATTATTATGGAAACTTTAAAATATTTGTTTCCTATTTTAAATATGATTTGAATCCATTCTTTTTTTTTATTTTCGGTTATATTGACGTAAATATTGAGACATGTTTCCATTTTTTTTTTCCGATTGCAATATATCTATTAATCTATCTATTATCTATCTATTAATATTACTAATTCTGATAGCATTTTGCTGACGTGTCACGTCCACAATTAAAGTTGAATTTTTTTATTCAAATGAGATTTTCTTATTGGTCAATATTATTATGGAAACTTTAAAATATTTGTTTCCTATTTTAAATATGATTTGAATCCATTACTTTTTTTTTATTTTCGGTTATATTGCCGTAAATATTGAGACATATTTCCATTTTCTTTTCCGATTGCAATATATCTATCTATCTATTAATATTACTAATTCTGCTAGCATTTTGCTGACGTTTCACGCCCACAATTAAAGTTGAATTTTTTATTCAAATGAGATTTTCTTATTGGTCAATATTATTATGGAAACTTTAAAATATTTGTTTCCTATTTTAAATATGATTTGAATCCATTCCTTTTTTTTATTTTCGGTTATATTGCAGTAAATATTGAGACATGTTTCCATTTTCTTCCCGATTGCAATCTCTTTTCGATTATATTGCTTATGTATCACGCTCACAATTAAACTTGAATTTTCTTATTGGTCAATATTATTGCTGAAATTTTAAAATATTTGTTTCCTATTTTATAGATATATGAAATGATGTTCAAATTAAAATGGATCAAGCTTTTTATTGTTCAATATTATTATGGAAACTTTAAAATATCTGTTTCCTATTTTAAATATGATTTGAATCCATTCTTTTTTTTATTTTGGTTATATTGCCGTAAATATTGAGACATGTTTCCATTTTTTTTTTCCGATTGCAATATATCTATTAATCTATCTATTATATATTAATATTACTAATTCTGCTAGCATTTTGCTGACGTGTCACGCCCACAATTAAAGTTGAATTTTTTATTCAAATGAGATTTTCTTATTGATCAATATTATTATGGAAACTTTAAAATATTTTTTTCCTATTTTAAATACGATTTGAATCAAATCCTTTTTTTATTTTCGGTTATATTGCCGTAAATATTGAGACATGTTTTCATTTTTTTTTCCGATTGCAATATATCTATTAATCTATCTATTATCTATTAATATTACTAATTCTGCTAGCATTTTGCTGACGTGTCACGTCCATAATTAAAGTTGAATTTTTATTCAAATGAGATTTTCTTATTGATCAATATTATTATGGAAACTTTAAAATATTTGTTTCCTATTTTAAATACGATTTGAATCCAATCCTTTTTTTATTTTCGGTTATATTGCCGTAAATATTGAGACATGTTTTCATTTTTTTTTCCGATTGCAATATATCTATTAATCTATCTATTATCTATTAATCTATTAATATTACTAATTCTGCTAGCATTTTGCTGATGTGTCACGCCCATAATTAAAGTTGAATTTTTTATTCAAATGAGATTTTCTTATTGATCAATATTATTATGGAAACTGTAAAATATTTGTTTCCTATTTTAAATACGATTTGAATCCAATCCTTTTTTTATTTTCGGTTATATTGCTGTAAATATTGAGACATGTTTTCAATTTTTTTTCCGATTGCAATATATCTGTTTATTAATATTACTAATTCTGCTAGCATTTTGCTGACGTGTCACGCTCACAATTAAAGTTGAATTTTTTATTCAAATGAGATTTTCTTATTGATCAATATTATTATGGAAACTTTAAAATATTTGTTTCCTATTTTAAATAGGATTTGAATCCATTCCTTTTTTTTATTTTCGGTTATATTGCCGTAAATATTGAGACATGTTTCCATTTCTTTTTCCGATTGCAATATATCTATCTATTAATATTACTAATTCTGCTGGCATTTTGCTGACGTGTCACGCCCACAATTAAAGTTGAACTTTTTTATTCAAATGAGATTTTCTTATTAGTCAATATTATTATGGAAACTTTAAAATATTTGTTTCCTATTTTAAATATGATTTGAATCCATTCTTTTTTTTTATTTTCGGTTATATTGACGTAAATATTGAGACATGTTTCCATTTTTTTTTTCCGATTGCAATATATCTATTAATCTATCTATTATCTATCTATTAATATTACTAATTCTGATAGCATTTTGCTGACGTGTCACGTCCACAATTAAAGTTGAATTTTTTTATTCAAATGAGATTTTCTTATTGGTCAATATTATTATGGAAACTTTAAAATATTTGTTTCCTATTTTAAATATGATTTGAATCCATTACTTTTTTTTTATTTTCGGTTATATTGCCGTAAATATTGAGACATATTTCCATTTTCTTTTCCGATTGCAATATATCTATCTATCTATTAATATTACTAATTCTGCTAGCATTTTGCTGACGTTTCACGCCCACAATTAAAGTTGAATTTTTTATTCAAATGAGATTTTCTTATTGGTCAATATTATTATGGAAACTTTAAAATATTTGTTTCCTATTTTAAATATGATTTGAATCCATTCCTTTTTTTTATTTTCGGTTATATTGCAGTAAATATTGAGACATGTTTCCATTTTCTTCCCGATTGCAATCTCTTTTCGATTATATTGCTTATGTATCACGCTCACAATTAAGCTTGAATTTTCTTATTGGTCAATATTATTGCTGAAATTTTAAAATATTTGTTTCCTATTTTATAGATATATGAAATGATGTTCAAATTAAAATGGATCAAGCTTTTTATTGTTCAATATTATTATGGAAACTTTAAAATATCTGTTTCCTATTTTAAATATGATTTGAATCCATTCTTTTTTTTATTTTGGTTATATTGCCGTAAATATTGAGACATGTTTCCATTTTTTTTTTCCGATTGCAATATATCTATTAATCTATCTATTATATATTAATATTACTAATTCTGCTAGCATTTTGCTGACGTGTCACGCCCACAATTAAAGTTGAATTTTTTATTCAAATGAGATTTTCTTATTGATCAATATTATTATGGAAACTTTAAAATATTTTTTTCCTATTTTAAATACGATTTGAATCAAATCCTTTTTTTATTTTCGGTTATATTGCCGTAAATATTGAGACATGTTTTCATTTTTTTTTCCGATTGCAATATATCTATTAATCTATCTATTATCTATTAATATTACTAATTCTGCTAGAATTTTGCTGACGTGTCACGCCCACAATTAAAGTTGAATTTTTTATTCAAATGAGATTTTCTTATTGATCAATATTATTATGGAAACTTTAAAATATTTGTTTCCTATTTTAAATACGATTTGAATCCAATCCTTTTTTTATTTTCGGTTATATTGCCGTAAATATTGAGACATGTCTTCATTTTTTTTTCCGATTGCAATATATCTATCTATCTATTAATATTACTAATTCTGCTAGCATTTTGCTGACGTGTCACGCCCACAATTAAAGTTGAATTTTTTATTCAAATGAGATTTTCTTATTGATCAATATTGTTATGGAAACTTTAAAATATCTGTTTCCTATTTTAAATAGGATTTGAATACATTCCTTTTTTTTATTTTCGGTTATATTGCCGTAAATATTGAGACATGTTTCCATTTCTTTTTCCGATTGCAATATATCTATCTATTAACATTACTAATTCTGCTCGCATTTTGCTGACGTGTCACGCCCACAATTAAAGTTGAATTTTTTATTCAAATGAGATGTTCTTATTGGTCAATATTATTATGGAAACTTTAAAATATTTGTTTCCTATTTTAAATATGATTTGAATCCATTCTTTTTTTTTTCGGTTATATTGCCGTAAATATTGAGACATATTTCCATTTTTTTTTCCGATTGCAATATATCTATTAATCTATCTATTATCTATTATAATATTACTAATTCTGCTAGCATTTTGCTGACGTGTCACGTCCATAATTAAAGTTGAATTTTTATTCAAATGAGATTTTCTTATTGATCAATATTATTATGGAAACTTTAAAATATTTGTTTCCTATTTTAAATACGATTTGAATCCAATCCTTTTTTTATTTTCGGTTATATTGCCGTAAATATTGAGACATGTTTTCATTTTTTTTTCCGATTGCAATATATCTATTAATCTATCTATTATCTATTAATCTATTAATATTACTAATTCTGCTAGCATTTTGCTGACGTGTCACGCCCATAATTAAAGTTGAATTTTTATTCAAATGAGATTTTCTTATTGATCAATATTATTATGGAAACTTTAAAATATTTGTTTCCTATTTTAAATACGATTTGAATCCAATCCTTTTTTTATTTTCGGTTATATTGCTGTAAATATTGAGACATGTTTTCAATTTTTTTTCCGATTGCAATATATCTGTTTATTAATATTACTAATTCTGCTAGCATTTTGCTGACGTGTCACGCTCACAATTAAAGTTGAATTTTTTATTCAAATGAGATTTTCTTATTGATCAATATTATTATGGAAACTTTAAAATATTTGTTTCCTATTTTAAATAGGATTTGAATCCATTCCTTTTTTTTATTTTCGGTTATATTGCCGTAAATATTGAGACATGTTTCCATTTCTTTTTCCGATTGCAATATATCTATCTATTAATATTACTAATTCTGCTGGCATTTTGCTGACGTGTCACGCCCACAATTAAAGTTGAACTTTTTTATTCAAATGAGATTTTCTTATTAGTCAATATTATTATGGAAACTTTAAAATATTTGTTTCCTATTTATAATATGATTTGAATCCATTCTTTTTTTTTATTTTCGGTTATATTGACGTAAATATTGAGACATGTTTCCATTTTTTTTTTCCGATTGCAATATATCTATTAATCTATCTATTATCTATCTATTAATATTACTAATTCTGATAGCATTTTGCTGACGTGTCACGTCCACAATTAAAGTTGAATTTTTTTATTCAAATGAGATTTTCTTATTGGTCAATATTATTATGGAAACTTTAAAATATTTGTTTCCTATTTTAAATATGATTTGAATCCATTACTTTTTTTTTTATTTTCGGTTATATTGCCGTAAATATTGAGACATATTTCCATTTTCTTTTCCGATTGCAATATATCTATCTATCTATTAATATTACTAATTCTGCTAGCATTTTGCTGACGTTTCACGCCCACAATTAAAGTTGAATTTTTTATTCAAATGAGATTTTCTTATTGGTCAATATTATTATGGAAACTTTAAAATATTTGTTTCCTATTTTAAATATGATTTGAATCCATTCCTTTTTTTTATTTTCGGTTATATTGCAGTAAATATTGAGACATGTTTCCATTTTCTTCCCGATTGCAATCTCTTTTCGATTATATTGCTTATGTATCACGCTCACAATTAAACTTGAATTTTCTTATTGGTCAATATTATTATTGAAATTTTAAAATATTTGTTTCCTATTTTATAGATATATGAAATGATGTTCAAATTAAAATGGATCAAACTTTTTATTGTTCAATATTATTATGGAAACTTTAAAATATCTGTTTCCTATTTTAAATATGATTTGAATCCATTCTTTTTTTTATTTTGGTTATATTGCCGTAAATATTGAGACATGTTTCCATTTTTTTTTTCCGATTGCAATATATCTATTAATCTATCTATTATATATTAATATTACTAATTCTGCTAGCATTTTGCTGACGTGTCACGCCCACAATTAAAGTTGAATTTTTTATTCAAATGAGATTTTCTTATTGATCAATATTATTATGGAAACTTTAAAATATTTTTTTCCTATTTTAAATACGATTTGAATCAAATCCTTTTTTTATTTTCGGTTATATTGCCGTAAATATTGAGACATGTTTTCATTTTTTTTTTCCGATTGCAATATATCTATTAATCTATCTATTATCTATTAATATTACTAATTCTGCTAGAATTTTGCTGACGTGTCACGCCCACAATTAAAGTTGAATTTTTTATTCAAATGAGATTTTCTTATTGATCAATATTATTATGGAAACTTTAAAATATTTGTTTCCTATTTTAAATACGATTTGAATCCAATCCTTTTTTTATTTTCGGTTATATTGCCGTAAATATTGAGACATGTCTTCATTTTTTTTTCCGATTGCAATATATCTATCTATCTATTAATATTACTAATTCTGCTAGCATTTTGCTGACGTGTCACGCCCACAATTAAAGTTGAATTTTTTATTCAAATGAGATTTTCTTATTGATCAATATTGTTATGGAAACTTTAAAATATCTGTTTCCTATTTTAAATAGGATTTGAATACATTCCTTTTTTTTATTTTCGGTTATATTGCCGTAAATATTGAGACATGTTTCCATTTCTTTTTTCGATTGCAATATATCTATCTATTAATATTACTAATTCTGCTCGCATTTTGCTGACGTGTCACGCCCACAATTAAAGTTGAATTTTTTATTCAAATGAGATGTTCTTATTGGTCAATATTATTATGGAAACTTTAAAATATTTGTTTCCTATTTTAAATATGATTTGAATCCATTCTTTTTTTTTTCGGTTATATTGCCGTAAATATTGAGACATATTTCCATTTTTTTTTCCGATTGCAATATATCTATTAATCTATCTATTATCTATTATAATATTACTAATTCTGCTAGCATTTTGCTGACGTGTCACGTCCATAATTAAAGTTGAATTTTTATTCAAATGAGATTTTCTTATTGGTCAATATTATTATGGAAACTTTAAAATATTTGATTCCTATTTTAAATATGATTTGAATCCATTCCTTTTTTTTTATTTTCGGTTATATTGCCGTAAATATTGAGACATGTTTCCATTTTCTTTTCCGATTGCAATATATCTATCTATCTATCTATTAATATTACTAATTCTGCTCGCATTTTGCTGACGTGTCACGCCCACAATTAAAGTTGAATTTTTTATTCAAATGAGATGTTCTTATTGGTCAATATTATTATGGAAACTTTAAAATATTTGTTTCCTATTTTAAATATGATTTGAATCCATTCTTTTTTTTTTCGGTTATATTGCCGTAAATATTGAGACGTATTTCCATTTTTTTTTCCGATTGCAATATATCTATTAATCTATCTATTATCTATTATAATATTACTAATTCTGCTAGCATTTTGCTGACGTGTCACGTCCATAATTAAAGTTGAATTTTTATTCAAATGAGATTTTCTTATTGGTCAATATTATTATGAAAACTTTAAAATATTTGTTTCCTATTTTAAATATGATTTGTATCCATTCCCTTTTTTTATTTTCGGTTATATTGTCGTAAATATTGAGACATGTTTCCATTTTCTTCCCGATCGCAATCTCTTTTCGGTTATATTGCTGATGTGTCACGCTCACAATTAAACTTGAATTTTCTTATTGGTCAATATTATTGCTGAAATTTTAAAATATTTGTTTCCTATTTTATAGATATATAAAATGATGTTCAAATTAAAATAGATCAAGCTCCCGTGCCTTGAAGGCACGGGTATTACACTAGTATAATACTAAAATAGAGGCGTGGAAATCCTATGTGGCGGGTTTTGGTGCGATTCGCTTACGTGTCGTACTCTGGTGCAATCTGGACCAGATATTTGACACGTCGATTAATGATGATCCAATATATTTAAGCCACGTCAGACGGTTACATCATCTATTTATACACGTTTTATCATATGTGTCTATTTTAATTGAAGATTAAATTTAATTTTTAATATAAATATTTAATATCATATCTTAAGTGGTTACAAAACCTATCATTTTTAATATAAATATTCAAATGCATATCTTAGTTATTTACATAAGGAAAAATTTGGTCAAATATCCATCTAGGATATCTATTTAAGTAAATGTCCATTTATTTTTGCCAATTAAGTAAATGTCCAAAATACTTTTATAAACCCCAAATTGCCCTTGTTCTATTTGATGATATGTAGACCGATAATACAAAGAAGAAGGTGAGAACCCCATGGCCGACCGAGGACGACAACAACAACAAATCCCTCAGATCGCTCCCATCATCAATCGCGAAGAGATCAAATCGCTACATCAGGAAGCCGCCATCTAGAGTTTATCGACAACTTCTTCTTGTACTTCAAGGGATTGGTGATGGAGGACAGGGATAGCAATGCGAAATTGGGGGCGATTGCGGTCATCGTCTTTGATTTCGACAAGGCCTCAGTGTTCGAGGTGTTGACGCCGTTGGTTTTTCCTGCATCTATGATGATCGATGAAGTGGCTGAACTCGAAGCTTTCGTTCAGGGACTCAAATTCGCCCTCAGCTTGGAGATTCAGAATGTCATGTTCTCTCCTAAATTGAATCTCTTCACCCTTACGTGAGTCCTCCATTAATGAGCTATGATGAGTTATAAGTTTTGTAATTGGATTTGGATATTCCCCAGCTATCAATTGATTTTTGTGTATAAGTTATACGTACATTTGAATTTCAATGAATTGTGATTTAATTGGGAATGGAATGATAAATCAAGATTTAGGGGCCATATCAAAATATGAATCTTAGGAGCTGTTTTTGTGTACATTTACAAATCTGAATTGCGGATTTCAGTCATTAAATCTTGATTAGTTAAACTTGAGATTAGCTAAAACATATAATCTAAATTTTTAAAGCTACCATATATTGAATTTTGACAGTAATTGAATAGCTAAACTTGAGAAATGGCTTGGTGGAAGCAACATAATGATAGATAAGCTGTGAGGTTTTACGTGAAAAAGTTTAATTTTGTTTTCATTAAGAGCTACCTATGGTTCATTTTACTTTGTTGCTTATGTCAGATGATCGATGTAGCTATTGTTGATCATGTGACCATCCGATCTATATTGTTGCATCTCTATGGAAATCAGAAACCAACAGAGGCCAAACCTGGAGAGTTGGAAGATCATGTGGATCTTCTAAAGAAAATATTTGTGAACTGCCACCGAAGAAGAGAACGAGAGCAACATTGACACTCGTATCAATGGAAGCCATACAATTTTGCTTGGTTTCTTTCCGCCATTTCTCTCCGGCTGGTTCACCTACTTCCTCCTCTCAGACCGCATCGATTCGATCATCTCGAAACGCAACGGAATCGAAATTCAAAGTGAGAGCGATGAATTTGGGCTTTTGTTTGGGAAATTGGCTAGTGCTTCGAAGCAGCTTTGTCCAAGCTAAAAGGCCAAGGTTTTCAATTTATCCATAATCTTGCCTTTCAATCTCTATTGGCTAGTAGACCTTCATTTTTACCTATCCTAGATTCACCACTTCGAAGAATTTCTGAAATTAGTATATTGATATGAATTTGTTATTGCGACCAAATAGGTTAATTTGTATGCTTGTAGCCTAGTGATTGGTCATGTTTTTCAATTTCTTCAAAAGCTTTGATTTGCTTCAATTCGATTTGTGGGAAAATCCAGGAAGCTGATTAATTTGTGATCAGTTTGGTGACAAAAGTGACACAATTTAGGAAGTTGCTTAATTCGATTCGGTGCGTGGAAAATTCAGGAAGTTGATTGATTCGATTCAGTCTGTGCTCCCCTCGTTTCAATTTTTTATGGATATGATTTGCAATTACAAGTAAAGTTGATGATTAAATTTTGAAAAAATGGGTTGGTGACAATATCTTAGCATGGTGACAATTTTGTTGGTTACATGTTCGTGGTGACAAATGTGTATTGAAATAATATTTTGGTGACAGTTTCGGTGAGAGAAACTTTAGTCAAACTTTTACAAATTAATTTGGTGACAATATTTTGGTGACAAAATTGAGTTAATATTAGGTGACAACGGTGATGACATTACTACTATACACAGATTTTATTTTGGTGACAATGTTTTGTAGTTGGTGAAAATTGGTTAGTGACACTATTTAAGTGACAATTTCAGATGAGAGAAACTAGTCAAAGTTTTCAAATTTTATTTGGTGAAAAAAATGAGTTAATATTTTGTGACGAAGGTGATGTCATTAGTACTATACACACATTTTAGTTTGGTGACAGTATTTTGTAGTTGGTGAAAATATGTCGGTGACACTATTTTGGTGACAATTTCAGGTGAGAGAAACTAGTCAAACTTGTTGGTGATAGTATGTAGTTAGTGAAAATTGGTGGTGACAATATTTTATAGTAGGTGACAAAAAGTTGGTGACAATGTTCTGTAGATGATGACAATATATATTTTGTAATTGATGACAATGGGTTGGTGACAGTGTTCACTAGTACTAGAAAAAAAAATGTTAAATGTTACCAAAAAAGTTAGTTGTCACCAAAATAATTGTCACAAATGACTGTCATCGGAAAAATATATGCAGCTGTCACCAAAAAATTGTCATCAAATGTAGACCTTGACAGAAATTTGTCACCGAAAAAATTGTCACCAAGAAAAAAAAAATCAATTGTCACCAGAAAAAAAAATGTCACCAAAAAAATGATTGTCACCAAAAAAGACTGTCACCAGAAAAAAATTTATTCCAAATGTCACCAGAAAAAAAAAATGTCACCAAAAAAATGATTATCACCAAAAAAAATTATCAGAAACAGCTGTCACTAAAAATAATTGTCATTAAATCTAGGCATTCACTTAATTGGTCAATATTGACTAGTCAATGTCAAAATTAAAAATAGTCAAAGGGGGAAGGGGAGGGTAACGGTCAAAGGGGGAAGGGGAGGGTAAGGGATGTGAAGGAAGGATAAAAGTGTCAAATATGGACATTTACCTAATTTTTTTTAAAAATGGACATTTACTTAATTATGTCCATTTTTTTTGGACATCCACTAAATTAAACCTAAAAAGACTGTAAATTTTATATTTTATATTTTTTCTTCAATGTAAAATGATAAAAAAAAAATGGTAGGGAATATACCAAAATCTTGGGTCTCTTGCAAAAATGACACTCTGACGGAGGGAAAACCTGTCGTTGATCCCATCAAAGTAAACTCAAACCTATAACTAGTATAGCAATAAGTAAGAGGACGATCCCATAGGGAAATTATTATTCAAGTGTGAATTACGTGTCAATCAAAGTAACCAAAAGGGGGGTTTTTAGGTGTGAAAGTTTCGCCTTTTATCAAAGCGAAGTAAATAAAGCAAAGCAAAGGAATTTGGTTTTTAGACAATTTGGAGAAGCAATTCTACCTACATCTCCGAGAGTCCCATATCTAATAAACCTCCATCACTCAGGCACTCGGCAAGACTTCGTGTCTCAGAAGTCATGCCATAAAAAATGCATAGAAGCACTTCCCTTATACTAGCTTGATATCCCCATGAATAAACATCGTTAATGTACTCCTGTAGTCTGATAAATTATTGATGAAAATTCTCTCCAGGTAACTGCAATAACCTCACCTTCAACATATGTTAGTAGCAAGAGTGCTGTTGTTGCAGGAGTAAGTCAAGTATAGAATAGAATATGGTTTAGAACGACTCCCCTGTCTCAGCAAATAATACAAGACTTCCTCCCGTTGTAGTAAGAGAAAAGTCAGGATCGAATCCACGAGGAAGCACGTCAGCAGTTCTCAGGTAGCTATCAGATTCTCATAGACACAGCAGCAGAAAAGACAGAAGCACAGAAACAGAAGCAGAAATAAACCCGGCAAGGGCAACTAAAATAAAAGCAAATAACAAACTAAAAACAGAAAGCAAAGACGAAACAAAGCAAGGCAGATAACTCGACAACAGCAAAGTACTCGACCAGATTACTCGACCGAATCTTGTCGACACAGACTTGTCGATATCGACAAGTACTCGACACAGCAACAGATCGACAAAGGCACAGAAAACTCGATCTCGATGAAAACTTCTCGACGTCGACAACAGGGCTCTATGTCGACAAGCTTCTTCGATCTCGACAAGTAACAGAAAACTAAATTGCAAAGCTTTTCGGACAGAAACGAATTTTTAACGAAATAAAATCAATAAACTAAAGGCTTCCAAGGCTAGGGTTTCAACACCACAACAGTAACCATGCAAAGTAACACATAAAGGCATAAAAGATCATGCTTTCCATCAAAATAACTTTCGTTATTAACAAATAGGAATATAGAGGCTCTCGCATAAACCCTAATTGTTATTAACCCTTTTCACATAATTAATCCAAGTTGCATTAAGATCACTTTCACTTCAATAACACAAACAAGGATCACCTTCAACTCTCGCAAAAGAATCATGCTCATAGGGATAGAAGATGAATCGCACAAAAGATCTGACCTTTATCGCATCGCCTCACATGGCCACCGTCGGGCTCACCCCAGACCCAGAAGTGGGTGGACTACTCACGACTCATCGCAATCGCAGACATCGATGTATAAAAAGAAACTTGCATTAAACTAAATTCAAAGCCTTTACAATCTTGGCAATCAACTTTCGCAAAAAGGCAAAACCTTAAAAACCTTAGAACCCCTAACTGTATCTCTGAATGGAACTAACTAATTGTGTGTAACTTGGAATTAATGAAAAGTCAGCCCCTAGGGCCTTATTTATAGGCTTCTAATCCTTGCTAATCAAGGATAGAAGATATCTATCTTTATCTAAAACTATATCTAAAACTTAATGATAAATAAATAACATAGTGTAATTAAATAAAATAGATAGACTAGGATTATATCTAATGTGTGGACATCTTCTTTGGTCTTGATAGATCTTGATAGATTCGGATAGAATTCGTCGAATCTTGGCTTGCAAGTAATCTCCTTTCTCTTCGGATTTCTCCTCGATCTCGGCTTCTGGAATGCTCGACATGTCTTCTCGATGTCGACAACTTTCCTCGACATCGACAACATTTTGGTCTTGAGTTCAGTCAACTCGACTTCGTCTTCCAGTGCTCATGTCGAGTTTTGGATACTTGTCGATGTCGACAAGAGTTGTCGACGTCGAGTTCTTTTCTCAGCTTCCAGCTCTGTTCGTAAAACGCACTTTCCCGCTGCCTCGGTTGTCGGATTGACGCATATGACCATGCGTTGTAAAGCTCTTTCCGAGGGCTACAACTCTCATGAAGACATCACAGCCTGATTTAGAACGATGTAAACCGGAAATTGGCCTTCTCTCCAGCTGCACCATTCTTGGCTTCTCCATGACTTTCCATTAAGCTCCAAAATGCGTCCGATTTCTGCGAAATATGACAAAAACTTGTGTAGACCTCCATATATAACAACTAAGCATAAACTACACATATTTTGTATCATTCAAGCCCAAATGCATGAAATGCATGCAGAAATCGATATAAAAGATAATGTAAAACATGGCTAATTAGGCTCACAACAAGTGCAGACCATGTAAGTGGTCCACACCAAAAATCAGCACTAAAAACACACAAGAATTAATAAATTTCCCCGGCAACGGCGCCAAATTTGACAGAGGGAAAACCTGTCGTTGATCCCGTCAAAGTAAACTCAAACCTATAACTAGTATAGCAATAAGTAAGAGGTCGATCCCACAGGGAAATTATTATTCAAGTGTGAATTACGTGTCAATCAAAGTAACCAAAAGGGGGGTTTTTAGGTGTGAAAGTTTCGTCTTTTATCAAAGCGAAGTAAATAAAGCAAAGCAAAGGAATTTGGTTTTTAGACAATTTGAAGAAGCAATTCTACCTACAATTTTCCACTTTATTGGATTGAAGCGATCCTTGTAACTTCTTCTCGTCCTATTAAGTTTCCTATGAATGCCCTTGTCTCGGCCTAATATAGTTACTAGTCCAACCAGTCTTAGCAACCCTTATCAATCGAACAATCCCTAAAGAAGGATTTAACCCAATTGACAACTTTAAGTTCAGAGATTAGCCAAGGTATTTACAGTCCCTAAAAAAGGATTTAACAACACATTCAACTTCCTACTCATTCAATTAGTTCAACCAGCCCTAAAGGAACAAGTTTGCCACTTAGGTTAAGGTTCACAACCAGGAATCTACAAAACCTTAGCGATTGAATTGATCTAACAAGTTGGCCAGACAAGATAGAACAAAACAATAAACAATCAAGCACAAAGAAGTTGAAGCATTCAAATATAGGAAATAAGGAACGAGAATTAGAAACTCACAATCAATCCGAATAAAGCTTCAAATTGCAGGCAGAATAGATGAGTTTAGTTCCTCATGGAGAACATCGCTCAAAAATCTCTAAACCGAATCAATCAAAGAGAAGTCATGGAAAAATAACTAAAAGTGGTCTTAAATATCATCCAAAGTCGCCCATAAAATAAAGTAATAGGTCTAGGGTTTTTTTATATTTAAAACGCCGCGCATCTGCGCTGATGACCAATGCTGCGGGCGCAGCATAGGTGCTGCGCCCGCCGCACACTGTTTCTTCGTACCCCGCTGCAATTGATTGGCCGCGGGCGCCGCAAGGGTGCTGCGGCCGCAGCCAGGGGCCTTTCACGGAAAATTCGTCTTGAATTTGCTCTTCTTGTCAACAGGAAAGTTGTAGCTCCTTGAAAGAGATTTCCAATGCATGGTCATAATAGTCAATCGGACAACCGAGGCCTCCAGAAAGTGCAAAACAAGTTCAGCATGTCTGGCGACAACTTCTGCAGACTTGTTCTTCGTTTAGGTTTGCTTCTTCTTCTCATGACCTCTTGAGATCTTCATGTAAGCTTCTCCGATCAACTAGACATTCTCATCTAATGCGTTAACGACTCCTGTCTCATCATCGGATCCACGATTACCTGAAATAATTAATAAAAGTGTGTAGATTCCGACTCCACTAACATAGAGAGCAAATATGCAAATTGTACTTAATCAATCCATGAAATGCATCTTAACTAAGCTAAATGCAACCTATTATGCATATCTAAATGCATGCTATTGATAGCACACATTTAGATAGGCATATTAGAATGCATTTAGCATGATTTAGATGTGCATAATGCATAATTTAAGCTAGATTTGCATATATACTTGTTTTGTTGGTGGAGTCGGAATCTACACACTTTTATTGATTATTTCAGGTATATGTGGATCTGACGAGGAATGAGGAAGCTCATGGATGAAGGAAGAGTGAAAATGAGGAGGAAAAGTGAAGAGCCCGGGAGCGGAATCGAAGTTAGAGAGCCTAAGTGAAGAACAAGTCAACAGAAGTTGTCGTCAGACATGCTGAACTTGTTTTGCACTTTCTGGAGACCTCGGTTGTCCGATTGACTATTATGACCATGCGTTGGAAAGATCTTTCCGAGATCTACAACTTTCGTGTTGACATCGGAACCAAATTCGAAGAGCAAAAATCGCTGTGAACAGTAAAAGCCGCCCCGCGGCCCGAAGCTCTGACGAAGGATTTCGCAATCGCGGGGCGGCCTCTGCAGAAACGCCGAATCTACCGAATGGACTTTTTATCTCTTTAGTTAGGTTTTTAGAATTATTATTTGGCCGACTCTTTTGAGGGTTTTTAAGGACTATTAGGGTTATTTTCTTAGAGATCTAACTCATCATCTAATTCATTAGTTTATGCACTTGGAGACTATCAATTGAGAGAACCCTAGATAAGAGCCTCCATGGCCATGGAGTGCTAAACTCTTCCGTTTCGTCTATGGATTGAAGCTTTGGTTTGATAAAGTTGTGAGATTTCTATTCTTGTTCTATTCCTATTGATTCGTATTGATTCTTTTGCGAATATTGTTGATCTCTTCTAGTCCGCGCAACTAGTAGAGATTATTGCTAGGATTTTGTAGATTCCTTGTAGCGAACCTTAATCCATGATAGCAATCATGCCTTTTTAGGACTCGTAGGACTAAATTGGTGTGTAGAGAATCAATTACATGTCGAATGCTGACTCGTAGCTTGGTGTTGCATGTATCCTGGTTAATCCTTAATCTTAATGCTACTATTAGGTTGAATCTTGACCGTGTTAGGGTTATCTAATTAGTAAGGGTTACTAGGACTCGTAGGACTAGTAATTTACACAAGATCAGGACAGGAACAATAATAGGATGAGAAGAGAACTTGAAAAAGAATCGATGATCAATCAACCAAACTAAAGTGGATGTTTATAGATGGAACTATTTTCTCAATTGTTATCTCTACTAACTTGTTTATAATTTATTTTCTCATCTTCAATCACCAAAACCCCTCTTTCCTACTAATTGGTAAATATACATTGTTTAGGAATACTTGATTCTCTGTGGGATCGACCTCTTACTTGCTTACTATACTAGTTTGTAGGTTTGAGTTATACTTTGATAGGAACAACGACAGTTTTCTCCTGTCAGCTATCAAACTCCCCCACACTTAACTTTTGCTTGTCCTCAAGCAATGATAGAATGAACATAAATCAATGTATCCCACAAGAAATCCCTTCAAGTTTCAACCTCATCAAAAAGCAACATCATATCAGGTGAAAACATAAACCAAGCAAACAAACGTCATAGCATGTATTCCAGTGATCAAAGCTTAAAAGTAGATATCATCAAACCTCACTAGAAATATGTGTTTCACTCATGTGTTTAGGCTTTAAGGTATAACTCTCAACTCAATCCAAAATGCATTAAGCTCATAGACAATGACCACCACATCACCAAATATCTACCGAAATGTCATTACTTGCGGGACACAATAAAGACAACTAAATAAAATGTGACACTTTTTTTTTTGTTTTATTTTGTTTTCTTTTTTTTTCTTCTTTTTTTCTTGTCTTGGTGCTTTCCTTACGCGAGGCGCAAACATGGGTGTCATGAATGGTCCCGGTCTATCAACACCTCAACCTACTAATATGAAGTCCACTTGAACATCTTTTGACGTAAGTTGGAAACATGGGTGTCATGAATGAATCTGGTTATTCAATGATCAAGCTTTCTTTCCTAGTGGATAGTTTTCAACACCTTTTTGCGCGAATCATACCCCTGGGTGTCATGCATAGATTCGGTTACTAAGTGCATCAACCATTGCCACCTTATTCACTAAATATTCAAAAATTCAACAAAAGACTCAAAATATAAACATAAACTCCGCAAGCATAGGTGCTGCGCCCGCCGCACACTGTTTCTTCGTACCCCGCTGCAATTGATT
Source organism: Persicaria tinctoria (assembly GCA_037127255.1). Classification (NCBI taxonomy): domain Eukaryota; kingdom Viridiplantae; phylum Streptophyta; class Magnoliopsida; order Caryophyllales; family Polygonaceae; genus Persicaria; species Persicaria tinctoria. Next base: position 67,805,374 of record JBANSL010000009.1, read on the forward strand.
GGCCGCGGGCGCCGCAAGGGTGCTGCGGCCGCAGCCAGGGGCCTTTCACGGAAAATTTGTCTTGAATTTGCTCTTCTTGTCAACAGGAAAGTTGTAGCTCCTTGAAAGAGCTTTCCAACGCATGGTCATAATAGTCAATCGGACAACCGAGGCCTCCAGAAAATGCAAAACAAGTTCAGCATGTCTGGCGACAACTTCTGCAGACTTGTTCTTCGTTTAGGTTTGCTTCTTCTTCTCATGACCTCTTGAGATCTTCATGTAAGCTTCTCCGATCAACTAGAAATTCTCATCTAATGCGTTAACGACTCCTGTCTCATCATCGGATCCACGATTACCTGAAATAATTAATAAAAGTGTATAGATTCCGACTCCACTAACATAGAGAGCAAATATGCAAATTGTACTTAATCAATCCATGAAATGCATCTTAACTAAGCTAAATGCAACCTATTATGCCTACCTAAATGCATGCTATCAAACTCCCCCTTCAAGATTTGCAAAAGTAGCAGATAGGCCCAAATATTGGCAGAAATGACCAGTGTTCATTACCTCCTTTCACAGGTTACCCTTCCTTCCCAAAACTCAAAACGAAGCTCTCCAATTCAACGGAGGAAAAGACGGGAGGAAGAAGAAATCCAGTCCGGCCGGAAAACGAAAGGAGGAGGGGGAAACCCAGGCTCGCCGGAGTTCCTCTCAACCGTTTGCGCATCACGCGTACGCGGTTCTCACTCGGCTGACATCATCCCCAAATTCCCAATCCTTTTACCAGTTCCTCAACCCCCAATCCGTCGGCGATTACAAGAGGGCAATTTTGTGCGATTGTGTGGGTCATTTGACTTGACAGTGACGGCGCCGGTCGACGGTGAGGGGTCCTGAACATGGCAAGGAGAAGGAATCGGCGGAATGGAATCCTTGCGGGCTTCGATTTGGAGAGAAAGTAAATCTAGAGAAGGAATTATGACAATCGCTCTTTAGAACGGGGTCGAAGTGCTGCAATTTCAGATCTGGGCAACGATGACGGTTGCGAAGCACTGCAATTTCTTTTCCGTCGACGGTTTGCGAAGTGCTGAACTTTTGGGTGAGAAAACAGAAGATCTGGGAGGCAAGGGTTTGAGATGAGAGGACGGAGGGATCGAGTGACCTTCAATGGTGGCGCTGCTGCGACATCCCATCTCGAATTTTCCGGCGCTGATATGGCGGAGGTGCGGTGCTGCTGCGACGGTTTGCTGCTGCGTTGTGCCCTTTATGAAAGTAATTGCTCGATTGACGCGGCGGCGCTACTACAGACCTCCAAATCGGAAGCGGATCTAAGACGAAGAGGACCCTTGCCGCTGCAGAGACGCCGTCTCCCATGAATTTTGGCGGAAGGTGGCCTGCAAATTATTTAATTTAGGATGAAGAGGGTGAAGAAGAGGTCTGACATCATCACATCCGGCGAAGTTCCTGAGATAGACGAGATTCGGCAGAGGTTACTCCTATATTGGCTAACACATCGTTGTCACTGGCTAGATAATAGTATTTGCTGGCTAGTAAGTATAGATCGCAAATATTCGGGCTTCGTATCCGACAGGATTGTATTGGTTAAGAACTTTAGTACTTCGTAGTGTTTGGTTTAAGTCTTAATTGTTTAATCGTTTCCACCTTTTAGAGGACTTGTGTTTGATTTTATCATCTTGAGAGATCCAGCAGGGGTTACTTCTACATTGGCTAAGAGATCATTGTCACTGGCTAGATAATAGTATTTACTGGCTAGTATGCATACATCGCAATGGGTTATACTTATACATCGTTGTAAATTTCTTTCTATGTGTTGAAGTATGTTGTGATTGAAACCATTAATGTCACACTAGACGATGTCATTTGAGAGTAATGTAGGTTTGTTTCTAGGATCAGTTATGTACATTCAAAACCACCAAAACCCCAAAGTGTTAGTGAGTTAGAAGCAAACTAACAAAATACTACATTCGACTACGCAAAAGAAGAGTTATCCCACTAGACATCGATTTCTTCACCTTAGCATCACACGCTTGCTTATGTCCTCCGTCGCTTTCGACATCGATTTCTTCATCTCCAGAGCAACGATTGTCGGTTCTACCCATTTCCGAGTTGATTTCTTTGCCCAAACGGCGACTATGGAGAGTCTGAGCACACTATTATTGATCGTTGCTACTGCTACCTTCATATCTAAAGATATCGAAGGTCATTAGCCCTTTCTTTTTGTGCTCCATTGATTTTGTATATATAGCAGTGTAAACGAAATTAATGGGATAGATTTCTATTTGAGATGGTTTTGTTTCTATTCGAGTGGTGGAGTATTGAGGCATGGTGGTGTCCCATGGAAGCGGTAGAGTACGTGATGAATAATTACAAGATTGGCACATTGTTCTTAAAAATTGCTAATTACGAGCAGTAATTGTTTTGTTAATCAAATCGGATTGGCCCGGTGTAATCGGCATTTTGTTTGACTAAGATTCAAATCATATATATTTCGTTATATTTAATTTAAGAAAATATAAAGTGGTTCAGGGTTTAATACTATGTGGTTCATTGACTAAATATAGGTTGGTTAAGTGACTAAATAGATGTTGTTTTAGTGGATTAATAGAGGTTGGTTCAGTGACTAATTAGAGGTTGGTTCGGTGACTAAATAGAGGTTGGTTCAATGAGTAAATAGGTTGGTTCAGGGAGTAAATAGAGATTGGTTCAGTGACTTAATAGAGGTTGGTTCAGTGACTAAATAGATGTTGGTTCGGTGACTAAATATAGGTTGGTTCAGTGACTAAATAGATGTTGGTTCGGTGACTAAATATAGGTTGGTTCAGTGAGTAAGTATGTTGGTTTAGTGACTAAATAGAGGTTGGTTCAGTGAGTAAATAGAGGTTGGTTCAGTGGCCAAATAGAGGTTGGTTCAGTGGCTAAATAGAGGTTGGTTCATTTTATTTTTAAAATTGTTGAACCACTATGAATAAAATTGCTGAACCGTTGTGAATAAAATTGAATAAAATTGTTGAACCACTGTGAATAAAATTATTTTATAAAGTTCACAAATTGAATGTATGTATATATACCGTATAAAATTGTATTTTCGTTGTGAATAAAATTGTGAATAAAATTGTTGTACATGCTTATTTATAAAGTTCAATTTACTATTCTTATTTATAAAGTTCAATTTACTATTCTTTGTGCAACTATCCAATATTCAAATGAATGCTTATTTATACAGTATTTGCAAATTAGACATGCCCTATTGACTTCGATCACAAAGATTCGATATATTGTATAAGTGTTTCACATCGACCTAATAAAATTGAATGTATGTATATATACACCTTTAACTGGTTGGCAACCGAATTGAAAATAGAGGTTGGTTCAGTGACTAAATAGAGGTTGGTTCAGTGAATAAATAGAGGTTAGTTCGGTGACTAAATAAGGGTTGGTTCAGTAACTAAATAGAGGTTGGTTCGGTGTCTAAATAGAGGTTTGTTCATTGACTAAATAGAGGTTGGTTCAGTGACTAAATAGAGATTGGTTCAGTGACAATATATATATATATATATATATATATATATATATGTTCATGAACCACTTCTTCATAACTTCTTTATAGCTTGATGAACCACTTCTTGATAACTTGATAAACCACTTTTTATAGGCCCATGAACCACTTCTTTATAGCTTAATGAACCACTTCTTGATAGGCCCATAAACCACTTCTTTATAGCTTGATGAACCACTTCTTGATAGCTTGATGAACCACTTCTTGATAACTTGATGAACCACTTCTTATAGGCCCATGAACCGCTTCTTTATAACTTGATGAACCACTTCTTGATAACTTGATGAACCACTTCTTTATAGCTTCATGAACCACTTCCTTATAGCTTGATGAACCACTTCTTGATAACTTGATGAACCACTTCTTATAGGCCCATGAACCACCTCTTTATAGCTTGATGAATCACTTTTTGATAACTTGATAAATCACTTCTTATAGGCCCATGAACCACTTCTTTATAGTTTGATAAACCACTTCTTGATAACTTGATGAACCACTTCTTAAAGGCCCATGAACTACTTCTTTATAGCTTGATGAACTACTTCTTTATAACTTGATGAACCACTTCTTTATATCTTCATGAACCACTTCTTTATAGCTTGATGAACCACCTCTTATAGGCCCATGAACCACTTCTTTATAGATTGATGAAAGAAAATAAAAGAGTAGTAATTCGTGAAATAAAGAGTAGTGGTTCATGAAATAAAGAGTACTAATTAATGAAATAAAGAGTAGTGATTTATCAAATAAATAGTATTGATTCATCAAATAAATAGTATTGGTTCATGAACCATTTTATTTTAAAAATAAATAACTAATTAATTAAAAATAAATATTCAAAGAAAAGAAAAGAAGAATAAAATATTACAATTATTAAATAGTAGAGATTCATGGAATAAATTCTAGTGGTTGATGAAATAAAGAGTAGTGGTTCATGAATTAAATAGTAGTGGTTCATCAAATAAAGAGTAGTGGTTCATGAATCATTTTATTTGAAAAAATAATTAATTAATTAAAAAAACATTAAAAGAAAATAAAAATGAATGAAAATTTTACAATTATTGAATAGTAGTGGTTTATGAAATAAATTATAGTGTTTCATGAAATAAAGAGTAGTGGTTCATCAAATAAATATTATTGGTTCATGAAATAAATAATTAAAATAAATAAATAAATAATTATAAAATAAACATTAAAAGAAAATAAAAGAAGAATGAAAATTTTACAATTATTAAATAGTAGTGGTTCATGAAATAAATTGTATAGGTTTATGTAATAAAGAGTAGTGGTTCAAAAAATAATGACTTTAATATATTTATTATTCTTTAAAAAAAATAAAAATTCGGAATTTTTTTTTAATTTTTTGGAGTGATATTTATTTTAACATGTCTATTAAGGTGTAATTAAATAAATTAGATGACAATATTTTAATTACAATTTGGAAAAAAAAATATAAATTAAAGGTGTTAATTGAATTTTTATAATAACCATAAAAAGAGAGTAAAATAAAATGAATACGCATTACTATCAAGAAATGAGGTTTGGTATAATGGTTTCACGTTTAAGTGGAAAGCAAGACGTCTAAGGTCCAAGTCTACTAAACTAATTACTGTGTTAATTTTGTGAAAGAAAGCAATGAAGAGCGCGGGCCAATGGGAGCGCGTGTTGCACACGCTGGGCGGTGCGACTGGGGGAGTGAGGAGCGCATTGAGATCTGCCTGGGGACGTGCGAATTTTTTTTTGGGGGACGCGTTATTTCAGATGAATTTATATTATTTTAATCCGTTTGGACCAACCAGATTACTTCTTTCCTTCTCACATTTGGGATGCTTCTTACCTGAACCCAACCCTATATATATATATATAGATATATAGAGAGAGAGGGGATAGATCATATGTACTCAGTCCTTAACGTGTATCATGTGAACACATCTAGACTATTGATTTAGATAAATTGGATGACTTAGATTATTCCGTAATATTAATTAATTAAAAATGAAAATGGAAAAAACACTACATAACTCCTATGTATAGGCGCGTGTACCAAACCATTCCAAACCCTACTCCACAACTGGGCCTTTGATGCCAAAAAGGAGAGAGAAAGATAACGTGAGGCGATCAAGCGAAAGGGAAAGGGCGAGGCTCCGATCGACCGAACGCTTGGGACTCAGGCGATGGCGGCGCCTTCTTCTCTCCGGCAGCCACCTACTCCTACACCCCCCGATTCTAACCTCCCCGACGAGTTGAAGGTGCTGGAGGACCGAGGTTTCATCACAGACGATTTCATCGATCGGTGAGGAAGAGGACGCCGACAACGACTAGGGTAGGAGGCCGGTAACGATCGGGAGTCTGACGACAACGCGATAAGCCCACGCCCAACGAGGGACTCCATCTTCAACGGAGATGCGATTGTACCTTCACATCTTCGGACCGTCCCTTCAGATCTGAACCGGGCGACGAAGCTGATGCGGCGACCTTCAGATATGTTGAACCGCCGACCTCCAAGGGCGACGCCGTCTGCTCGGAGTGCTCGATTGTGCAAGTATACGACATGTCCGGCTCGGCGGCGCCTCCTGGTCGTCGACCTCCTTCCTCTTCCATTCTTCGATTTGGGCGGCGACAATTTGAAGGATGTATCGGAGGCCGACGGATTGGATTGGATTGTAATTTCATAAGTAAGTTTCGACATTTATCGGTGTTCTAGTGTGGATAGATTGATTTGGTATTCGGTGGTTAGGGTTTGTGGACGCTCTCGAATTAGGTTTTGTTCTTGATTTTCCGGATTTGGTTTGTTGGATTTAGGGTCTTTGGTTGTGATTCCTGGGTCAGGGTTGTTGTTTTTGATCGATTTTTGATTTGCTGAAGTTCATTGTTTGCATCGCACAAACTTGCATAGGTTCCCTATTGCTTCGGATTGTCGGATTGTGTTGCTCATTTGGAATTCGATGGTTTTTGTGTTTAATTAAATTGGATTGTTCGATCACCAAGGATGTATCAATTTTGTTGACATGTTTTTGCATTCCAGTTGGATTGAGATGCATGGAATGTATCGATACCATCGAATACTCATTTGATATAATCAAATAATCCAGTGATGTCATCGAATATTTTTTAGTTATTTGTTAAAATGACATAAGTAACGGAACCATTGAATAATCAAGTGATATAGTTGAATAATCAAACGATACCATCAAATAATCAAATGATACCATCGAATAATTTTTGGTAAAAAGTCTAGGACGTTCTTAGGGTGCTAGACGATTAGAATAATCCATTGATACTATTGAATAATCCATTGATACGATCGAATAATCCAGTGATACTATCGAATAATGCGAAGAAACAGTAACCGCCTATCATGTGGCAAGTGCATACCATCAAATAATTCATCGATACGATCGAATAACTCATTGATGGCAAGTGGATATCATCGAATAATCCATCAATATGGTTGAATAATCCATGGATACGGTTAAATAATCCTATGATACCATCGAATAATTTCAAGAAAAAAAATCCGGGCCCTCAAATTGGGTACACGCGCCTATCATATGGCAAGTGGACCAGATTTCATGCTGGGGCCCACCAATAAGGATCCTCTACATCACTCTATGCTTCACAAAATTAATTTAACATAAAATTTATCTTTAAAAAAATTTAAAAAATTATATTAATATTCTAAACACCTATATTTATATGTTTATAAACTTTTATTTTGAAAAATCATTTTTTAAGAAATATGAAAATTGAAAAAGGTGATTATTTGAAATATATATTTTTAAAAAAATTTGAAAGATGATTTTTCAAGATAAAATTTTATAAATATATAAATATAGGTCTTTTAAATCTAAATATAATTTTATTTTTATTTTTAAAATATATTTTAATTCAAAATAATTTTGTGATACATGTAGTGAAGCATCAAATGTTGTAGGGGATCTTCATTGGGGGCCCACCACTTTCTTAATTAAAAATTTGTAAAATTGGCTATTAATCTCAGCCACCCATATCGACTGCCTAGATGTGTTCACATGATACACAATAAGCCCTGGGTACACATAAATCATCCCATATATATATATATATATAGACTTGTCAAACGAGTCATTCGGGTCGGGTTCAGGTCGGGTCACTTCGGATTTCGGGTAAAACGGGTTCTGGGTAAAACGGATTGAATTGAACTCAGGTTTGACCGGGTTTCGGGTCGTTTCGGGTCCGTAAATTTTACATTTTTAGAATCAAATTTTGTGATAAGTGCGCTAAAATAAAAAATGTTAAAATAAAATATTGACTATAGTAAAGGGTACAATAAATCACATGTAACAAAAAACTTCCAAAGATTACAAAAACTACTCCCATATTCTTTTCCCAAATCATCACCTTTGATTCAGTCAATCAACCAAAACAACCTGTTTTTTTCCTCAAATCCTTCATCACTTTGATTCAGTCAATCAACTAAACAACCTGTTTAATTGATGCAGTAAATCACATTCAAATCAAACTCCTCATGATGTATTGAACTTATACTCCCTCCGATTTTTAATACAAAGCATTGACTTTTTGTACACGTAGTTCAAGGAGGTTAAAACTATATATAATATTAATGTTTTTTATTAATTTTTGACATTATATTAAAAAACGGAGGGAGTACATGATTACACACAGATTACAAGTTTATTCGATTCTTTGTATATATATATAAATAATAAAGAATGAATTCATTACCAAAACTACTAATTGCAATTGCAAATGTTCAATCTGTATATATACTAAAATCAATCAATCCTGGATCTTCTTGGTTTATTCAACAAGAACAGCAGCAAGCATTGGATTGATCTCTTCAAGCTGCTGCAGCACTTGAACCACCTCAGGCCTGGCCTTCGGCGACAGATCGATCAGGTGCGGCGCCAGCTTAAGCATGTCAAGCATCTCATCTCCGGTATCCGAAGCATCCCTCATCAACTCCAAGTCGAAAACCTCAATTAGTCCACTCCTCTTTGAGTGAAGAAATCAGGCTCGTCCAGGTAGACAAATCAATTGAATGAAATCACATACACAAAGAAATCACTAATGAAACAACAAATCAATTGAATGAAACAACAAATTAGAATGAAAACCGACCTGGTCGGATAGATCAGGTGAACGACAGAACAAGAACATGGTCGCGAACGTCAGGAGCGAGGCGAGCGAAGGTGAAGTGTAACAGGGATTCCATATCAGTGTGATCAGTTTCTGCACTTCTATTCTCTGCTAGTATATTTTAACATTTGTAATAGGCCTTAAGCCTAAGTTCTGTGTTGGGCTTAGGACTCGTTGTTGGGCTCTAAGCCTTTATAGGTTTAGTTTGTTATTTAGTCCGGTTTATAGCAAAACCGGTTCAGTGATTTAATTCCTGTTTGAACCCTTCGTTCCTATTTGTAACCTGCGATAGCAGATCAGTTGGGTATCAATCAAATTACAGAAAACACTCCAATCCCTAAACTCTCTCAAATCAAAACTTAGTTCTAGATACCTTCGAATCGACCCTTCTTCCTTCGTGGTTGATTTCTAGGCCTAGAATACTCACCTTCGAGCTCATCAATTGAGTTTCTAGGCTGAGATCTATCTTTTGTTCTTCGTTAATCGACAGATCGGCTTCAATAGCATCGAAGGACGGTATTCCCGTCTCATGAAGACTGGAGGAGCGGCTGAACAGGAGGAGCGGCTCGCTTATGGCAAAAATAAGGTGAAGACGGGAAGCAGAGGTCGCGCGAGGTGAGCGGAGGTGAAGAGGGAGGAACGATGGTGAAGTCTAGAGGCGGTCACCAACAGTAGAAGCGATAGCGAGGCGAGCACAAGTTAGGGCATCTGAATATCTGATTAGGGCTGGGCATTTGTAGTTAATTGCCATTTCAATTAATTGGTGACCAATTAATTGCCCATTTCAATTAGCAAAATGCAATTATTATATTTGAATTGAAATAGGCAATTAACTGATTACCAATTAACTGTAATTTCAATACAGTTAACCGGTTAATTGATAATTGGAAGGATGGGGATATACAAAATCAATATACCAAAATTTATAAAGAAAAATTCATCAATTCTGGAAGTAGATTTGGGGATTACACGAATTAAATCAGATTCAACTACAACAGCAAAACGAATTCAACCAAAATTACACGAATTCAAAAAAATCAAAACAAAAATTTATCAATTCTGGAAGGAGAACAAAAATTTATCAATTCTAGAAGGAGATTTGAGGATTTCGAACCCTTTGTGGCCGGGAGTGGTTGAGGTTGGGGGTGGGGAGATGGTGGCGGGATGGCGGCAGCAAGGCGAAACCAGATCTGGAGGACGATGTCGGGAGGAGGGCGACGACGAGGAAGCGCGCAGATTCGGAGAGCCTGTTGCCGGGGAGAGGGCAACAACGACAACGACGGCCGTCGAAGGTGAAGGAGCAGCCAGCAAGGCTAAACCGGAGAGCCTGTTGCTGTAACCGGAGAGCCTGTTGCTGTTGCTGGGGAGAGGGCAACAACGACAGCGGCGGCCGTCGAAGGTGAAGGAGCGGCGGCGCCCGTCGAAACCAGATCTGGAGAGGATGATGTCGGGAGGAGGGCGACGACGAGGAAGCGCGCAGATCCGGAGAGCCTGTTGCTGGGGAAAGGGCAACAACGACAGCGGCGGTCATCGAAGGTGAAGGAGCGGCGGCGCCCGTCGAAACCAGATCTGGAGAGGATGATGTCGGGAGGAGGGCGACGACGAGGAAGCGCGCAGATCCGGAGAGCCTGTTGCTGGGGAGAGGGCAACAACGACCGCGGCGGCCGTCGAAGGTGAAGGAGCGGCGGCGCCCGTCGAAACCAGATCTGGAGAGGATGATGTCGGGAGGATGGCGACGGCGAGGAAGCGCGCAGATCTGGAGAGCCCTGTTGACAGAGAGACAGAGAGGCGAGCGTGAAGAGCGAGAGAACAGCGGGCGTGAGATCGATAACCCTAGTTTTATCAATTAATCAATTAATTGGACCAATTAATTGAAACTGTTTTGAACTGTAAAATAAAACCAATTCAATTACCTGTCTTGAAATGGGCTTTTGTTTCAAAACAGTTAATTGCAAAAAGGGAGCAATTTTTCAGTTTTTCAAATCAATTTTTCAGTTTCAAGTAATTTTGCCCACCCCTATATCTAATCTTTCAAAGCGCTGCGTTTTGCCCTGCAGCCACTCCCAGTTAGCGCTCCTCTTATTTTTTTTAATAACAACCGATCCGTTCTGGTTGACCCGAACCCGGACTCGGTTGACTCGAAAATTTATCGGGTTTTCGGGTTCAGGTTGAAATAAAATTTCGGGTCTGATTTTTCGGGCCTTGACCCAAAAAAACTTCGGGTTTTTGGATCGGGTTGTGTTTTGACAGGTCTACATATATATAAGGTTTATAATGTTTTTTCATTAAATAAATTTAATATATACTAAATCGATCAAACCATATCTTATATATATAAATATATAAATTATGAACAATAGCTTAGAATAATATTTTTATTATTATTATCAATCTAGCTATTTTAACTTTATAGTTAACTAGTATTCGGTACCCGCCCGTTGTGCGGTTTTTTAATAAATTTTATTATATAAAACATGTTTGAATTAATATGAATTACTACTCCATATAAAGTAAATATATAGTTTTCAGTTGTGTTATGTATTTGAGAATGTAAACATTTTTTAATCTACATTAATCATATTTGTTCTCTTATTAAAAAAATAGTTAAAATCTATTTTTATAAATATATCATACACATGTCAAAAACTTTTTAATACCCTATTTATTTTATAACTTATTTATTTATTAAAAAACTTCCTCATTTAAAAATATTAAATGTAATCTATATATTGTAAATGGAGATGGTGAATAATTTTATGAAATTAAAAATACTAATGGTATACAACTAAGGTAGGTATCTTTTCTCTTCATCTTTATAATTTTTTTGATAAATTTGTTGTAGATCACAATCTACATATTTAACATAAATTTGACTATTTTATAGTCATATAAAATAAGAACATATTTGTAATACATTTTTAAATGTAAACTAATTTCTCGATAAGATTTTGTAAATTGAAAAGATTTTATGTGCTACCTATTTCCAATAGATGATAGGTATTAACAAAGAAAAGGAAACATAAATTATGTACATTGGAGATAAAAAAATTCAATTTTATGTTTTATCCAAGATAAAGTCTATTAGCAAATTCCCGTTCATCTATTAGCAAGATAGACTTCTAAAAAATTACACTTGGGTCCTTTTTAATTTTTACAAAATATTAACTATTTGGATCGAGACTAAAAAAATGCCATCTTCTTCAAACCTATTTTAAACAACATTAAAAACTCTAGAAAATAGAAATTCAATTCCGAAAACTGACCTTTCACCCTACAAATCATGAATCAATTTGAGTGAAAAAGAAAGGAAAAAAGTAACGAATTTGTTAGAAGAATATCAAAAAATCACACGTAGAATAAATTTTGAAAAACTGCGGAAAAGGCCAGCCAATTTTACATTGAGATTGAAGATGTTCAACCATTTACAAAGATGTTCAACCAATTTTGGAAAACTACCCAGAATAAATTTTACATTGAATATTTGGGTCTAGCAAAAATCCTTTCATAATTCTATAGATGAAGAATACTTTGATCTTCCGTTTCTAGCGTACGTTCTGCGTTACCCAAAGCAAATTATTCATAAACAATAGATGAAAGCATACAACAATTGATCATGAGTTCCCTTTTTATTTTCCCTTATCGTAAGGCGAAACTAATTAAAATACACGATTTCTGTTTAGCGCAGGGTTAAATTTCCGTTTAGCGCAGGATCAAGTGGTCGCAATGACCAAATATCAATTTGGTCGCAATGACCAAACCACAGATGGTCGCAACGACCATACCGTAAGTGGTCGCAACGACCATGTCCATAAGGGGTCGCAATGACCATGTTTTTAGCCCGGTTCTACTTAGAACCGAGCTAAAAAATCCATTCAACAATTATAAAGAAAAAGGTACTTTTTAGCACGGTTCCCCCACGAACCGAGCTAAAATGTGAAAAAAAAGAGGAAGAAACAGGCCTTCGTCCTAAATCCTCATCCTTTGCGCAGCGCTCTCTGTAATGGCGTATTTATAACTTTTTTTATTCTATTTCCCTCTGTATTTAACAAGATTGAATGGATTTCAACCTTTCCAATTCAATAGTAACATCAATTGGTGATTCTACCAAACCTAGACCGAATTTAATTCGATTTATGAAACCCTAAAAAAACTCAAACTCGTTGGGAACGAATTGAGCAAATTAAAGAGGTGGAGATATTCATACACCGATTATGAATTCAAAGTCACCCATAGTTCATCTTTTTACTTGAAGAAATTTAAGGAAGGAAGTAGAATGGTGAGATTTGGGTTGTTTTGTGCTGATGTTGCGGCGTCGATGAACGAGAGGGGAAGAGAGAGACAGCGTGAGATTGGGTGGGAATGGAGTGGTTTAGGGGTGTAATTTAATTTAATTTAAGGGGTATTTTTGTCCTGTTCTAAATAAATAATTTTAGCCTGTTCTAAAAAGTAGAACCCTTAAAATAACCCGACTTTTAAGGGTGTGTTAAAAATATATCTCAACCTTTCAAGTGTAAGATAAATATCCCGACCTTTAAAGGGGTGTTAAAAATATATCTCAACCTTTCAAATGTAATATAAATATCTCGACCTTTGTACAAAAAAAAATTAATAAAAAATAATATCTCAAAAAATTTGTACAAAAAAAAAAAGCTAATAGGACGTGCATATATGACAAAAAAAAATTAATAAAAAAACTTTAAAAAATCTATATAAAAACATTATAGATTTACATATCTTTCGTATTTTATATTTTATGCACACTATTTTCTTATAACTCTATATTAAAAACCTTGTTTTATTAAACCACTTTTCTTTTCTTTCTTTTTTTTATCAAGGGAAAGAAATAAATTAATAAAATATAAATATATATAAAAAATGATATATTTACAAGTGTTTAATATTTTATTTAGATTATTTTTATATTTGAGGGATAACACTCATATTCGTATAATGGACCATTTAACTAATTTCGCATTTTTGATGAAAATTTAAAATAGAAAGAAGAATAGCTAGAATTTTAGTAAATAAATTATGTAAAAAAAAAATGGGACAATTGAACAAAGAAGAATAATATGGAAAATTGAATATGGGTGTTATCCCTTAAATGGTCCATTATACGAATATGGGTGTTATCCCTCAAATATAAAAATAATCTAAATAGTAATAAAGTGTCTTGAATTTATTTTTTAAAATAATAAATGAAAAAACTTGTTTTCTTAAACCCTTCTATTAATTTTTTATATATTTTTTTAAATTTTATTTTTTTATTAATTTAGTTTGCCTCATATCTTCATATGTATGCCATTTTAGTTTTTTTTTGGTAGAGAATTATTTTATATATTATTTGAACATCACTCATAAAGGTTGATATATTTATCTTACATTTGAAAGGTAGGGATATATTTTTAACGTATCCTTAAAGGTCGGGATATTTATCTTACATTTGAAAGGATGAGATATATTTTTAACACACCCTTAAAGGCCGGGTTATTTTAATTAGTTTCGCCTTATCGTAATTACGGTTATTTTAGTTCTATGAATTACGTTAATGGTTTAAAAGTCAGTATAATAGCCTTATAGATGAAATTGGCCATATATAACTGTCATCTTATAATGATATACAGATTTTCCAATGGATACATATTAAATATTTATTTTAAATAATAAATTAAATTTCTTAAGATACTATATTGATCGCTGCATTTGCCATTAATAAAAAAAAACTATTTAAAATTCATTATATAGATATTTATAATCTATACTACTCTTAAGACATAAGTTAAAAAATGTAAAAAAAAATATAAATATTCCTCTTCCATTTTTATCAAGGGCGTACCTCTAAGGTGACCGAATCAAACTTATATACTTTAAATTATAAATATATATTTTAACATTTCAAATTGAACATTATAGTAAGCAATAATTATATTTAATATTTAATATCGCAATATGTATATTTTTATTTTTTCCTTATCGCAATTACGGTTATTAGATAGATTTATCTGAAACGATAAGTTTTCTACCTGATTAAGATATAAGGTTGAATATTTATACAAAAAAACAAATTAAAAGATGAGGATTATGTTAACTAAATGATATGTTTTATAGTTTTATAACCACTTAATATATTGGTCTAAAAAGATAAGGTTTTTTACCTAACTATATTTGTTTATTAATTAATGTGGCCCAAAAATATAATATCAATTTAATTCAGAAAATGTCATGTAAGCAAAAAAAAATCCCGCTTTAATCCAGAAAATTCCATGGACGCGAAATCGCGCCAGAGGCCTCTGTTTTAGTATTAGGTTTCTTAATAAATTATATATTATTAATAAAATAATTGATTTTTTGATTTTCTATCCTATGCCCTAAGGGCACAAGAGAAGATCCTAATTGAAAAATATACCCTGCAAAAAATAAACGATCATAGGAATCTAATTTAAAATTTGGCTATTGCATTTTAAATTTTAATTAAGGATACATTTTTTCTAAAACGGGAATTTTATCCTATACCATTGAAAACCGGTGATATTTTATAGTAGTTTTTAACTTCTTAAAAAATAAAGTGGCATGTTTTTAATTAAAGGGGAGTATTATACCATTCAAAATTGTCGTCCCATGATATTATATACTTGACCTCAAATTAATGTTAAAAACAATTTACAAAAAAATATTTTTATTTTATATATGATAATTCCTATATATTTGATTAAATTAAAATTGTGAAAAAATTATAAAGAATAAATTTTAAAAATAATTTGACTTAAAAGTTAGGATAGATGTTAAATTGAATCTTTTGATTTAATTAGTTTCTATAATTTATTTCCTTATGATTTTTGTAATTTTTTTTTACAAATGTATTTAAAGTATCATTTACTTATAAGATTATTGAGTATGATGTTATATATAAACAGTTAATAAATTAAAGGACATACATGATATGTATAATTTTTTTATAACACCTACGGCAAAACTGGGCCAAATTCAAAAACCAAACACCTCCCCGTGTTTTATAATAATATTTCTTTTGTTTATCATATTTGATAAAAAAAAAAGGACGGACCCTCCTTTCATTAAAAAAAAAAGAAGAAGATTATGTTAATGACAGGTTTTTATATTCCTAACAAAAAAATGATAGGTTTTTATAATAACTTAAGATATTAAGTTGAAGTGCATGCAATGTAGTTAAACATTATTTCTAGGTGTGTAAACGTATGGATTTGTATAAGATCACATATCGGTTAAATTGACAGTTTTCACTTTAGTTAATAGAAAATCTATCAAGTATCCCGTTAAGATATGAATAATATAAATCTCTTAGATCTTTGTAGAAATATAAGTTTTTACCCAACTATATTTATTTATTAATTGATGTGGGCCAAAAATATAATACCACTTTAATTCAGAAAATGTCACGCAGGCGAAAATAATCCCGCTTTAATCCAGAAAATTCCGTGGCAGCGAGGTCGCTTCAGCGGTCTCTGCTTTAGTATTTTATATAGATATAGATATTATAGGCAATTTATATATGGTTTTTACATAAAAAAAATATATTTTAAATAATCAATTTCAACCTTTATAATTAAATAAAATAAAGTTGAAACATGACTTGTACAATTAAATAATATATTAGTATAAATTTATTTAATTAATCTAGAAATGATAAGATAATTTTATTTGCAAAGACGTTATTACTATGATTTATGTAATTCAATTTAATTATATAACAATGGAAGTGAATTTCTATATAAGAAAATAATTTATTAACAAACCGCGAAAATCGCGAATAATAATACTAGTTAAACTAAAAGTTAGAGAAACAAATAGTTATTTTGATCTATTTAAAATATATAGGGTGAATTTGTGCAAAGTACGACTAATTATGGATTATTTTTATAATTTTGATAAATGAATTTTGTTTTGAATACTACCATAATACAATTTCAAAGGTTTATTTTATTTTAAGTCAAAATTTCATGATTTGTACTCCCTCCGTTCGGCAAAACTTGTCGTTTTAGAGTTTTGTTTTTGTTCGGAAAAACTGGTCATTTTAGGTATTTTTGTTTTTACTTTACTAAAATTCCCTTGATTTGATTGATTTGTTGTGAGTTGTAGTTTTTGATAAAGTAAAAAGTAAAGTAATAAATCAGGGTAAATTAGTAAAAAATAAGTGTAATTATTAGCTTTATTAAAAGTTGTGTGGAGAGTTAAAATGACAAGTTTTGCCGAACGGATGAAGTATTATTTTTGGTTGATTTGAAAGTTCATATTAATTTTGGGTTTTCTCGCCACGAAAACATTGTAAGTTTGTTCCCCTCTTCCACGGTAATGTCTAGATGCTATAATTTGGCAATGTTACATGGATGGACTGATCAAGAGGAGGAAAACACGATGGGGTTAGGTAGGGTCCTGCATGCATGTCACGACCCAATTAATTCTTCGATATTTTTGCATTACACTCTTTGGGATTGTATAGCAGTGTGTAGGGATTACTAGAGAAGGGAGGACTCGGGTCCTTCATAACTAAGGCTGTTCCAACCTATCCCGAGCTCACTTGGGAATTCTTGGCCACAGTAATGGAGGTAAACGGAGCTCCAATTAGAGCTGGCAAAACCTGACCCGAACCCGAAAACCCGACCATGTCGACTCGAGACAGATTATTCTGAACACCGACACAACCCGTCCATTTTGGACCCGAAATCCGAATGAACCGAACCCGATTAATCCGAAACCCATTAAGACCCGAATCCGTTATAACCGAAACCCGAAATGACCCGAACTTTAAGCTACAATCTAGTAAATTTTTTAAAATGAATATTGAAATAATGAAACACCGAGACAACCGAAACCCGAATAACAGAAACCCGATACAACCGAAACCCGAACCCGACCCAACCGATTGACCAAATTATTAGACATTACCAGAAACCCGAATGACCCGAAACCCGACTAACCGAACCCAAACCCGACCCGACCCGCCCGATTGCCACCTCTAACTCCAATGTCCGCTTCAGGATAAAAGGGCAATGCTTTCAAATTACAAAGGAAATGGGGGTTACAAACCCAAAGGAGACTTGGAAGCTAGCAACGAAAAAGGATGCAAAGTTTGGAGCAAGGAAATACGATCACAACATCACCCATCGGTCGGTGTTGTGACTGTGCCTCAGGGTGTTGAATAACACTTTCTTCGGACTTGCTGACACCAAAAATGTCTCGATAACAACTTGTACTTGGCTCTAATGCTTAACCTGGGACTAACAATTATACGTGATTGGTTGCAAATGTTCTTTAATGCTTGGGAAGAGGTGTTATATGGAGATGGCGACGACATTGTAGGTTTTGGAGGCTTGATTACCCTGTTGGGCTATCAATTGAAAGTAGACTGCGACAACCTTGTCCATCTAGGCGGGGACTTCAGATTGGATCTTTCAACTCTGTGAAGTTCCACCCGCTTTAGAAGATCCAAGCTAGGGCACCCTTTATTTGGAGGGTTAACTAGTACAGAAAGTCGGTTTTACCTCGGTTCCGTGTGCCAGCTTTTCCACGGTTCTGAACCGAGGTAAAAGTGGCTATGGTAAATGTGTTTGCCACGTGAACATAATCGTGGTAAAACAGCCACCCATGGTAAATCTGTACGTGGTGGTAGGCTTTTGGAACCGTGGTAAATGTGATAACCGTGGTAAATAGGTCACGTGGTAAATAATTTGAACCGTGCTAAAACAGCCCACTTGTGGTAAATCTGTTCGTAGTTTTAGGCTTTTGGATCCATGGTAAATGTGGGAATCGAGGTAAATAGGTAGCGCGATGAATTTGTGAACCGAAGTAAATATGTATTTTGGCAATTTTTATCTTATTATTACAGTAGCCTATGCGGGATTTGAACCCACACCTTTGTGTATAAACACATCGCTCTATCATTTGAGCTAATATAGGCTTAAATGAAATAATAGTATAATTTTCAACCTTTCTATGACATGAAGTGAAACTCCAAATCTATTGATTCTGAGAAAATTGGTAAGGTGCACAAAAATATATCAAATATGAGAATTCCATAGAACTCTCTAAATTCAAAGTCATTCTAAAGTTTGCAAGCTAGCTAGACTATAATGAAGGACTATTTCATCCATGAATAAGATACACTATGTTAACACAGAAATGAAAGGAATTGACAGAGCAAATACTGCTTTAAGGAATGATTTATATGTTCCTTAAAGAACACTCTAAATACAAAGTCATTAACATGTTGTTCAGAATATCTAAAATAATTCCGGCATACCGGGCCTTATGCAAGTAGCTAGGTTTCCCAAAAGCCGCTTCAAAGGAAACCAATGAACCAAAATGTTTAAGTATAAAAAAAGAAAAAAAGAAGGCCCCTTAAACAAACTAGAGCTAGTTTATAGTGATAGATGATCAGGTTATGAAACTTCAAATGCCATATATGCTTTAAATCTACAGGGGAATACAATTGCAAATACAAACTACCTGCTGAAAACAACATAAACGAAGATGCAAAATCCAAAAAGGGTAAAACAACAAATCACCACACATCATAACAGCTTTATACTTCATGAAAGAATTTACAGTATCTAATGGCAGGCAATATTAAATGTTGGGCACCTTAAAAGCCTGGAGCAGATCCCCCTTGGCAAATTTCAAGCTATCTGCTGCATCTTGTCGGGTCAGCTCAGCAGCATGAGCAAGGGCTTGTATATCAACCTGAAATTACAATTAAAAAAAACTTTACATCATTCCATTTTGTAGGATAAAATATGATTTTATAACTACTCATGTAAAGGTACTAAAATAATAGACATACATGCGCAACTGAATATCTGCTTACAAGACATCATGCGATATCATGTACTACATTTGACATGGAATTCTGTTGATGAACCAAAATTTCTCACCTCATCGAATGGAGAAGCTTCATAAAGAGATTCTTACGGTGTTGTAAGCTGATCGATCCCTTTCCTCAAAGAGCAACATCTGTGTAAGATCAGTGATGGGGGACGACACTCCCTGTCGAAAGCAATACTCCTTGTGTATACTGCATTTTTTAGTTCCCTATAAACATAAATATACCAAGAGGAAACACAATTAGAGAGTCGGTCACTAGAGTAATATGAATAACCTTATCAAGTATCTCAAAGCCATTGAGAACAAACGATCATGTGCATGTGAATGCGCCCTTAGAATTGATGACACCAATGCAGCAATCTCAAACCGTCTCCTTACGGACCACTAAAACAGAAGGACATTGCAACATAAGAGTACGCTGAAGCTGAAGAGGACCCACTTGAGGATTTCAATCTCGAAGAGAAACAATGAAGCCAAAAGACAAGGGGGTAGTTTCAATCTAATCTCTTATAAGAAAGGCACACAAATCAATCCACTTCACTCTGGAGTCTGGTATGATAATATCTATGAAATCGGCAAAAACATAATGAAGAAGTGACTGGCAGCAAGGAACACATTAATAAACACTAACCTCATTCACAACAGGTGAGTTCATATCATTTTGGTCATAGATAAGAGCAAGAGTAATGCGCTTGAACTTTTCATATGCTTTCTTGAACAGAAACATCAAATACGTATAAGATGTCAGAATGAAACAGACACAAATCCAAAATCTATTCAAACACAACCAAAATCATCAACTGCTTCAAAAAAGCAAAGCCAAACCATATTAACCTTGCAGTTCTTATCACAATCAATAACAGAAGAATTCTTCTATTTTTCTTTCCTTCGTCTGTTTTTCTTCCTGGCCTTAGAAGTCTTAGTCTGGAAAACAAGATCCATGAAATGCCATTAGTCACTATATATGTTAGCAGGCAAATAATTGATTCACATGGATCCATCCCAATAGATAGAAAATCAAAATTAATGAATAAAAATCACCCCTATAAGACTAATTCATCAATGAATAACTTCCTATCATAGTATATATGTATAAAACGAGTAAACACCTTACCTAAATCATCATCTTGAAAAGAGTACTTGCTTCACATAAGTATATATGTATAAACCCTTACCTAAATCATCAAATTCGCGGTAAAAAGAGCAAGTTGAAGCCTCGGACCTTGCAATCTTTCCCAGGTTGCAAGGGAAATAGATGGTAGCATGTGCAACCGGAGCTCAGTATGACCAAGAAGGCCACTGGCTGCAACAACATGTGCTTGAGCTTGAGCTTGAAGTTGTTGATATGTTGCATACATTCTCAAGCTCTTAGCCATTAAAAAGGCACCAAATACCAACCAAAGCTTCAAATGGATTCAAAATAAAGTTGCTTTAGTATCAACTGCCATCAATACCAGCAAAACAAACAAATAACAATTTTGAATAAGATGACAGACTTACCATAAAGTTTGGAGTCATTTTATGAGAATTAAGTACCATAAAGAGTAGAAGAACTATCCAAAAGAGAAGGCATGTGAAGGTGTTATTAACTATATAATCAATCCACTGAAATGTAATGTGTGAGACAAAAAAAAGGCAGCAACAGAAAGAAAAAGCAAAGTACCTATAACCAAGAATGCGTGAATACATTAGGTGAGAATGAATAACAATGGAAAATACCCGAGTCACTCAGATTTCTTTCTTTCACTCATATAAACTCATACACAGCTTGTCATGCCTACATCAGGTCAGAATGAATAACAAGTTAGTGTTGGTGAACTCAAGATGCTGATTTTTTTTGCCACAAAGGCTTTTAAGGCTTAACTCACCCTTAATCTAAGTTACTTGCCCGCCAATGCTAAAAGAAAGTGAAGTAAGATCAAAGGAAGAGGGCAAAGACTAAAAAAACTACAATAAAAGATACAAGTTTTTTTAATTTAAATTAAAAGTTGCTGGAATGCATTACAGCAGCTGAGATAATGGAAAAAAAAATTGAGTAGCCGTAAGTTCCTCTAAGCCATACAGCAGCTGCACAACTGAGATCTTCACGCAGTAGCAGCAGCTGAGATCTGATTAATAATTTTGTTAATCCTGGCAACTTACAAGAAGTAGACAGCTAGAGGATTTTTGTTAGCATCAGCTGAGATCTGATTGCAAAAGGAATATCAAATCTTTCTTGTTGTCAATGCTTTTATGTTTTATGATATGAAAGTAATTGGGAGGAAGAAAGTGAAATGTTAGAAGGACAAAGCAAGTGTTAGATCTTAGCATGAATATTATACAACTTGAAATTGGTAGAATTTCACCCAGAAATATGCTATGTTTCCTTTATATTATTGTTTGGAAGCACAATTGGGAGGAGAAAAGTGAGATGTGATTTCATTGTTTTTGTTTTTTTGCATTATTAAAAAAACAAATGAACAAACATGATATCAGCTTCAAATGTAGATTATATGAATCATTAAAAAAAATCCATCAACAAGTGAATTGAAAAATAAGTAAACCAAAGGCTTTGCAGTTTGTTCAATTCACTAGATATCAGGTTTCACAAATTTGTTCATCAACTATGTCTCACAAATTGTTCAAACGATCAGATTTTGACCAAAAAAGAAGAAGAGAGAAACACATAGCTAGGCTAAGTAGTTTAGACAACCTAATCAATAATTGAACCAAAAAAATAGACTTTCCCATTTTCGCAAAATCAAACCCTAATCCCGCTCAGCTCTTCCCAATTCCGATCCCTATTACCCTAAATCAAACCCTAGCCAAACACTATCAAGCTCCTAAATTGAATAGAGATGTTTGAGGTTACCAAAAAATAAAGTTGGAGAGAACACCAAAGATCTGAGGAAGAGAGTCCAGCTATTCTCGAGCACGAACCAGCAGCACACAGAGGCAGCCACGCCGAGTGGAGACACATTCAGGCAGAATCAAGGCGAGCTTCGACACAGGCGGAATCGAAGGTCGATGGCGATGGAGAGAAGTCGGGGGAAGATATCAAGAACAAGGGCGATTGCGATGGACAAAGCTGCGGTGGTTGATTAACGGCGAGGAGATTTGATGGCGCATGAGCTAACCACAACTGGCGATGGGCGCAGCAAAGGAGGAGAGGAGGATGAATTGCCGGATGGATAGAGGAAGAGTCATGGAGAGAGCTCGGAGGAGATTGGGAGGCGAGCGATTGAGAAGGGGTCTAGGAGCGGGAGAAGGGTCGGTTAACTACTGGTTAAGGGCTTTATTGATTAACTAGTTTGATTACTCGCGGTTTTTTTTATGACTTTTATTATTCGCACAAATTGTGTGAGATCATAAGAATTACATAAATATTACTTTTTTGACCTTTTAATTTGGTTTATAAATTAATTATTTGTTAAAGATAAACACTTATTGATTTGAATTATTTCTATTGTTTAATGTGATTGTTTAAAGATAAACAAAATTATTTGGTACTTGAGCAATATTTCCATAAATTATTTGGTTTATAAATTAACAGTTTGTTGCATATAAACACTTTTTTTTTTTTTTTACAGTAGGCAAGAAGTAGATCGACTAAGCGATCTTGAAGCCATCAACCGATGGCTTGAATGACCCTACGCAGAGGGTCGCCAGTAAAAAAAAAATCTAAAATTACATTTAGAGAAATTTAAAAGTAAAGAAAACTAGAAAATTAAAGCTCCGGCTTGCATGCAGGTGATGGTGCATTAGACGTGGCCTTGTTGCTTAGAACTCGTGTTGCATGTATTGTCTCAGACTCGAAAACTTGAGATTGGAAAGATGAACCGCAAATGCCATAGATCTTTTGTATTAAGTTTCATTTGAAGTTTTAGGTTAAGGGTTAGGAGAACAGGGATTTTTGTGGGTGTGTGGACTGTGGAGAGAGAACCCTCTAATGTTGAGATTTAATTAGAATATTGTATTTGGATTTGGATTTAACATATTTCAGAGGCTGGGGTGGGAAAATTGATTGGATCTGGAATAGAGATGGATTTGGTGAAAGAGATTTGAGATTGCATGTAGTACCTCCAAAAGATTTAGAGATTTGAGAGGCTGGGTGGAAATTTTTTTATTTTTTTTTTAATACCTTTGGAGGTTTCCTCACTCAGCAGGGAGCAAGCAACCGGAGAGGGTGCCTGAGATGCTGGAGTGGGAGGAGAGGGAGAGGCGGAGGACGTCACAGAAGTAGACGAGATCCGAGAGGAGGATGTCGGCGGCGGAAAAGAGGGCCCCCAGATAGTAAAGGTGGCGACAGAGCAGATTTGAGGAGGGGGCGTCGGAGGATGGGGAGGAGCGGGCTGCCAGGTGGTCTAAGGGACCGACATCCCGACGTCGCGAGGAACCATCACAGCGAGAGCAGCGGTCGAGAAAGAACGCAGCGCCGGCGCTTGTACACTTGCAGGGCAACAAAGCCGATGAAGAACACAGGCCGTCGGTGGAGGAAACCACGGCGGCGGCGAGATTGAGACGGGATAGGGTTGAAGAAGGGTTAGATATCTAGGGTTGGGTTTTGGGGTTTTTTTGTAGAGAGCATTTTGGGGTTTTCTGTACACAGATCTGAAAATTGAAGGTTGAAGGAGGGGAGGCAAGCCATGGCAGCGAGAGGCCGGGCAGCCACACAGTGCACAGGCTACCGGAACATCTGAGGAAGGAGGCTAGAGGAACATGTTGACGGCTAGGGTTTTTTGGGAGTGTTTTTTGGGAGCTACATATAAGTAATTTTTAATAATTTCTAATATATTTAAGACATGTCATATAATGACCTCGTCTATTTATCCACGTGTCATATTATGTGTCTATAAACTAATAAGTAATTTTTTTTTTATTTTTTTTTTATCATTTGAACAATAAAATCTTATCATCAAAACATATACATTATAACCTAATATCTTAAGTGGTTACAACACGTATCATTTTACCTTGAGTTATTTGAGATATATATATATATATATATATATATATATATATATATATATATATATATATATATATATATATATATATATATATATATATATATATATTATACACACATATATAGGTGGAGTCATTGTGTGTAGAAAGAGGGAAAGGGAGAAGCCCCCCGGGGCATAGCTCAGTGGTAGAAAGACCACCCTACGCTGGGCATGGAAGTTTCAGGTGAGAGGTTCGATTCCCAGGAGGAGCATTATTTGTTTCTCCTGTGGAGTGGGCCTCCTGGAGCCAAATGGTATAAAGGTGGTGGTTGGACCATTGCCGAGACACATTCCGCGGTTTACCTCCCCAAGTCAATTATGGGCCGGACACTTGGGTTCCAGGACTAGTCTAAGTGTAAGCTTGGAATACCTAGATATAAAAAAAAAAAAAAGAGAGAGTTGAGAGAGAGAAGGAAAGAAAAAGAAAGAGAGAGAGGATAGATGGAAGGAAAGAGAGAGGGGAAAGTGAAGGATAAATGCAATGTGTGTGTAAAAAGTGGGCCAAGGAAAGAAAAAGAATGAGAGAGGAGAAAGGGAAGAAAAGAGAGAGGGGAAAGTGAATGAGAAATGAGTTTTTTTTCTAAATAGCCAAAAATCGGAAAGATATTGGGGAAATAGCCGAGAAGTGAAAATTATTAGCGAAATCGCCAAAACAGGGTAAAGTCGCTGTTTGTAACAGCGACTTACCTCTATTTGTATTTTTTTTAGTTTTAGGTTAATAAAACTTAATTTTATCCAAAAATTAAAAAAAAAAGATATTTGGGAGAGTCGTTGTTTGAAACAGCGACTCTCCCTTTTTTATTTTTATTTTCAAAACAGGAATATACTCCCTCTTCCTCCCTCTTTGATCGGCGATTGAATAGGGTTACTCCCTCTTTGTTCTTCACCCGAGTGGCCATCGCGAGTAGTTCCAATTGCGAGTAGTTCCAATTGCTCACCACCGACACCCTCTTCCTCCCTCTCTGTTCTTCTCCAGTTCGAAGAACAACACTCTCCCATGGCGACCTCGGCGACGGCCATAATCAAATCCGAATTCGGCTTGAAGGTCGCTGGTGAACGCGATGGCCATCTGTGAAGTCCTGTTCGTCGGCGAGTTTCGAATCCGAATTCACCCGACCTTCGCCGGCGATGAGGGCAAAGTCTTGTTCGTCGGTTGCGGCGGTGGACTGCAAATCGGCTTTCTCTCCTGTTCTTCGGCGGTGGACTGCAAATCGCCGAAATCGGCGAAGGGGAAGCGCCATGGCCATCTGTGAAATTGAAGCTCAGGAGGAGCTCTCGGCGATGGCCACCTGTGAAATTGAACAAGCGACGGGTTGAAAGTCGCTGGTGAAATTGAAGCGCAGGAGGAGCTCTCGGCTATGGCCGTCTGTTTTGCTCCAAGTTCTACCTCTCCAACCTTTCCGCCTCCTGTTTTTCTGTTCAACCTTCAACTTTTAAAAAAAAAATAAAAAAGGGAGAGTCGTTGTTTGAAACAGCGACTCTCCCAAATATCTTTTTTTTTTAAATTTGGATAAAATTAAGTTTTATTAACCTAAAACTAAAAAAAATACAAATAGAGGTAAGTCGCTGTTACAAACAGCGACTTACTTATTTTTTTATTTTTTTTTTAAATTTGGGATAAAGTCGTTGTTTGTAACAGCGACTTTACCCTATTTTGGCTATTTCGCTAATAACTTTCACTTCTTGGCTATTTCCCTAATATTTTTTAGATTTTTGGCTATTTAGAAAAAAAATTCATGAGAAATGATGCGTGCGTGCATGTGAAAAGTGGGCTGTTAGCAAGAATACCCCACCTGCTCAATATTGCAAAAATGATAAAATGGTCCAAAAAATTGCAAAAAAAAAAAAAACGGCGACCAATACCTGTTGTAACAGGTTAATTGTAATCATTACAAAACACTCCTCTTTTTTGGGATTGAATTTCAAAATGCGGGTGTTTCGTTACATGGGAGAAAGTCGACTGCCATTGAAGGACATTAGAGAGAGAGAGAGAGAGAGAGAGAGAGAGAGAGAGGCTTCGAAGCACTGCTGTCGGCTATTCACAATCCCTAGCTAATATGTAGAGAATTGCATAAATCAGTAGAAATACCTTCAGGTAAGAAGCTTCGAAGCACTGTTGTAAGCTATTCATAATCCGGGGTGTTCCTCCTCCTTCTCCTCCGGTAAGAGCCTTCAAAGTACGAGCGTCGGGATTGATTTCTCCTCCAAGTCGGTCGGGTTCCGGTGCGAAAGGGTGAGGTTAGGTTCTGGTACAAAAGGGCGAGCAGCGGTGGGCTGGCTGATGTCGCCAGCAACGCAGCTCAGTGCGGTGGCCCGGCAACGTCGCCCTCTCCGATGCCCTTCTCTCCTCTCTTCCCTTCGATTCCATGTACGCATAAGAGCATATGGGAGTCGGGTTAACGGTGGTTTCAAATTTTAAACAGAGGGATCAACTTGTTGCGTCTCCAATCCTCTAGCATCTAATCCAGATATTTAAAAAATAATAAAATAATTTAGTCGTTGGTTAAATTAACGACTTATGATTAATTTTTATGTTTTTTTAAGTTTTCGGTTATTTATTTAGGTAAAAAGGAAAAAAGATAAAAATATATATTCCCCCCCCCTCTCTCTTCTTCTTCCCTCTCGCCTATCTCTTTCTTTTTCTCTCCTTCCCTCTCTCATCTCTTTCTCTTTCTTTGTCGATTTTTTTTTTTAAATAGCCAAAAACCGAGAAAATATTAGGGTATAGCCAAAATCCGAAAGATTTTAGCGAAATAACCAAAACAGGGTAAATTCACTGTTTACCCAAGATTTCAAAAAAATTAATAAAATAGGTAAGTCACTGTTATACCTCTATTTTGTATTTTTTTTAATATTAGGTTAAAAAAATGATTTTATCTGAAAACCTTTTTTTAAAAAAAATATATTGGAGAGTCACTGTTTCACCATTTTTTATCTTTTTTTTTTCAAAACTTGAACAGGGCACTCCCTCTTCCTCCCTCTTTGTTCTTCTCAGGCTCGTCTTCGAAGAATACTTCCGTCTCGCGCTCCCCCTCCTCCTCGTTGAATTCAATCACAATACCGTTTGAATTGCTGAATTTGCCTTTGACCTGGTTGGCTCCAGCTCCAATTGCAACCCTAGAAGAGGAGGAGTCGCCGTCTTTGGCGGAATTCGCAACGACCAGACGCTTGTTGTTGTCATCGCTGTTTAAAACAGACATGGGCGGTGGACTGCAAATCGGCAGTGGACTCCTCAATCCTGTTTGTCTGCTGCGGCGGTGGACTACAAATTGGCGAAGGGGAAGCGCAATCGTCATGATGAACGACCAAAATCAAATCTGTGAAATTGAAGCTCGCTAGTGAAGGCCATGGCCATCTGAATTCGGCTTGAAGGTCGTTACAGATCTGTGAAATTGAAGCTCGCTGGTGGCGCTCCTCCAGATTCGAATTCGGCTTCCTCGACCGCAATCAGCTTCCGAGAACGATCCAAGTTCAGCTTGCTCCGATCTGCTCCTATTTCCGGCGAAGGGAGTCTGTTTTCCTCCGATCCTAAATAGCTGATCGATCGACCTCTTCGACGTCCTCCCGTTTTGCCGTTCAACCTATAACGTTTTGGGGAAAAAAAAAGGAGAGTCGCTGTTTAAAAGTTGAAACATCGACTCTCCCAATATCCTTCTTTTTTTTTTTAGTTTTTGGATAAAATCAATTTTTTTTAACCTAAAATTAAAAAAAAAAAAACAAAATAGAGGTAAGTCGCTGTTTATTTTTTAGTTTTTGGATAAAATCAATTTTTTTTTAAATTTTGGGTAAAGTCGCTGTTACACCCTGTTTTGCCTATTTTGCTAAAATCTTTCGGATTTTGGCTATTCCCCTAATATTTTCTCAGTTTTTGGCTATTTACCAAAAAAAAAAAAAAAAAAAAATTCTTCTTGGTTAAAAAAATATATTTTTTTTGTATTTTTTTACCTTGTCCAATTTTTGACGATAATAATTAAATTAGAATTTTTTTAAAAATATGACAAAGTCGCTATTTATATCAGCCGTATTTGTTATTTCATTATTTCTTTAATACATGGGACTGACTGTTTAGAACAACAACTCAGCCTTAGACCATCTTTAACAATGGTACTATGAGTACCATAGCCAATTTAAAAATAAAAAAATTAAATTAAATGTCTGATTTTTTATTAAACCAATGTAATTATGTAAGAGGAGTATCATACATATGATACTCACTTTATTGGTTCTCCCCTACTTTTCCATTTTTTATACTTTTAATAGATTATGATATTCAATTTGAGTATCACCCTTAAATATGCTCTTACTTAGCCATGTTTTGGCTAAATCTCAAATTATTATACTACTTTCTGCAAAAAAAAAAAAAAAAATTCCCCTTTTATTATTTTGAAAAACAAATCAATACAGTTTTAACAATCTTACCATCATTTCAGCTTGTTGGAAAACTATACATTCTACATTTTATTAATTAATTTATGCAAACCAAAACCTATAAAAATGTACAATTACTACTTCACATATTTAATTTGTTGCAACATACATGATATACGGATCCGATCCATCAACTATTATATATACCTCACACCGAAAGCTACCCATGCTCCGTTGCTGCCCTCATGTTTATTTGGAAAGATCCTTCTCCCTCACAAATATCCCATGAAACCCGTACGGCACCCTCTGCGGCAGCCTAACCTCCGCCACCACCTCCAGCTCCGGTGACTTCGCATCCATCACCACAAACTTTGACTCCCCCGTCTTCTCGTTGTGGAGGTACGACACCACGTACCCATCGTCCTCCTCTGCCTCCTCGTCCTCCGGGTCCCTCGCCACGAAGAACGGCTCTCCTCCATAACACCCTTCCCTGAACATCCTCTCCGCCACTGTCCCCTCCTTCCCCTCCACCTCTAGGTCCAGCTTCACCACCCCTGTTATCTTCGGCATCGGGTCTCCCACCGCTGCGTACACGAACCGGTTCTTTCTCCCGACCCGGTTCTGGTTTATGACCGCGAAATCTAAGTTCCGTGCCGAAATTGGAACTCGAGACACATGGCCGGTTTCGAGGTTAATCCTCACTTTCTCGACCTGCGCGTGGACGAGCTCGAGCCGGTCGAGCGTGTGCTCGACCGACATGATGTTGGGGGCTACTAAGACAACGGATTCCGACCCGGTAATTGGGTCGATTTCATCCCAAGCGTTGATCGCGTGCACGAGGTTGAACCCGGGCACGTCGAACCACCGGATGCCGCTCTCGTCTGTCGCATAGCGTGGAATCACACCGATGCGAGGCACTTTCGTCGAGTCCGATGCGACGGGCGATCCGCCTCGAAACACGAGCCCGACCGGGTCCATCCCGATCTGGATGTCTGCGAAGATCGCAAGCTTCTCCGTGATTGCGAAGTCGTGGATGAACGAGGGCCGATTCATCGAGAATATCGGGACCTCCGGTCCCGTCTTTTTCCCGGAGGCGTCGAGGCGGAAGTAGGTGAGGAATGGAGGGACCGGGCCGTAGCGGAACGCGAAAGTCTCACCGGTGATTGGGTCCCGTTTTGGGTGCGCCGTCATGCTTACTACGAGCTCACCGTTAAGGTCGGTCCGGCCTAGCGTGGCGATGTCGCCGTCGTTGGTGACTGCGACCTCATACGGGAGGTCGGACTCGCCGAGCGCCAACAGCTTGCCGGCGATAAGAGCGAGGCTGGTGTTGGCGAGGCCGCCGCCATCGAGCGGGTTGAATTGACCGGTGACGACACGGGCGCCGACGACAGCCATGCGAGCGGCGGAGGCCGTTAAGCCGTTGAAACCAGCGAAGACGTTGGGGACCACTTGGGTGCCCACCTGGCGCTCGGCCTTGAATTTGTTTGTACGGACGTAACGACTCGACAAGGTGGCGTGGGTCCCACCTCTAGAGACACGGAGGCAGTGGAGCATCCCATCACCGTCAAACAGATGGTAGGGCCCGCGCGGGAGGAACTGAGGGTTAGGCCCGTTACGGAGGTAAGCGCCGTCAAGGCACGGCGGGATACATCCGGTTGCTGAGACGATCTCGCAATCCGTCGGTGGAAGCTCGTCGACGGGGGCGAAGTTGCCGGCGAGGACATGGCGGGGGTCCACAGAAGGGCGAGCCGGCGGGTCGATGAAGGTGTTGATGAGGTCGTCGACAGCGGAGAAGACGATGGCGGGAAGAGAAAGATCCTGGCGCCGACTCACCGGCGGTGGTAATTTGGCGGAATAAGGGGGAGACGGAGTAGGCGGCAGGGGAATGGGCCTGGTGGGAGGCGGTGAGGAGGTGGTGGTGGACGCCGTCTGAGTCGGTTTGTCTTCAATTCTGACGGAGGAGATGAGAAAAGGATGGCAATAAAGATGGGATCTTGGATGTGAGATCGGAAGAAGGGTCTGTTTGGGGAGAGCGGAGAGGAAAGAGGAAGATAAAGAATCCATTATTGAGATTCAAGAAAAGAGAGTGAAATGAAAAAGGAAGACAACATATGTGGTTCTTATAGTACGGGGGGTGGAGTGTATACTGTATAGTGTGGGTGACAGAGATAATGTAGGACGTATTTGAAAGCGTGACAGTGAAGATACTGCAAATGGGATAAAGGAAAGGGGAGAAGCCTAAGTTTGGGGGGAGAGAGAGAGAGAGAGAAGGGTACAAATCATGAGAATGGGGTTGACATAACTTCTGAACTTCAAATTCTTGCAACAAATATCAGTCTTGATTCCATTTCTTCCAACAAATATCTGTCTTGATTGAGGGTAAGGCCATCTTTTATTTTTATTTTTTTCTTTTATCATATAGAGGAATTTAATTGAATTTAGTTAGGATGAGGTACTGCATTATTCATTTAAAAATTAAGTGGATTTATATTTCTAAGAGCATCCGCATCCCTCGAAGTCATTAGAGTTTTTTAACTCCACTTTTTATTTTTCTTTCTTTTTCACCATTCTTTAAACAATCCATTTTACATTTTCACCCACATCTCTTAAACTCGTTAGAGTTTCTTAATTAACCCCCAATTCTTGGGTGGCTCCCAATTTTTGTGGGTGTGGTCCCCAATTTCTTTCGTTTGATGGGTGTTTAAGGGTTCTTTAGCAAACAACAAATATAACCCCACATCGGTTTATATCAACTTGCGATCGACTCAGCATGAGGCCCTCCTTGAGATTCATATCAGCATTGTATTAAATGTTAGATGTGACCCATGCCAAAAAAAATCGGTAGAGGTTTTTTTTCATTATTTCTTTGACGACAGTTAAATGTATATCTGAATTTTTGTGGTTTAAAGGTCTTGCCACAACATTTTCTTGTTAATATCAGCCTAGTCCAGAATGGAGTATATATTTGTGTAATCTCAACTGGATCTTCTGAGGTTTTATTTGCATCTCAACCGTGCGGAGTTTTTGATACTAAAGGTAGGTTTCTCTTAAAAAAAAAGAATAATTTGATTGGCCTTTAGACCAATTACTAAATGACCTAAAGACTTTTCTTTGTTAGTAAATGGCCAAAAATTTTTCATAATACCCCTTTTACCCTGTTTTAATTTTACCCCAAACCCCCCTCCTTCCCTTTCCCAGATCTGAGATCAGATCTCAGATCTCGTTGTTTGATTCTTCCCTTTCCCAGTTCCCTCCCGTCGCCACCTTCGCCCGACTCCCTCCATCGTCGTCGATGGGCCGCGTCGCCCCGCTCCCTCCCTCGTCGGAGTCGTAAGCCGCTCAAGTTGATGGCCCCAAAGCTCACACCCGTCACCGCCCTCACCCAGTCGCGCTCGATGGCTCCCGTCATCGCCGCACCGCATCGCGTCGCTCCCACTCTCTCCGGAGTCGCAAGCCGACTCCCACCCGGTCGCGCTCTTCGTCGTCGTCGATCGAGCGAGAATCGAGCATTTCACCATTGAAATTGGTGGATGACCAGGAAATGAAGGAAACGGGGACGCCATTGATGAATTGCTGAGGTCTCATGACGTTTCAAGCTCTTGAAATTTATGAATCTTATCATCTGAATGTTTAATTTCTCATCATCATCATCATTTATGTAATTTTGGCTTAAAATATTTGTAAAGTGCAAGTTCAATTTCACATGTTTATCCATATCATTTTCATGCTATACTCACGGCAGATAGTGGGAAATTAAACCATGTTATTCGGTCTTTGTTATTTGGCTTTTGTTTGTGAACCTTTTTTCCTTTTGATTACAGTGTCTTTGACTCTTTTTTCATATTGGTGACAGAGTCTATAAAGCTGTTTTTATTTTGGTTACATTTTCTATAGAGTTTTCCTTTTGATTACAGTGTCTATGACCCTGTTTTTATAGTGGTGACATTATCTATGACTTTATTTTTTTTATAGTGGTTACAAATAGTAGTTATATTTTTAATTTTTTTTATTGTGGTGACACTAATTTAAAAAAATTTAAAAAACTATAAATTAGAAATTAGAGAACAACTATCACTAGATGAATTTTGGCTTCTCATTAACCCCTTTAGTGTTTATGCTTCCCTTTTCCTAGGGTTTTCCTTTGATTACAGTGTCTATGAACATTTTTTCATAGTGGTGATAGTGTCTATAAAGCTGTTTTTATTTTAGTTACATCGTCTATATGGTTTTCCTTTTGATTACAGTGTATTTGAACGTGTTTTTATAGTGGTTACAATGTCTATGATCCTATTTTTATTTTGCTTACAGCATCTATGACCCTCTTAACCATTCATATGTTATAGGAGAACTGTCACCACATGTATTTTGGTTTCTCATTAGCCCCTATAGGGTTTGTGCCTCCTGTGTCGTAGGGTTTTCCTTTGATTACAGTGTCTTTGACCATTTTTTCATAGTGGTGACAGTGTCTATAGCCCTGTTTTTATTTTGGTTACAACGTCTATAGGGTTTCCTTTGATTACAGTGTATATGATCTTTATTTCATAGTGGTGACAGTGCTTACGCCCCTTTTTTCATAGTGGTGACAATGTCTATTACCTTGAAACCACATGTATTTTGAGTGAAAGTGTCTATGACCTTTGATTACAGTGTCTATGACCTTATTTTTATAGTGATGACAGTGTCTATGACTCTCTTACCCATTCATATATTGAAGGAGAACTGTCCTCCTAATGTCTTTTGGCTTCTCATTAGCCCTTTTAGGGTTTGTGCTTACCTTGTCCTAGGGTTTTCCATTTGGTTCTTAACGACGTACTGTACTTAACATTTTAGGGTTTAGGGTTTAGGGCCTTGGCCCTAAACCCTAAAGACTTAACCCTAAACCCTAAACCACACTGTACATCGCATGTTCTTTTGGCTTCTCATTAGCCCTTATAGGGTTTGTGCTTCCCTTTTCCTAGGGGTTTCCTTTGATTACAGTGTCTATGAACCTTTTTTCATAGTGGTGACAGTGTTTATAAAGCTGTTTTTATTTTTGTTACAACGTCTATAGGGTTTTCCTTTTGATTACAGTGTCTATGGCTTTATTTTTATAGTGGTGACAGTGGCTATGACACTGTTTTTATTTTGATTACAGTGTCTGTGACCCTCTTATCCATTCATGTATTAGATGAGAACTGTCAACACATTTATTTTGGCTTCTCATTAGCCCCTGTAGGGTGTGTGCTTCCCTTATCATATGATTTTCTTTTGATTACAGTGTTTATGACCATGTTTTTATAGTGGTGACAGTGGCTATGATACTATTTTTATTTTGATTACAACATCTATGACCCTATTACCCATTCATGTATTAGAGAAGAACTGTTATCACATTTATTTTGGCTTCTCATTAGCCCCTATAGGGTTTGTGCTTCCCTTTTCTTAGGGTTTTCCTTTGATTACAGTGTCTATAAACCTTTTTTTCATAGTGATGACAGTGTCTTTAAAACTGTTTTTTTTTTTGTTACAACGTCTATAGGGTTTTCTTTTTTATTACAGTGTTATTGCTTTGTTTTTATAGTGGTGACAATGGCTATGACACTTTTTTATTTTGATTACAGTGTCTATGACCCTCTTACCCATTCATGTATTAGAGGAGAAGTGTCATCACATTTATTTTGGCTTCTCATTAGGCCCTATAGGAGTTGTGCTTCCCTTATCATATGATTTCTCTTTGATTACAGTGTAATCATGTTTTTATAGTGGTGACAGTATCTATGACTTTATTTTTATTATGGTGACAAAAGTAGTTACATTTTTATTTTTTTTTAATTGTGGTGACACTACTTTAAAAAAATCTAAAAAGCTAGAAATTAGATAAGAACTGTCATCACATGTATTTGGGTTCTCATTAGCCCCTATATGGTTTGTGCTTCCCTTTTCCTAGGATTTTCCTTTGATTACAGTGTATATAAACCTTTTTTTCATAGTGGTGACAGTGTCTATAAAGCTATTTTTATTTTGGTCAACGTCTATAGGATTTTCCTTTTGATTACAGTGTCTATGACTTTATTTTTATAGTGCTGACAGTGGCTATGACACTGTTTTTATTTTGATTACAGTGTCTATGACCCTCTTACCCATTAATGTATTAGAGGAGAACTGTCACCACATTTATTTTGGCTTCTCATTAGCCCCTATATGGTTTGTGCTTCCCTTATCATATGATTTCCCTTTGATTACAGTGTGTATGACTATGTTTTTTTTAGTGGTGACAGTATCTATGACTTTATTTTTATTATGGTGACAACAGTAGTTACATTTTTAATTTTTTTAATTGTGGTGACACTACTTTAAAAAAATCTAAAAAACTAGAAATTAGAAATTAGAGAACAACTGTCACCGCATGTATTTTGGCTTCTCATTAGCCCTTATAGGGTTTGTGCTTCCCTTTTCCTGGGATTTTCTTTTGATTACAGTGTTTATGAACCCTTTTTCATAGTGGAAACAATGTATATAAAACTGTTTTTATTTTGGTTACATCGTCTATAGGGTTTTCCCTTTGATTACAGTGTATTTGACCGTGTTTTTATAGTGGTTACAGTGTCTATAGTTACATTTTTAATTTTTTAACGGAGATTATGCGAGTTAGAACAACTTCTATAATTGCGGGATTATTTCTGAAATTTTAGAAATTAATACAGGGGCATATTTTATAAAAATAGAAATTCTGGGAGGTTTTTCGTAATTAGTCTTCTTCTTCCCCCATCTCGACAGCTTCTCACGCAGCTTAACAGTGATTTTTGCCGATCTTCCGATGGCTCGTTCTCCTTACACAGAGCTCCGTTTGACGCGTATGACCTATCAAACTGACGAGTGCAATCTCTACTTCAGTCTCGTTGTGTTTATTTTGTCGAAGGATGATCTTACAAAACGGGACGAATGCTTGAACAGGGGCTGCTAAGTGAATGTTTTACGAAGCTCCAAGGTGTCCAACAATGGCGGTTAGCGATTTTGTATAAATTTGAGAGGGGTTTTTGCACGAAAACCATCCTTGAGGGATGTAGAACGTGATTGAGCGGGTAGAAGGCTTGGATTTAGGGTCGAACGTGATTTAGGGTGCACGAGGAGCTTTGATTCGGCCTTCAATGGAGGAGGGCTCGATTGTGAGGCTTGGGAGAGTGCAACAAGAGCAGGGGCTGGCGACAGTGCGGTGGTGGCGGCGCCGACGATTGGTGGTGTTGCGGTGGTGGCTCTAGAATGAAAGCCAAATATGTTTTTACAGTGATCGGTGGTGGTGCGGTGTTGTAATTGTGGGGAAATAGGGGCAGGGGTATAATTGGAAAATGTGGCCTATTACCTAATAATGCCACCCTTGTGGCCTAAAACTTAAAAATTGGACCCAAAATGGCCATTTAGCAAAAAATCCCCAAAAAAAAAGTGATTTGGATACCTAGATCTTTTTTAAATATTTAATTAGTTATTTAGACCCTAAATTAATTTAATTATGTGGAGTAGACCCCCTCCTTCCTTCCCTTCCTCCTAGGGTGGCTCAAAATGGACCCGACCCGAAAACCCGACCGACCCAACCCGGAAAACACGGGGTCGGGGTTGACCCGAGATCCATAGGGGTCGGATCTCGGATCGAATTTTAAGAAATCTCGGGTCAACGGGCGGGTCGGGGTCAGACCCGGCGGGTCTCGGGGTTTGACCCGACCCGGATTTTTTAAAATAATTTTTTTTTTTAATTGTTGTGTGTGCTCTATTAGACACCCCACTCAAAAAACAAATCCTTTTTAGTTAATTTTGATTACAAATTTACAATTACATATACGAATAATACGATTCAAAAATTACGATCGTATTTTTATTTAATTTTGATTGCAAATTTAATTTTGTAACAACTAACATGCGGATGAAAAATCCTTTTTATTTACAATTACAAATTTACAGTTACATATACCCTTAAAAAATGCTTTTTATTTAATTTTGATTCACAAATAACTAATATGCGGATGAAAAGTAAAATAAAATCTTTTGTAATTTTGTAACAACTAACAAAATTTTAAAACTCGGGTTTTCGGGTGAACCCGCGACCCGACCCAGAATTACAAATCTCGGGTTCAGGTCGGGTGGCGGGTCGCATTTTTAAAAATCCCGGGCCTTCGGGTTAACCCCCACCCGGAATCTTCGGATCGGGTCGGGTCGGGTCGACCCGGATGAGCCACCCTACTTCCTCCCACTTTGAACATTGATGTCATTTTTAGGGGTGGGCACGGGACGGGACGGGACGGGATTGAGCCGGGACGAGACTCGTCCCGCGAAAATTTTACGGGACGGGATTGACACTTTTTTTTCAGGACAGAATGGTGTCTGGACGGGAAGGGATGGGCCTTGTCCCGCAAATAAAAATAATAAAATATTATATAAATTTGCAAAGTGAAAAATGTTTTTATAATTCATTAATTTGTATAATATATTGAATACGGTATTCTTCTCAACTATATTATTCAATAATAATAATAATAATAATAATAATAATAATAATAATATTATTATTATTATTATTATTATTATTATTATTATTATTATTATTATAATACTATTATCAATTCATACAATGATTGTATAATCCATTATAATGTTCAACATATTTGGCTACATTATCTTACTAGATCGGGACGGAAAGGGATTGAGACGAGATTCACCATATACTGTCTCATTATCGATATATTGATAATAATAATAATAATAATAATAATAATAATAATAATAATAATAATAATAATAATAATAATAATAATAATAATAATAATAATAATAATAATAATAATAATAATAATAATAATAATAATAATAATAATAATAATGCCACGTTATAATTAAAAATATTATTATTATTATTACTTATTTTTATTGTTATTATTATAAAATAATTATACTTTACAAGAAAAAATATAATATGATATAATAATAATAATATAATAATAATAATAATAATAATAATTTTATTATAAAGTAATATTATTATTAAATTATATTATAATATTATATAATAATAATATTATTATAATCAATTATTATTATAAATTGAAAGTGATTATTATAATTATAAATAATATTTCTCTAATAATAATATTATTATTATTATAGAATAATAATAATAATATTATTATTATTATTAGAGAAATATTATTTATAATTATAATAATCATTTTCAATTTATAATAATAATTGATTATAATATTATTATTATTATATAATATTATAATATAATTTAATAATAATATTACTTTATAATAAAATTATTATAAAGTAATAATTGATCCCGGGACTTCGCATCCATCACCACAAACTTGGATTCCCCCATCTTCTCGTCGTGCAGGTACGACACCACGTACCCATCGTCCTCCTCTGCCTCCGGGTCCCTTGCCACAAAGAACGGCTCTCATCCGTAACACCCTTCCCCGAACATCCTCTCCGCCACCGTGCCCTCCTTCCCATCCACCTCTATATCCAGCTTCACCACTCCTGATATCTTCGGCATCGGGTTACCCACCGCTGCTTACAAGAACCGGTTCTTTCTCCCGACTCGGTTCTTGTTTATGACCGCGAAGTCTAGGTTTCGTGCTGAAATAGGAACTCGAGACACAAGGCCTGTTTCGAAGTCAATCCTTACCTTCTCAACCTGCCCGTGGACGAGCTCGACCCTGTTAATCGCGTGCTCAACTGGCATGATGTTAGAGGCTACAAAGACAACGGATTCAGATCCGGTGATCGGATGAGTCTCATCCCAAGCGTTGATCACGTGCACGGGGTTTAACCCGGGCGCGAACCACCGCATCCCACGGGATTACGCCGATGCGAGGCACCTTCTCAGCATCGGATGCGAACGCCGATCCGCCACGGAATTATTATTATTATTAGAGAAATATTATTTATAATTATAATAATCATTTTCAATTTATAATAATAATTGATTATAATATTATTATTATTAAATAATATTAATATATAATTTAATAATAATATTACTTTATAATAAAATTATTATTAAGTAATAATTGATCCCGGGACTTCGCATCCATCACCACAAACTTGGACTCCCCCATCTTCTCGTCGTGCAGGTACGACACCTCGTACCCATCGTCCTCCTCTGCCTCCTCTTCCTCCGGGTCCCTTGCCACAAAGAACGGCTTTCCTCCGTAACACCCTTCCCCGAACATCCTCTCCGCCACCGTGCCCTCCTTCCCCTCCACCTCTATATCCAGCTTCACCACTCCTGATATCTTCGGCATCGGGTCACCCACCGCTGCGTACACGAACCGGTTCTTTCTCCCGACTCGGTTCTTGTTTATGACCGCGAAGTCTAGGTTTCGTGCTGAAATAGGAACTCGAGACACAAGGCCTGTTTCGAAGTCAATTCTTACCTTCTCAACCTGCCCGTGGACGAGCTCGACCCTGTCAATCGCGTGCTCAACTGGCATGATGTTAGAGGCTACAAAGACAACGGATTAAGATCCGGTGATCGGATGAGTCTCATCCCAAGCGTTGATCGCGTGCACGGGGTTTAACCCGGGCGCGTTGAACCACCGCATCCCGCTGGATTACGCCGATGCGAGGCACCTTCTCAGTGTCGGATGCAAACGCCGATCCGCCACGGAACACGAGCCCGACCGGATCCATTCCTATTTGGATGTCGGTGAAGATTGCGTGCTTCTCTGTGATAGCGAAGTCATGGACAAATGACATACCATTCATCGAGAAAATTGATACTTCCGGTCCGATCTTTTTTGCTGAGGCGTCGTGCCGGAAGTATTAGGAAAATAATATTTGTTATTATTATTATTATTATTATTATTATTATTATTATTATTATTATTATTATTAGGATTTAATTAGTTTAATTATTTATATTGTTTAGGGTTAGGAATTAGTCAAATGTGGTTAGAGTAAATCTCTCTTCACCTCTCTCTCCACCTTCTCTATTATCATTGTACGCTCTATATATTTCCTTCTACTCTTGAATAGAATGTGTGTTCTTCTACACCATTCTCAACATGGTATCCGAGCCTTTCGCCTAACGGCTTTGATCCTTCAATTTCCGCCTCCGGGCAACTATCCTCCAACT
The DNA here is from genome assembly GCA_037127255.1 of Persicaria tinctoria. Lineage (NCBI taxonomy): Eukaryota > Viridiplantae > Streptophyta > Magnoliopsida > Caryophyllales > Polygonaceae > Persicaria > Persicaria tinctoria. Next base: position 67,845,392 of record JBANSL010000009.1, read on the forward strand.
TTTGGCACAAACCAATGCTCCGACATGTTGCCAAGAAACATATTCACCGGCTTAGGCCACCACAAAACCGCCTCCGAGCAATCTAAATATGACTCTGGCTATTACAAAACCGCTTCCGCTTGCCTTCCACACTAACCAAAATTTTGGCTTTTGCCAACCAAATTTCGGCCAAAACCATGTTGGCCTTTTGTTCCTGCCTTTCATTGGCCAAACCCCATATCGGCCACACAAAATTGTCTTCGGGTTAATCCAATTTCGGCGCTTGCCACCATCAAACAACCCCCCAGAAACCTCCTTGATGCCTCTTCCATGGCGTCCTAGTCCTACCACCACCTTCACAAAACCCTCGCTATCGCACCACACAGGCCATCCACCATTGCCGCTGATCATACTTCGAGCACTGCCTCGACCGATCTAGACCCACTGCCGCCTCTACATACTTAGTGCGCGACGAATGATGTGGCCATCGCATTTGAGCATATTGAAGTGATTAATTAGGATTTGCTAATTAAGCACACAAGAGATCACTTCCACGGGACGACAATTACAGATTGGATGAAAGTCAACCCAAGCACCGAGCCACCGAGTCACAACAGCCGCCAGGAGGCCAACGCCGCCGAAAACCGCCACCGCCTTCCTTCCCATTGCAGATCAACACCGCTGCGCCACCCTCGCTGCGGTAGCCATGGGAATCGCTGCGCTAGAAGTGTGTTGTGAACGCTTTCAACCAAAAAAAAAAATTCCCCTTATTTGTTTATTCCATATTTATCCAGTTTTCAATTTCGATATCTATTGCTTCAACTGCGGGAGAATATTAGGAAAATAATATTTGTTATTATTATTATTATTATTATTATTATTATTATTATTATTATTATTATTATTATTATTATTATTATTATTATTATTATTATTATTATTATTATTATTATTATTATTATTAGGATTTAATTAGTTTAATTATTTATATTGTTTAGGGTTAGGAATTAGTCAAATGTGGTTAGAGTAAATCTCTCTTCACCTCTCTCTCCACCTTCTCCATTATCATTGTACGCTCTATATATTTCCTTCTACTCTTGAATAGAATGTGTGTTCTTCTACACCATTAGGTTAGGAACGGAGGGATCGGGGAAAGACGGAACGCAAACGTCTCACCGGTGACAGGATCCTGCTTCGGGTGCGCCGTCTGTTGAATGTATTTCACATTGTAATCCTTGAACTCTAAGACTTAGTTTCAAAATTCTGTTTTTCTGTTGGTTTGTGTTAGTGTCGAGTTTGTAACTCACAAGACAAGTAAGTAGCAGTTATGTTTTTAAGTTTTATGCACATGTTGTTTAGCTAAGTTAGTGGCTTAGTGGGGTGCAGTTACTTGAGCAGTTTTCATCAATTGAACCATGTCTTTAGGTGGTTCTGTAATGCAGTTAGATGTATTCAATAGAGAATCAGTTTTAGCTCTTTCTTTCTCTCGGAGTAGTGTGTGCAATCTGGTGTCTGTAAGTGTGCATCAGTGTTTGAGTGATCCCCAATCTGAGTTGCAACAATTGGTATCAGAGCAAACCAAGGTTTGTGATCGGGTTTCAGTTCTGGGTTTGAGTGTTAGTGAGATCTATACACAAGGGAAACACATTTGTGAGAAGTTCTGGACAAAATGCAGAACTCAGGGAATGGCAGTGGGAATCCACAGTTGCCAATGTTCAAGGGGGTCAATTATCATTTCTGGAGCTTAAAGATGACAACTCTCTTCAAGTCTCAAGAGGTGTGGAACTTGGTTGATCAAGGGTTCGAAGATACAGTGGCAGGAGAACCAGATCAACCATTGAGAGAGAAGAGGAAGAAAGACTCAAAAGCTTTTTTCATGATACAAAGTGCCTTGGAAGATGAGATCTTTCCAAGGATTGCTGCTGCAACAACATCACATGAGGCTTGGGAAGTGCTGAAGCAAGAATATTTGGGAGACAAGAAAGTGATTACAGTGAAGCTACAATCACTGAGAAGAGAATTTGAAACCTTGACAATGCAAGACAAAGAGTCTGTGCAGGTGTATTTGACAAGGGTTTCAAGAATTGTTAACCATATAAGGGCATATGGAGTGAAGTTGAGCACTGAGACAGTAGTGAGTAAAGTGCTGAGAAGTCTTCCAAAGAAGTTTGATCATGTGGTAGCAGCAATAGAGGAGTCAAAGGACTTGTCTGTGTACAAGTTTGAAGAATTGACAAGTTCACTTCATGCACATGAAGAGAGGCTAAACAGAACTAATGAGCAGAAGGATGAGAAGGTGTTTCAGGTGAAAGAGGAACCTTCTAATTCCAAGCAAGATAGTTCATCTGGAAGAGGTGGCTATAGAGGAGGTCACAGAGGAAGAGGGGGCAACAGAGGTGGCTCCAGAGGTCGTGGTGGTAGAGGTTATGGTAGAGGCTCACAAGGAAGTTCAGGAAAGGGAAATGGTGGTGATCAAGACAAGGATCACTGGAGAGATTCAAGTAGAGGTCAGAGAAATGAAAACAGATCAAACAGGAGCAACATTCAATGTTACTACTGTAAGAAGTATGGACACAAGGAAGCCTGGTGTTGGGAAAAGCAAGAGCAAGAGCAAAAGAATGCCAATTACTCTGAGAGTAGTGAGAAGGGAGATAGATTGTTTATGGCCTTCACAATGACGTCTGAGAAAACAAGTGATACTTGGTATCTTGACAGTGGGTGTTCAAATCACATGACAAGTGTGAGGAGTATGTTCACTGAATTTGATGAATCCAAGAAAGGGAGAGTCAGATTAGGTGACAATAAAGTTTTGCAATGTGAAGGAAGAGGTGTTGTGTCTATCAAAAGTGCACAAGGTGGAGTAAAGTATGTGACTGATGTGCAATATGTTCCAGAGTTGGCTCACAACTTGCTGAGTGTAGGACATCTACAAGAAAGTGGCTATTCCTTGCTCTTTGATGAAGATCAGTGCAAGATTAGGGAGAAAAAGACAGGTCATTTAGTGACTGTGGTCCCTATGACAAAGAACATGATGTTTCCCTGTGATTTGTCTGCAAATTCAAGCAAAGCAATGACTGCTAAGGAGGAGGATGCAACCAGATTATGGCATCTCAGGTATGGACATCTTAACCTGCAGAGTTTAAAGATGTTAAGCACCAAGACAATGGTGCAAGGCCTACCTAAGATTGGAGAGCTTGACTTATGTGAAGAGTGTGTGTATGGGAAGCAAAGCAAAGGGTCATTCACAAATAGAGAAGCTTGGAGAACTGGTGATTGCTTGGAGTTACTCCATGCAGATTTGTGTGGACCTATGCAGACAAAATCTATGGGTGGAAGCAAATATTTTCTTCTCATCACTAATGATTTCAGTAGGATGAGTTGGGTATTCTTTTTGAGGTACAAGTCTTAGGCATTTGGAGAGTTTGTCAAGTTCAAAACACTGGTTGAGAAGCAGTCAGGCAAGGTGATAAAGGCTTTGAGAACAGATAGGGGAGGAGAGTTCATTTCAAATGAATTTGTCTCATTTTGTGAAGAGCATGGGATAAGAAGAGAGCTTACAGCTCCTTATACTCCAGAGCAAAATGGAGTTGCTGAGAGGAAAAATAGAACAGTGGTAGAGATGGCTAGGAGCATGCTTAGAGCAAGAAATGTTCCAAAGAAGTTATGGTGTGAAGCTGTGGCCACTACAGTCTATGTGTTGAACAGATCTCCTACACGAGCCGTGCTAGACAAGACACCTTTTGATGTGTGGAGAGAAAAGAAACCTTCAGTTCAACACTTGAGAGTTTTTGGCTGTATTGCATATGCTATGATTAACTTGAGATCAAAACTGGATGAGAAAGCAGAAAAGTGTATTCTGATTGGGTATGCTAGTCAATCTAAAGCATACAAGTTATTTGATCCAGTGAGAGGAAGAACAATCATAAGCAGAAATGTAGTGTTTGATGAAGAAAAGGAGTGGGATTGGATGAAGGAAAAATGTGGAGCTGTAACCAAGGAGGTTGTCATAGTTGAAAGCTCTTCAGAAGAGATAGATGCAGAAGATGAAGCAGACATAAATGAGTTGAACTCAAACTACTCTTCAACACCTTCAACTCATGTAACTCCTAGAAGTCCATCAAGCAGTGAAGAGTCTCAGTCTTCAGGATCATCAGGTGAATCACCTCCCATAAAGTTTAGATCACTCACTGATGTGTATGATAGGAGTGTGAGGTGTGATTATGCTTTGATGGCAAGTGATCCAGAGAGCTTTGATGAAGCTAAAGGAAATCAATAGTGGAAATCTGCTATGAAAGAAGAAATGAAGTGCATTGAGAAGAATGAAACATGGGAGCTGGTGGAATTGCCTCAAGGAAAGAAACCAATTGGGTTGAAGTGGGTCTTCATGACCAAGTACAACATAGATGGGGCAGTTCAGAAATACAAGGCTAGACTAGTGGCAAAGGGCTATGCTCAGAAGGAATGAATTGATTATGAAGAAACTTTTTCTCCAGTTGCAAGGCTTGAAACTGTGAGAGTTGTTCTAGCTCTTGCTGCACAGTGGAGATTGCATGTCTATCAGCTCGATGTAAAATCAGCTTTCTTGAATGGAGAGTTAGTGGAAGAAGTATATGTAGAGCAGCCTCAAGGCTTTGTGAAAGAAGGAGAAGAGCACAAGGTGTTCAGATTGTACAAAGCTCTCTATGGACTGAAGCAAGCTCCAAGAGCATGGTACAGTAAAATTGACTCATTTTTCTTAGAGAATGGATTCTCAAGAAGTGAAAATGAGCCAACTTTGTATGTGAAGAAGGAGAGCAGAGATAAGTTTATTGTGGTGTGTCTGTATGTGGATGACATAATTTATTTCAATTCTGAAAGTGAGATGCTCATGCAATTTAAAGAGACAATGATGAACAAATTTGAGATGACTGATCTCAATCTGTTACAATACTTCCTAGGCTTGGAAGTAAAGCAAAGCAGTGAGGGCATATTTGTATGCCAAGAGAAGTATGCTCGAGATATGATCAAGAAATTCAAAATGGAGCATTGTGATGCTGCTCAGACACCAATGAACACAAATGAGAAGTTGAAGAGGGATGATGGAACTCCAAGTGCAGATGAGAGGCTGTACAGGAGTCTGGTTGGTGGTCTAAATTACATCACACATACTAGGCCAGACATTGCCTACAGTGTGAGTGTAATTTCAAGATATTTGCATGGTCCTACACAGCAACATCTTGGTGCAGCTAAGAGGATCTTAAAGTACATTGCTGGTACTTTGGGGTATGGTTTATGGTATGAGAGTGTGGATCAGTTCAAGCTTATAGGCTACACTGATAGTGACTGGGCAGGGTGCTTAGATGATAGAAGAAGTACCTCAAGGTCTGTGTTCAGTCTAGGCTCTGGTGCAGTGACATGGAGCTCAAAGAAGCAAGACACGGTAGCACTCTCATCTTCAGAAGCTGAGTATGTTGCAGCAGGATTGGCTGCTAAACAAGCATTGTGGCGGAAGAAGTTGATGCTGGATTTGGGTTGCAATCATGAGAATGCAGTAGAGTTGTGGTGTGATAACAAGTCTGCTATAGCCATGACTAAAAATCCAGCTTTTCATGCTAGGACCAAGCGCATTGAAGTGCAGCATCATTTCATCCGAAGGTTGGTAGCAGAAGGGAAGGTAAGTGTGAATTTTTGTGGAACAAATGAGCAAGATGCTGACATGTTTACAAAAGCCTTGAATGGAGCCAAGCATCAGTTCTTTAGAGAGAAGATAGGGATGAAGACAATGTGAATTAAGAGGGGGTGTTGAATGTATTTCACATTGTAATCCTTGAACTCTAAGACTTAGTTTCAAAATTCTGTTTTTCTGTTGGTTTGTGTTAGTGTCGAGTTTGTAACTCACAAGACAAGTAGCAGTTATGTTTTTAAGTTTTATGCACATGTTGTTTAGCTAAGTTAGTGGCTTAGTGGGGTGCAGTTACTTGAGCAGTTTTCATCAATTGAACCATGTCTTTAGGGGGTTCTGTAATGCAGTTAGATGTATTCAATAGAGAATCAGTTTTAGCTCTTTCTTTCTCTCGGAGTAGTGTGTGTGCAATCTGGTGTCTGTAAGTGTGCATCAGTGTTTGAGTGATCCCCAATCTGAGTTGCAACACCGTCATGCTGATCGCTACCTCGCCATTAAGGTCGCTCCGTCCGATCGTGGCGATGTCGCCGTCACGCGTGACGGCGACTTCGTAAGGCAGGTCGGCTTCGTGGAGAGCGAATAGCTTGCCGGCGATAAGAACGAGACTGCAGGTGTTTGCTAAGCTACCGCCGTCGAGGGGATTAAACTGACCGGCGATGACACGGGCGCCGATCAGGACCATGCGGGCTGCGGAAGCGGTTAGCCCGTTTAACGCGGCCATGTAGTTGGGGAAGAGTTGGGTGCCCAAATGGCGCTAGGCGTTGAACCTGTTGGTACGGACGTAACGGCTCGAGAGGGTGGCGCGGGTCCCACCATTGGAGACGCGGATGCAGTGGAGCATGCCGTCACCGTCGAAGAGATGGTAGGCGCCGTCGAGGCACGGCGGGATCCGGCCGGTGGTGATCTCGCACTTGGTCGGTGGGAGCTCATCGACGGGGGCGAATTAAGTTGCCAGCAAGGACGTGGCGTGGGTCCAGCGAAGGGCGATTCGGGGGGTCGATGAAGTTGTTGATGAGGTCGTCGACGGCGGCGAAGAAAGCGGTAGGGGAATGGGTTTGGAGGTCGGAGTTGGATTGTCTTCAATTCTAACGGAGGGAATGAGAAGAGGGTTGGAGGGATGAGAGAGAATAAGGGTGTGTTTGGGGATAGCAGATACGAAAGAGGAAGACAAAGCATCCGGCCATGATTAGATTTTAGTAGAGATATATAATGATATAATTAAACAAACAGGAATCGATCGACCCTATTAATTAATATAATTAAAATTAAGGGACGATATCGTTAATCTTACAAAATGAGGTTGAGTGTTAGCAAGGAATATGTACGTGGAGTCATAGTAGCAAGTCATTCTACAGGAAAAGGATTGTTTGGCTGCCGTAATTGAAGGTGTTGATAGTCACTACTCGCTACACTACACAACACATGGATTTGGATAAAGGCCGATATATAGCATATAAGTTTCGGAGTGGGAAGGTATATAATTAAAATGGATTATGGGAGTGACAAGCAGATGAATTCCCTCCATCCAATCATCCATGTGTGTTACAAATATCAGTTTGCGTTAATGTTGTATCATCACAATTTGGGTGTAGAAGGGTTACCAATATTTGTTGCCTAATTGAGTTAATTTCTTTTTTTTTTATCTTAGTCCAGTTCGATCGACTCAGTCGCTCTACATCTGGATCGGGTACTGTATGGCCCATTTAAGGGGTTGACCCTCCCACTCACAAGCGACTCCATATTTCCAAGGGGATTCGAACTTCGAACCTCTTGGCATGGGATGTAGCCCCACAACCACTACACCAACTTGTGATTGGTGATTGAGTTAATTTCTAACCAATGGAACAATGTTAGTTAGTGGATGTGGATGATTTGCAAGTCCAAAAGAAATGGGGATTGGGAACAAGGGGTTTTAGAGTTACAAACATTACCCTTCAAATAAAACTATACTTAGGATATTCAACCTCCGTCCAAAAAATTAAAAATACATGGGCTCTTACTAGTTATGCTCGTTGTTTTAGGAGTTAAAAACTATATAAAATATTAATTTTTTTAACAATTACAAACTTATTGATAATAAATTTGTAATTGTTAAAAAATAAAAAAAAATTTAATATTTTATAAAGTTTTTAACTCCTAAAACAACGTGCGTGAATAGTAAAAGCCCATAATATAAAATAATTACCCTTCAAATAAATAGTCTACACTATTAAAAAAAAGGAAAAATGGACAAAAATAATACCAAGTATCAACTTTTGGCCAAAAATAATACGAACTTTGAAATTGACCGTTTCATATACGAACTATCGCCCTATTAACCGAAAATAATACATATGTGCATTCCGGTGAACTTTCTGACCAAATACGCCACGTGGACGCCAGAAACTACACATGGCATAAATTTTTGCCACGTCACCAGACTTGTAAGTTATGCCATGTCATAAATTTATTTTTCATTTCTTTTTAAAAAAAAAAAGAAAAAATAAACAAATAGACAAATAGCTACGGTACCTTTCGAAACAATGGAGGAGAGAACGAGCAGATAACATTGAGAAGAAAATGAAGACGTACACCCTCGATTCCATTGTTTCGAAATGTACGGTAGCTATTTGACTATTTGTTTAGTTTTTCTTTTTTTAAAAAAAAAACTGAAAAATAAATTTATGACATGACATAACTTACAAATTTGGTGACGTGGCAAAATTTTATGCCATGTGTGTTTTCCAGCGTCCACGTGGCATATTTGGTCAGAAAATTCACCGGAATACATAATGTATTATTTTCGGTTAATAGAGCGATAGTTCGTATATGAAACGGTCAATTTCAAAGTTCGTATTATTTTTGGTCAAAAGTTGATACTTGGTATTATTTTTGTCCATTTTTCCTAAAAAAAATAGTTCACTATATAACTAATTATGTGATAATATAACAAATTTAGCTTTTAACATTATGTAAATATTTTAGCTTTCGAAACTCTATTTTAAAAAAAAAAAATAGGTAGTATTTTTTACCAACTAAATTGATCCAAACTCGTTAAAGATGATGTTGGATTGAACACTTCATAACACGTAACTCGAAATAATATAATATGTAATTAATCCGAAACCCGATTTGCGCAGTTTGATAGATCTACAATTCATTAATAACCAAAATGCAAAACAACGTGACCTAAGTACCTAACACATAACTCAAACCCGAATCTAATTTAATAATTTATTGTTCGATCCAAACTAATTAAACTTAGCTCTGGAGAGTTTAGAGTTGAGACGTGTACATTTCTCTCCTCCATAGGACCATAGGGCAAGTAAGCAACAGAGGTCACCTAAAATTGCCGAACCTCATTTTGTCAATGGCGTAAACTATACAAATGTAGTACTAGCACTGAAAAAGATACAAAGCTAACATATCCCCACACTGAATCACTAATCACTCACGCTAGTCCCTTGAAAACTATATTAAACATATCACGTTCCTGATGTTGATTTTGCAGAGGCTTACACCAAACCCTAATACAATATTGCAATCTACAAACTTCTCCAACCGATCCAATTGTATTTTGAATTTTCGATAATTTTATGGGTTATTTCTTTCAATATAGATAAATTCTATTGACAAAAAATAGGGATGAGACTCCAAATGTGCGAATCCAATTTTTAAATAAAAACAAACAAAGGGTCTGTTTGGATTCCCTTTTCATTATGTTTATAAGTAACTCGGATGTATTAAATAGAAAAGTTGATTATAATCTTAATTGATTTATACAGTACTTGATTGATTAATTTTTCCCACTGATTTTATCCCTTGCCAATTTGCCATTGACGAGGTCTCCCGTCTCCATCCTCGACTTGATCAGTCCTCCCCCTCACCTCCATAGGAGCTCCCATTTTTGAGCTTCAAAGACCCCACACCCCTGCAAATGGACCGCCACAGGCCACAGCTTGCGAGATCACCATCGACTACATCGCTCACGCACTCCCGTTCCCAACCAATCTCGCCTCGTTCACCTCCCTCTCCAGCCTCACGATCTCGAATGCGAACCTGATTGGCCTAATTCCAGACAAAATCGGCCGAATTGTCTCCCTCACGGCCAATGATTTTAGCTCAAACTCCCTCTCTGACCCAATCCCAACCTCAATCGAATGCCTCGAAAAACCCCAAATCCTAACCCTAAACTCCAACCAATACACCGGGAAAATTCCCACCGATCTCAACAACTGCAAAGCCTGCAAAAACCTCCTCATCTTCGACAATAAACTTGCTAATCCCCTGCCTCCTGAGCTCGGCCGAATTCCGGCCCTCAAGGTCCTTAGAGTAGGGGCAAGAAGGACATCAATGGCGGCATCCCAGTTCAATGCGACGATCTGACAAACCACAAGCAACGACAATGGAAGCGGGATCGGAGAAGGGTCTGTTTGGATTCCCTTTGTATTTTAATTATAATACATTGTTTTAGTTTATAATGAATTTATCAAATAAGTAGTGTTTGGATAGTAACTTCCCAAATTTAATTATAATCTATCCTTCACACTAAGGAGAGAGGAAACTGCAAGGCCGCAAGGGGGAGAGAGGGGCACTTCCACCAGTCCACCACTGCCAATCGAGAGAGATCAAAGAGCTGACTCTTGTGAACGCCGACTGAGCTTGAAGGAGGTTCATCGGCGCCAACAACCTTCTCCGATCCCGCTTCCATTGTCGTTGCTTGTGGTTTGTCAGATCGTCGCATTGAACTGGGATGCCGCCATTGATGTCCTTCTTGCCCCTACTCTAAGGACCTTGAGGGCCGGAATTCGGCCGAGCTCAGGAGGCAGGGGATTAGCAAGTTTGTTGTCGAAGATGAGGAGGTTTTTGCAGGCTTTGCAGTTGTTGAGATCGGTGGGAATTTTCCCGGTGTATTGGTTGGAGTTTAGGGTTAGGATTTGGGGTTTTTCGAGGCATTCGATTGAGGTTGGGATTGGGTCAGAGAGGGAGTTTGAGCTAAAATCATTGGCCGTGAGGGAGACAATTCGGCCGATTTTGTCTGGAATTAGGCCAATCAGGTTCGCATTCGAGATCGTGAGGCTGGAGAGGGAGGTGAACGAGGCGAGATTGGTTGGGAACGGGAGTGCGTGAGCGATGTAGTCGATGGTGATCTCGCAAGCTGTGGCCTGTGGCGGTCCATTTGCAGGGGTGTGGGGTCTTTGAAGCTCAAAAATGGGAGCTCCTATGGAGGTGAGGGGGAGGACTGATCAAGTCGAGGATGGAGACGGGAGACCTCGTCAATGGCAAATTGGCAAGGGATAAAATCAGTGGGAAAAATTAATCAATCAAGTACTGTATAAATCAATTATGATTATAATCAACTTTTCTATTTAATACATCCGAGTTACTTATAAACGTAATGAAAAGGGAATCCAAACAGACCCTAAATTAAAAAAATAGATTAAAAGAACTAAAAAAATGTAGATTTTTTTTGTGAGATGGAACAAGAGAGGGAGACGAGATCCAAGATTCATACCCGGATGGAGGAGGAAAACAAAAATTTCTCCATTTTTTTTTTTTTTTTTTTTTTTTGATTAGGTAAAAATTCGATGGCCAGACAGACCTGGCTCATCGAGAGGCCGACAGAGTCGGCAGACGGCGAACCGTCTAACATACAATTTAAAATAAACGGTGCAATACAAAAGCGGCAAACAAACAACCCCAGACGAACAGACGAACCAAACCAAAAAAGCTGAGAGCAACACGGACAAACTCCGGAGCCAAGCGCCACCAAGCGATGACACCGCTGGCCAGCGGTACATCAGGAGTCCCTCCTGTGGGCGATGAAGACGAACCTCCAAGGAAATTTCCAGAATACGGAGTCGCCTTGATGCACACCGCCACGACCCCAGCCAGACCCGACACCGGACACCATAGTCCCAACTCAGATTAGGACCGCCAAGAACAACTGGAAACGTCGTCGAGAGCCACCCTGTAAAAAACGCACCAGAAACCCTTACGGGCGATTGTCAAGACCCTTACGGGTGGGTTTACTCGGACCCTTTCGGGAGAGATTTAAACAAGGCCCTTTCGAGCTTCTTTCTTTTTCTTTTTTTTTTCCTCCAAAACCTCCTGCTTGGGCCCGAAGGACCAAAGCTTGGGTCCGAAGGACCAAAGCTTGGGCCCGAAGGACAAGGAGGAGCGAGATGATCGCATCCACTGACGGAACCGGACGGTGGCTAGATAGGGGAAGCTGAGGGTGGCGAAACCGTTGAAGAAGTCACTGGACAACCACGCCCAGCCACCCAAAAGAAGGTGGATTCCCAACCGAACAAACCCAAGCAGAAGAAGAAGGGGCCAAAAGCCCGGATCGGAGCAAAAAACCACAAACCTCTCCCGCCGGGCAAGAACGGAGGAAGAACATGGAGATGTGGGACAACCGGCCTAAAGGGAAGCCGGAGGGGAACCTCGAAACAAGAGATCGACTACTTCGAGGACAAGGACCGGAGACGAAAAATCCGACCACGAGACCTCAAAGAGGGTGAATAATAGGGGATGGAAACGAAAATTATTAATTGGGGGAGTTGATTAAGCCATACCTAGGCTGGATTGAAAGAGAGGGATGGAGCAAAGAGGAGTTTAAGGGGGGTTGAGACCAAAATTTTACACAATCAAAGGGCTGCTCAATTTGGGAGTTTCTCTCTCCTAAGAGAGAGAAACACCCCTCCTAGGAAAATCAATCAAATGCTATTTGTTCACCTAACAAAAATTTCTCCATGTATGTTACATTTTTCAATTCTTTTGTGTATTTTTCTTATAATTTTTTCTCTAAAATAAAAAAAAAAAAGTTATTTATTATCATTAGGCATACGGCCACGGTAGTGCCACTTTCCTTTCTATGCCCACCGGGCCACCATGTCTCATGAGCACCGGGCCCGTCTGTGGGCACACGGCCATGTTTATGCCCGCTCTTCTACATAGCCCACGTGAGTCACATGTTTAGTACAAATTAGCCCGAGAGACAACAAAAAAACTGAAACACGGAAGTGTCGAAAATTTCATCAATCCCGTTGAACGTAATGAAAAACAGTAGATAAGATTTCATATGAGATTTTTACATTGAGGTTGGTGGGTTTCAATATTTTTATTTTTATTTCAGCGTGAGGACTATCTCGGCATAGTTCTTCAAGTGTCTTTGCTATTAGCTCGGCAAAGTCAACCGAGGCAAATATATAATCCTGGCAACTGTCTACGAGGCTATAGCATAACCTCGGCCAACTTTCATGAGCCTATTGTGAGTAAATATCTTCCCAAAACCAATCCTTTGATTTACGGAAAGAGTAGCGGCACAATATTTTATAGGGACATTGGATCCACGGGAGTTTGGTGAAGGGAAATTAGAAAAGAAAAAAAAATTAAAGCGGGTTTTGCATCACTGATTCACTGCCTACTGAGCAACTGAGGATACCTAAATCGGTCAAGAACAAAATTGTAAAATGCCCAGCTTTAAGTTCTTCAAGCCAATGCTAAGTAGGCATTTTAAGAACAAACAAACGAATCTCACTCATCTGAACTGTCATCACTAGGTGTACCTCTTGAATTATCGGGGCAAGATACGCCTGAACGTGCTTCTAATGCCAATGCAGGATGATAGATGGACTGCAAGAAGTTGAAGTATGCATATTTGATATCAAACTGCATATCATACCCTGCAACAAAGATGGTCACAATGTCAATTTAGGATGGACAGCACGGGTCATTGGGATTCACAAGTTTATTCGATTACTTCTTACAATAGTTGACGGCAATAGTGCGTCCCTTGCTGTCTGGACTTTGTCTAACGTAATGAAACCACATGCTCGGTCTGCACCACATTTCAAAGGTTAAACATAGAAGGGGAAATTAACAGCCAGTGAGTATATAGGTATTACATCAAATATCTAACTTCCCACAATGTTGTGCAGACAATGAAAAATGCAGCATAATTGAAACAACGTGTTTCCTAGTTTTGTTGCTTGCTTATTTCAAGTTGGATAACAAAGATTTGCAAAAAAAAAAAAAAAAACCAATTACTTACCCCTTCTAACAGACAATAATATCGCTATTTTTTAAGAGAATGCAGTAATATGAACTCAGTATTTGTAATTCCTAAGCTATTTGCAATGACATCCATTCTTGTTTGGTCGCCTTGATCATGTTTGAGTTTCAATCTATCACCTTAACATGCAAAAAAAGGGGAGGGGGTATATATATAGTTCTCATATCATTTTATCTCAAGGTGTTCATAAAGGATGTCAAAATGCACAGAAACAAGGAAAAGGACTTACAGGTATAACATCTCCCCAGCCTTAACGGTACATTCAAAAGGTTTCGGTCCCCTGAAGTAGAGAGGATAGTCATTCATCTCCTTCTGTTCGGCCTCAGGAGAGGGATAAGGATTTACACTGCACCAAGGGACATGCCTCACTGGATCCTCAAGTTCCAAATTGAACTCTCCACTGTCCTGCAAAAATAAATAAAAAATGAAATCTAAGACCAAAGTTCAAGATAATTGAGAAATTAGTCGATTATGGAACCAAAGAATGATAACCTTAGAGTAGTTGTACTGTGCAGCAGGATATGGACGAATATACAAGCGATGAACATCAGTGGGTGGAAGGAGAATAAAATGCTTCTCCCCAGACACCACAGCATAGAGATTCTCATAGTGATCCTTGTGAAAGGATGTCTCAGAACGATTGGTACCAATCCAGAGGTTAACAGCCTCTGGAAGACAACCAAGAGCCTCAGTGGCCCAATCAATGTGGGACTCACAGTCTGAAGCTAAAGCTCCATATTCCAATCGGAAACAATCATTTTGCTGTTGTGCATAAGCCACAGTGTTTGTGTTCCCTTCCGGGTTAGAGATGAAGGATAGAGCTTCCCTGAAGGGCATGCGTTCAACGTGTGCAGATGCAAAGCATAGAAGAGAAGGGTCCTTAGGATGAGGAACCAGTGAATCTGCTCGGCCATTTGGTGTGAGATGTACTGATATCTCAGTGGACGATAGGGATTCATAGAGATAGTCATCTGAAGACCATCGGGAAAGGGCGGGCCAGTGTGGAACGGCATTGGAGATAATACAAGGCTTGTTAGGACACACAAAGTCCCTCAGAAATCGGACAGGGGAAGGAGGTGAATCTAGGTGTTGCACCTGATCAGAGCTCCCCAAACTTAGCTCTCTCACTTCTTCCCATAGATTTTCCACCTCTTTTAATCCAGCCGAGGACATCTTCCACTAGTTATGAAGGTGAGTCCAATGCACAAGCAGTACTCAGATAGTAAGAATTTTAATTTGGCATAGAGATGAATATTAAGTTTGAATTGCAGTATAAAAATTACAAGAGAAGGTTGTTAAATGCCTTAACACCATTTTCCAGATGAAAATTCAGGGAACAACCATATGGCACTCTGATTGATTTACTGTTTCAAAGTTATTTCTAGATTCAATATTTTATAAGATCACAAACTAGCAGACCACATATATATGTCTACGGAAACACTCAGCCTTAGAACTTGATTTCTTGAGCCTTGAGAGACTTTCCTGCACAAGAGAAAGAAAGAAAGGAATAACTTATAAATCCATAAATATTTATTTCACATTTCAGCCAACATCAATAAGGTCTATTATATTGAACTATGGTGATTTATGTGCAAATTTTGACAAAATATGAGATAATTTGACACTTACTGAAAAAGGAATCCAAAAAATATAACAATTAGCTCAAAAATAATCTTTACATGCTATTCAGTTGATATGAAATGCCAAGCCACTTCATTTCAATCTATCGCCTTCTCCACACTGCTTATCTTCCAAACTCTACCTGGATGTTAACTGTTAAGCAACATTATCCCGTCTGTCTAAGCCTCGCAAACATGCATAAAACAGAAATCACTTATGAAGACCAGCAAAAATAGAGCCTCATATCCCAATCAAACAACGACTTGGTTCCAATCGAACTTTCCTAGACCTTAAATCTCCCAAATATCCAGTTACTATGATTCACCAAAATCACCTAACATCCAACATGTTTTCTATCTCCACAAGGCCCAAACCTTTCCCTGAAAAAACACCCGGCCATTTCTTCGCTTTTCGGCATTTCACTTTCCTCCGGTGAGGAAGAATCAGCCCAAAAAACTACCAGGAAACACACCCTCTAGTCCTCCTCTACCTCTAAAATCCACAACCTGCAGCATCCAAATCTTTTGAATACGGAACTAAATGGCAATTTCAAAAGTAAAATCACTGACCAAAAAAATATCTTCATAGGTAAATCAAGACGGTGACAAGAAAAACAACAACAATACACATGCCTTTAGGTTTAAGTTCTTCCACAAAATCTTCCCTATTGCTGTCATAGCTTCCAACTATAAAGTTGAATTACCGAATTCAATACTTCGAATCAAACCTCTACTAACAGTATTAGCTCAATACATTCGGTATTAACAGAAATTTTATGCTAGGAGAACTACCAAACGGCCAGATTTGCAAGAATAAAATGAAGAAGGAAACTAAAACTGAGAATGCGAACACTGGTTCAGCAGATGCTCGTAATTTCGGTATGATGTACAGAGATTCCATTCAATAAAAATAAATTCGGCGAAGAAAGAGGGGCACCTTGAACTTGAAGGCTCAAGCTTGAAGACGAGGGCACCCTCCGAAACTCCGAATCGAGTCTCCGGTCCAACTTAACTCGTGTTTTTTGGAAAATGAAAATTCTAACGAGTGACCACCAACTTTTGTATATTTCGCTTGATTCCACAAATGTTTTTCGAAAATCTAATCTTATGCTCCTTGAAAATTGTTATTTCCTAACAAAAAAATGATTACAAAAAAAAAACTTATTATTTTATATTTTAATAATTTTTTACGTATAGATATAAATTTTAAAAAATAATTTTTTTTAACTTTTTAAAATACGGGAAGAATAACTTATCATGGTGGGTACTATATCATATCATATGAAACATAGTTAAACGTCAATGATGCTCTTAGATTAACTTGTATTTTTTGTAGCTAGGTTGCCTCATTTGGATATTTTTGTGTATGAAACCTAATGTATTGGTATTGGTGGTTGGTTGAGTCGTTATTGGTTGAAGCCCGGCCTAATTATGGACATCATATATATCTGGCTTTGCAAAACTTTAATGCAAACTACCAATTATTTCCTCTCACTTGTAATTTTACTTTGATGCTCCGTTGCTTATGTATATACATAATCATCACTTCTCTTCTTGGTTGCATATCACTTGATTCATATGACAATCCCAAACACCGCAACCTTAAGTCCCTAACTAATTAAACAACTATGGAACTAAATAACAAATGAACTACATATATAGAGACACACAACTTGTTAATTTTCAATAATAGCTATAACTTATGTTATTTTTCGGTCGCTGTATTTGTGTTTATTTGGCATCACAAATCGACCATAACATTTTTGTTGGTTAATATTAGCGCATTAGACAATAGTATCCGTATATATTGAATTGGTGTGTTTTTTGTTTTACAATCAAAGAACTAGGCCAAGATCCTTTCCAGGATGAAATTAATTCTACAGGGAATAGCACTAAATACCACTTTTTTAAAAATCTTTGCAAAAATACCACCATTTTGGAAAAATTTGCAAGAATACCATTTTTTCCAAAAATTTACAAAAATGTCAAGGTAAACCCTCCCCCAAACCTGCTATTCTAGGTTATTATGCCCAAAAAAAAAAATTAAATTACAGGCATTGTCAACCCTCGTTTGGGTGCCTTGGTTCGTAGTGGTGGTTCGTGTGCGTCGTCGGGGCTGTCCGGCCCGGCCCCAGGGCGAGGCCGGCGGCAGTGGAAGGCCGGCGGCGGCGGCCCGACGGTGGAAGAGGTGGGCTCTGGCGCTCTGGGTTGTTGCTGTTCTCTCTCCTCTCCCTCGCTCTTGCCTTTTTCTCAGATCTGGGCGTTGGTAAGGATTTCTCCGCCGCCGCTTGTCCAAGGTTGGTTGTCAGGCTGATAGGGGGTGGTCTTGGGTGTGAGCCAGGCGAGATGGGGCTAGTAATGTCGGCCTTCCTGGTTCGACGGATCGCTGCAGCGAGATGGCTATTCCTTAGCGGTGGTGTGGTGGGTGGAAGGCCGGCCCCAGGGTGAGGCCGACGGCGGTGGAAGGCGTGGGCGCCGCTTGCTCTCTCGCTCTCTACTTCGTCTTCTTCGTCCCTGTTCTCTCTCACCTGCCGCTTGCTCTCTCTCTAAATCTTTCTTCGTCCCTGGTCGTCTTCTTCGTCCCTGGTTTCCATTTTGTAGAGAAGGGTTCCGAAATGGGGTGACACGGGTTTCCATGTTGTAGAGAAGGGTTCCGAAATGGGGTGACACGGGTTTGACATTGGGTGACACGGGTTTCCATTTTGTAGAGAAGGGTTCCGAAATGGGGTGACACGTGTTTGACATTGGGTGACACGGGTTTCCATTTTGTAGAGAAGGGTTCCGAAATGGGGTGACACGGGTTTGACATTGGGTGACACGGGTTTCCATTTTGTAGAGAAGGGTTCCGAAATGGGGTGACACGGGTTTGACATTGGGTGACACGGGTTTCCATTTTCTAGAGAAGGGTTCCGAAATGGGGTGACACGGGTTTGACATTGGGTGACACGGGTTTCCATTTTGTAGAGAAGGGTTCCGAAATGGGGTGACACGGGTTTGACATTGGGTGACACGGGTTTCCATTATGCAGGTTTGGGTTCGGGCTGTCAGCGGGTTCAAATCTGGTGTGAGATTGGGAGTTTTTGAGTGGTTTCGGGGGCGATTAGCTCGAATCTTGTCCGTCTAGCTCTTATTCTGGCCGGATCTGGTGCCTCATTGTCAGATCTGGTCGCCGTCGGGTCGGATCTGGTGCGTGGTCGCTGCTCGCTGTCAGATCTGGTTGTTCCCGGGCTTAACGTGGATCTGTGCTTCTTTCTCCTCAGATCTGGTCGGCGGCGGTGGAAGGCCGGCCATCTGTCGAAGCGCAGCAACGCCGAGATCGTCTCCCTGCTCGAGTACCACGCGCTCAACACCTACAACCCTAATGGCTCTTTGAAGACCAACAAGGACGTCCTCACAACGCTCGACACCAACGGCGCCGGGAAATACGGTCTCAAAGTGAAGACCGCCGGCGACGACGTCTCCGCTCCTCCCGTCGTCATCTTCACCGTCGACAGCGTGCTCCTCCTCGAGGAGCTCTTCGGCAAGTCTCCCACATCGGCACCTGCTCCAGCGCCGGAATCTCTCTCTCCGTCTCCAGCAGATGCTCCGGCCTCCGATTCTCCGACGTCGGCGGTTTCACCTCCCGCTCCAATGATCGTTGCGCCGGAGGAGTCTCCCGCTGGGGCTCCATCGTCCAAGTCAGCCGACAGTGCCGCCGACAATCTGGTGGTGGTTCTCTCTCTCTCCCTCCCTCTCTCTCTCCCCCTTGTGGGAACCTGCAACCGGCGTAGCCCTTCCCAGTTTTATTTGCAAAAATACCACCAATGGTAGTTGTGCAAATTTTCCAAAAAAATGGTATTTTTGCAAACCCACACCAAAAAAGTGGTATTTGTGCAAATAGGAGTTCGAGGAGACCATACACACAATCGATCTGAAAATGTAGTGTACATATAAAAAGTATGAACAAGAGAGTTAGACACTTCTTCAAGCATGATATGGACGGGACCGGGACTGTATTGGATTGTCGTTCATTATGACTTATAATATAAAACTTAATGTATTATAATGCAATATTACATATTATAAATTATAATGCACTGCATGTTATCCAAACAGACTATACAATCATTCTTTGGAATAATTTTGGATAATTATAATAAACATTAGATGAAAATAAAATCTAGAAAACGAAGCCAATGGAAGAGGGGAAGAGAGGAGAAGACGGAGGCTTGTAAAAGCAGAGTGTGTTGGGCAAGTATGTGTATGAAGAAGATCCCACTTCTTTAGGAGGAATGCTATCTGTTTCTGTTGCTGGCTGGTTTAAGTATGCATACTTGCTCTTTGTCCACCTGTATCCATACATATATCATTTTTCACAAATTTAATCATCAACTTAAGGTTGAATTATTTTCATACTGCAATTTTTTTAAAATAAATTCTCTTTCGATAAAAAAAATAATAGCTTTTTTTTATCGGTAATAAAAAAAAATAGCTAATATTATATCACTAGCTTTGAGCAAGACAATTTCCATAACGGTGGCTGGATAATATTGGATATCTAGTCAGCTTACTTTTGGCTCTATCTCTATTTTCCTATGTATATTATTATAAAATATAGGGTTAAGTATGTATGGAAATAATAACTATAAAATAATAATAAATAACAATGTGAATTGGGTAAAATGAATTTGGATTAATATATATATATATATATATATATATATATATATATATATACAGATAATGTCTTGAATAGATATAAAGACAATGTCAAGAGCATAGGTTATACATTATTTATTAGATACTCTAAAAGGAAATTAAAGAATCATAAAAAATATTAAAAATAAGTTAAATCAATTAATTTAGTGAAATTTTTATAAAATTGAAAATTTTAATATATGCTCTGGTTAGAAAAATTATTATACATAAATAGCCCCATTATTTATAAATTGTTCTACATTTTTTATTGGGTAAGAAAACCCAAAATGAAATGAAAGGATCACAAAAAAAATATTTTAAAAATAAGTTAAAATCAATTAATTTAGTGGAATCTTTATAAAATCTAAAAAAATTAACCTATGCTCCGGTTAGAAAAATTGTTATACATAAATAGCTCCATTATTTTACATTGTACCATTCATTATTCTAACGGTCTTTCTAACTTATATCATAAGCATAGAGGTTAAAAACCCCATATTTAAAAAAAAAACAGTTTTTCTATCCTATACCCTTAGGTTAGGGCATAGGATAAAAATCTAAAAAGGAAAAGATTCCCTACAAAAAAAACATAGTGGACCCTATAAATCTAATTAAAAGAAAAGCTAAATTAATTTAAATTTGAAAAATACTTCCAATTGGAACTATTAAAAAATGGTTAAAAAAGATTCCATAAATCTCAATTCATATTGACCTTGATAAATCTATTTTTAAAAAAGGTTAAAAATAATTAATATTTGAAAAATCTTTCTTTAATACTAGTAGTAGGAATTTGAATGATTAACTTTAGTACTCTATTTGCTCATGTCAAATATGAGGTGTTAAAAGGTACCACCAGTTAGTTAGGATGTCAAGTTAATTACTAATTAAACACACTAGATTGGATCAATCTTAGGAATCTCCTTTTATAATACTCCGTACTATACATTGAGTGGTCAGATAAATCACTGACTTGTCCTCCCCGTGATTTGAAGGCAAAGAAACATTGCAAATTGACATAGTCTACCATAATTATCATTAATTAAAATATAGTTTTATGTGTTCCCCTTTAACACGATAATGATGTATGCACAAACAAAAGTGTACCTTTCTGATTGCATCTTTTTTTTGGTCTCATATTTCATTGATTTATGCAACATTATTGATCATTTTAACAAGTTTTTGATGAATTGTGGGATATACTAGAATAGACTGACTAACCAATCTTTGATTCCGATGCGAATCTCGTTAGCTTCAGCTGCTTCGCCATGGCCAGCCTTGATCTTGCTAGCTTCATTCAGCGACTCCTCGAATCTCCTGTAGTCTTCCTCCTAAAATCACAACAAGTACAAGATCAACAAGAACTCAATATATATGAACAAATTCCCAATAGGAAGATCACTTTACAAGAACAATCTTACAGTGAAACTGCGAGCTCTGAGCCGGGCTGCAGCCTTAATAGCAGCAAGGAGATGATCCTCCTCCTCAATCCTCTTCCTCCTCCAAAACCGCTCAATCTCTCGCCTTGTGACACTCCTTGTTAAA
Organism: Persicaria tinctoria; assembly: GCA_037127255.1. Taxonomy (NCBI): domain Eukaryota; kingdom Viridiplantae; phylum Streptophyta; class Magnoliopsida; order Caryophyllales; family Polygonaceae; genus Persicaria; species Persicaria tinctoria. The sequence continues at coordinate 67,866,930 of JBANSL010000009.1, forward strand.
TCCTGGTCCTTCCTGGAGTGTCGCGGTGATGGCAGTGCTTTCTTGGCATCCACTTGATCCATTTGGTGCATCATCATCACCATATTTGGTTGCCTGTTTCCTTTGTTTTTTCCAAGAGAGTTCCGAAGGGAAATCGGATGATTGATCTCACTGGATTGGATAAGGGGTTGAAGGTGAAGTGAAGATTTATTAATATGAGACAGGATGAGGAATTGTTCTTTAATTTCTTGTTTTTTCCAGGAATCAGGTAACTACTGGTCTTGCAAATCTACCCTTCAAAGTGGAGGAGTTCTTGGTGGCTGTCAGAGGCTTTATTTCCACTTTGCTAGTTGCTTGTGTCTTTTGTCAAAGGCACAAAGGGTATTATTGTAAAATACATGCGAATTTGAAGGCTTTGTGGTGGGAGCACTTGAAACCAAAATAGATGTTGATCTGAGTAATCTGACCAGTTGGTATACGTTTGTTGAGAACTGTATAAGACTGTGTTGGCTTACAAGTTTTGCAACCAACTGTTGGAAATTGATTCTTCAAAGCGAACTGGTAGTTCACTAGTTCTGATACAAAAATCTTCGAGTTTAATCGTTGTGTTGTTTGTTCGAATTAATGTAAAGTTACTTGACCTTAATCCTAAATTGTTTTTTTAGCTAGGTTCAACATGATTAGACTCTATAAACTTAACCGATTCTAGGTTTAACCATTTGAATTAGGTTTTAATCTTTGCTTCCCTGTCCTTGACAGAAGACATGAAACAAGCAAACAATTTCCCCGAGATCTAAAACGTACCTGCGCTACCTATGACCAATTGATATAACCCTCCACTGTGATTAGTCGAAAGATTTTCAAATTAAATAGGGAAACAGGAGATTTGGGAGTTGCTATGACTGTTATTTTGAGGTAGATTTCGGATTAAAACCTGATGACTGATGTTTCTAGTTCATATACTTCTTGATTATACCAAATAAAAGTACAAAGATGATGAGAACAAAACTATCTTCCACAGAACCACATCCAATAAAGCCATTCAACCATTCAAAATATGCAAGTCACTCAACCGGGATTAATTAGACTACACATGAAACCGGAGCAGATCAGCTTCTCTCAGGCCAGAATGTTGTGAACACAACTAGTTTTGCCTTGAATGCAAAAGATGGATTTCCTTTGAATTCAGTGTACCCATCAGCTTTCATACGGAAGCACATGTTAGAGGCTTTCCTGGGATCAGAAATGTGTGCGAAAGCTTTGACAGCAGCTGGAAGTTTTCATTTAAGAACCACAGCAGCATTTCTGAGGGCTAGATATCCCTGAACATACTCGTTAGGAAGTGACCTTGCAAGCTTGAAGACTTCAGTGTTAGCATAACGCATCTTGGTCCTTGGATCAACGTAAGGGGCCTGCATGAAGAAATCAATGCAAATTTATGTGTAGGGAAGTAGGGAATGATGAAGAGAAAACAAAAACACTGATGAAAAGAATCTGGTTTCACAGCACCCTATTTTACTGCAAAGTTATTTTTAAAAACAAAAAAAGTTGCCTCAAATTATTTTCATTTTAACTTGAGCCTTGTTGTCACTTATAGTCCATTTCGGAGAGGTATTTTTCTAACCCATTTGGCAGTATCAAATAATATGTGAAATAACACCTTCTGTCCCACAAAGCTAGAGCCAGCAACTGTTATCAAAACACCATATAAAAACTTTTGGACGGGGAAATTACAAGTTTATTTTAGCATGGGAAATTAGAAGCTTCAATCTAGTCAATGGAAAACCTTTTCATATTCAGTAACCATCTGCAACCACAATTCACTCAAAATCAAACGGGGAGAAGAAAACCAGTGGTGTTTTATTACAACTGTGGTATTGGTTTGGAATGAGAAAAAGAGAGGTACATGTTTGAAACATGATAGATGATTTACAGCATTTGGTTAAATCTAAGAATCAAATTAGGGCTTTTTGGTTAAATTTATCCCCTGATCAAGCAAAGGCTTTCAACATCAGGAGTGATAAAGCACAGGCTTAAATGTCCATGGGAATAGATTTCAGAAATCAGAAAGAGAAAAACTAAGCCAACACATATTCGATACCTCATTTCCAAAGGTGCCAACCAAATGTCAGATTAGAAGTTTTCACACAATGAATGCATTTAAAGGTTCCTAAGCCTTATAGCCTTAAATGTTAGAACTAAATCAATAGATAGATACACAAAGGGAAAGAAACCGATAGGGCAACAAAAGGTACGAACTATCGTTCATTGTGTTGAGAAATTTTTTCCTTTCAAACTAAATAGAGAATAGTTTCATCAATCCAGATACCTCGTAACCTGTTATGTCACAAATCCTCTTTGGCGGGTGCATAGACGGTGGTGTCTCTATATTGACGTCTGCAAACCAATGAAACAGGGTAGAATTTATATCACTTTTGTCAACAAATATCCTGCTGACAATGAGGTAAAAAAATCCACAGAATTCCATCAGTACGGACTAAACAGCAGCAATCAATCAATCATATCTATAAGATTGTTTTCTAGAAATATGATGCACAATGAAAATTGCAACCCATTGGAAACTTGGGAAGAGCAAGAATGTGGCGAAAAACACTTCCCTGTCATTCTCACAAAAGAAGCTGCTCACAAAAATCTTTCTTCAACTATATTTTTAACATCTACTTCTCACAAAAGAAGCGGCGCAGGTAACAACATTATATCTCAAAGAATTTAAAATCTGTAATTATAACAAGATCTCTAGTAAAATCAGGTCCTTTCTTATAATAATAGGCTCATATAGTTAGAGGCACAAAAAAAAATAGTCTCAAGTGGCAGTGAGTGACTAGTGACAGAAGAAGCACCACAGTGCACCCTCTTAACAGTTCTTCTTTTCTTTTCGAAGGGATAAAAATATCCAATCCACCTCTCATCTTTTGGAATCTAGGAGGAATTTTTTTGGTCAAACCCATAGATTGCTCACTTTCTGCCTGGTAGGATCAATAAAGGGTACACTGTTTGCTTAAACTTGAGAAAATCAAGTAAAGGCTTTGTCTGAATCCCATGGTCCCAGCCTACAATCTCACCGATTTCCCCTATTCTTAGTCTCCTCTGCTCTATCTGCCACCGCCAGTGCCACACCTTCATCCAAAATCAAATCCTTGGCCACCACCAGCATAGATGAAACACTCTTGAAAACTTAAAAGGCTTTCACAATTCATTTGTCTGGCATACAATCATGTAACCCCTAATTTAACACTGATGTACAGTAACCCTCCAAGTCACAAAATGGCCCACAAATATCAATTCAAAAGGATATCGAAACCCTTTGAATCAAGCCACAAGAGAAGGGCATGAGAGAAACCCTAAATCATGGTTTTGCAACAATATCATCCCAAATTGAAGCCAAAACAGAAGCAATGCAGAACAAATCAAGCAAACCCGTGCGGGGTGGGAGGAATCAAATCAGAAGATTACTTACAGTTGGGCTGATCGGGAGGGTTAGACGAGTAATTCTCGGCCTGAATAATCTGCTTGAGATGCTTCCAATGGCGTCCCCTGGACTGGCCTTTAGGGTATTTCTCGTACATTTGAATCTTCTTGAAATTAAGGTGAGTTGGAAGAACCAACTCCGCCTCCACAACTTCTCTCTCCATAGCCATTTCCGTTCCCTTCTTGATTCTTCTAGAGATTCGACGAGCAAAGCACTGGTTCGAGAAATATAGAGATGTTAGCAAACACAGACGTCTGAATTTGTTTCGTCAATGTACAAAGCTTAGCAAAAGAAGGCTTTGGCGTTTTTTAAAGGGAAAATGCATAAAATCACCCTTTATTTACATTTGTTTGCAATTAACCACCCCTTATTTAAAAAATTTCACTTAACCACCCTTTATTCACCTATGTTTGCAATTAACCACCCCTTATTCAAAAAGTTTCACTTAACCACCCCTTATAACAAATTGTTTGCAAGTAACCACCCATCTCCCATTTTTCTTTAAATTCAACTTAAAAGTAAAAGACGAAAATGCCCCCAAATTTAGTCATTTCGGGTTTCGCGTAAAACGGGTCCCGTGTAGATCCCAGTTGACTTGAACTCGAGTTTGGCCCGATTTCGGGTCAAATCGGGTCGATTTCGGGTTTGTCAATTTCTATTTTTAAATTTAAAAAATCACGATTTGGTAATTTTGTGATAATTTTAAAATGCTAAAATTAAACACGAGGTTTTTAGGTTCTAGCGCTTGTAATTATATACTATATTTGATTTTTACTATTTCTTGTAATTTTTAATAAAATTTTAAAATATCTAAAATATCAAAATTTAAAATAATTTTTTAAAAATAAATAATTGAATGCAATTAGTATTAAGCATAGAATTGTTTTAATATTTTAATGTTTTTATCTTCTTAAAAATCAAATATTATCGATCGGAGAGAGTATTATACAATACAAATAAATATAAAAGTTGATTTGAAAATGAAAGATCAGGTGATTGTAATTATAAAATGTAATAAATTGGAATCTCCATAAAAAAAATTAATCATATATAATTATAAATCAATTGGGTTAATCGGTTCACCGGATCAATTGGGTCAATCGGGTCTAAACCCAGGTGACCCGAAAAATTACCCGGTTTTCGGGTCCGTGTATGAAAAAAAAATTGGGTCAAAATTTCCGGCTCTTGACCAAAAAATTTCGGGTCGGGTCGATCGGTTCGGATAGTGTTTTGACAGGTCTACTATCAAGCATTGCCAGAGGAGGGTGCAAATAAAGCGTCAATGACCGAAACAGGTATGACTATATCGACCCGATTCGACCCGAAATCGGGCCAAACTCGAGTTCAAGTCAACTCGGATCTACACGGGACCCGTTTTACGCGAAACCCAAAATGACCAAATTTGGGGGTATTTTCGTCTTTTACTTTTAAGTTGAATTTAAAGAAAAATGGGAGGATTGGTGGTTACTTGCAAACAATTTGTTATAAGGGGTGGTTAAGTGAAATTTTTTAAATAAGAGGTGGTTAATTGCAAACAAAGGTGAATAAATGGTGGTTTTATGCATTTTCGCCTTTTTTTTATTGGATACACTTTTGATTCCCTTCAAAACTTATAAATACATTACACAGAAGTTTCTATAAGTTACAAAAATTTAGACAAAACCACATCCAGTTTTCTGTTTTTATAAAACAGCATCCCTTACCCATTGCCAAATTATTGTGTTAGAGAATGAATGATTGATATTTAAGATTCATTTAAATTATTAAATCGCACAGTGTACCACCAAACACTACAATCCCATTATAAGTAATGCAGTAGCCAGTCAACTGAAACATGACTTAAACCATCAGTTCAACAAAATCACTTCCTAGCAATTCAAAGAGGCCAATCTTCAACAACCGATGGGTAAAAACATGACTTAAACCATCAGTTCAACACTATACAGTCGCCTTCCTTCGGGATGATCCTCGGAACACGTGAATGATGTCTATCGTCCAAGAAACTAAGGTGTGTTTTCCTCGTCCAAATGTGTGTTTTCCTCAACTATTTTTTAAGAGGTGGAGGTGGGTAAAAGGAGGTGGGGGGAATTTCTTACCTTGGTGAGAGGAGGTGGAAGGGATGGGGTAGAATTCCACCCCTCTAACTCTTAAGGGCGTGTTTGGCTGGGAATGGGAAGGGTTGGGGAGATGAAATTTGTTCTGGGGAATCGCGCCGGGGTGTTTAGCGGGAGATGGCAGGGGTGGACGAGACGGAGGTGGAGGGGATGGCGAGGGTGGAAAAACCCCCAATTTTGGTACCTTCAAATTAAGGGATGGCGGGGTGGAAGAATTTTCCCACCCCCAATTGCCCTTTTTACCCTTCTTCTTGTTCCAATCGACGATGAATTTGAATAGATTGAAGTTCTGAGCGTGGGCGAACAGCGACTCACCGGAGGCGAAATCGCTAAGGGCGGCGCCGATGTTCTTGATGGAGACGGCGTAGAAGTGGGCTGCGGCGGTTCCGCGAATCGAAGCCGCCGAGTTCGATCGCCTTCCTAGGTTCCTCTCCGCTGTCATGGCTGCTAGGAAGGGGATATGAAGATTAGTGGAGGAAGACGATGAATATTAAATAGTTAAATCTCATCTCCAACTCCAAATATGATTGATTAGTCGTTAGATGAATGGGAGTAAACAAGATACATAACCAATGAAATTGACGAAACCGTACAAGAAAAAAGTATGTGACCCCCCCCCCCCCCCGTCCCCATGGGGGGTATGCCTTGGATTTCCTTTTATGGAAATTAGGTAATACGGACTTACCTGAAGCCCTTTCCCCCAGTCAACCACCCGGTCGGGGCGACAGAACAGGGGGAAAAGAGACCTTTACCTGAGCCGCTTACCTTAAAGGAAATAAGGACGGTCTTACCCATTACCTGGGATCCCCACGACTTATGGGGGTCCCACGAACGGAGCCGCCGAGTCTTTCGAGAAGACTCGCATCTCTACTCATCCGGGTTCATCAAATGACCCAATGATGAAGGAGACACGCTCGTCTAATACAGTAGAAATTGAGGGTGAAATGATTCCACATGTTCCCCGGCCCCTTAGACTGACGTCCGACTACCTGTCCCGGTTGATTATTGTTGTAAGGAGTGAATCAAGTATGAAATATAACGAAAATAGATCAAACCAGACTTAGGCCCCAGCAAATAAATACAAGACTTCCTCCCGTTGTAGTAAGAGAAAATCAGGATCGAATCCACGAGGAAGCACGTCAGCAGTTCTCAGGTAGCTGTAAATTCTCACAGAAGCAGCAGAAAGACAGAAACACAGAAAGGAAAGAAACAGAAATAAAAGCAGAAAGTAACAAACAAAAGCAAAGAACTAAACTAAGACAGAAAAGGCAAAATAAAGCAGAAACTAAAAGCAAAGGCAGAGGCTCGTCGATCTCGACAAGAGTCAACTCGAGATCGGCAAAGGCAGTCGACAACAGAAAATCGGAAATCACAGCAGACAGGCAAACCCGGCAAGGGCAACTCAATCTCGACAACCTCTACTCGAGATCGACAAGAGCATGCAAAACAGAAACTGAAAATCGACAAGAACAGAAGAAAATCAACTCGACTAAGACCAAGTCAAACTCGATCTCGACCACGGCTTACTCGAGATCGACAAAGGTCTCCTCTATGTCGACAAGGAACAGAAACTTAAATTTGCAGATTTCGAACCAAAACTCAGATTTTTGACAGAAATAAATTCAATATATTAAAAGACTTCCAAAGCCAGGGTATCAACACCACAACGATAACCATGCAAAGTAACACATAAAGGCATAAAAGATCATGCTTTCCATCAAATAACTTTCGTCATTAACAAATAGGCATATAGAGGCTTTCGCATAAACCCTAATTGTTACTAACCCCTTTTTCACATAATTAATCCAAGTTGCATTAAGATCACTTTCGCTTCAATAATACAAACAAGTATCACCTTCAACTCTCGCAAAAGAATCATGCTCATAGGGATAGAAGATGAATTGCACAAAAAGATCTGACCTTTATCGCATCGCCTCACATGGCCACCGTTGGGCTCACCCCAGCCCTAGAAGTGGGTGGACTACTCACGCCTCATCGCAATAACAGACATTGAATGAAAATAAATAACTTGCATTAAACTATATTCAAAAGCCCTTACAATCCCGGTAATCAACTTTCGCAGAAAGCCAAAACCCTAAAAACCTTAGAACTCCTAAACTTCTCTGTGGAACTACTTGTGTCTCTCTGAAATTGAATCAATAAAACTGAGCCCCATGGGCCTTATTTATAGGCTTCTAGTCCTTGCTAATCAGGGATAGAAATATCTATCTATATCTAAAATTATATCTAAAACTTAAGGATAAATAAATTGCATAATGGAATTAAATCTAAAAGGAAAAAGATAAATCTAAATAGGTAAGTCTTCATGATGTTGATAGATCTTGTCTCCCATGGATAGACTTGATGGATTTGGATAGATCTTCGGCCAGCTCGACTTCCTTCGTGCCCAAGGAATCCCAAGTCAACTAGGACAGCTCTCGACGACACGTTTCTGGACTCGGGTCTACTCGACCTCGACAAGGCTTCGTCGACCTCGAGTAGGGTTCATCGTCGACTGGACTTCCCGGCTAGCTCTGCTAGATGTGGCTCGGTCTGGACTCCTGGTGCTCGTCGACCTCGAGTAGCCCTTGTCGATGTCGAGTAGGACTGGTCATCGACTAGGTCTCCTCGGGTGGCTCTACTCGGCAAGCTCGGATCTGGACTCATGGACTCGTCGATCTCGACTAAGGTTCATCGAGATCGAGTAGGGTTGCTCGAAGATGGTTCTCTGATGGTGTCGACTAGAGCTCCTCGGCATGGACTCGGACAGGCGTGGTGGCGCTTGTCGATCTCGACAAGGCTTTGTCGAGATCGAGTAGGGTTGTCCTTGTCCTCGGCTTCTCGATCAGTCCTCTTCTCGACTCCGGGTGTGGTGTCTGGTCTTCGTCGATATCGACTAGGGCTTGTCGAGATTGAGTAACCTCCGGAGCTGGGTTGGTCTGGCTTTCTCGATCAGGCTCTGTCGGCCAAGGTTGCTCGGACATGCTCGTCTAGGTCGAGTAAGGTCTACTCGAGATCGAGTAGTCTGGTCCCTCGGCTCGATTCGACTGGTTCCGTTGCTGCTTTGACCTTGGACTTCTGTAGCTGTTTTCCGAGCTTTTCCGACCTTCTGTAGAATTGCTGTAAAATGCCTCGAATTCTGCGAATTAAACAGAAACTGGTGTAGATTCCATAATTTGGCAAATAAACATAAACTACATAGGTTCTGTACTATCTAAGCCCAAATGAATGCAATGTATGCAGAAATCGATATAAAAGTAAGTGTAAAACATGGCAGATTCAGCTCACAACAATTATGTTGTTCTCCTCTCTATAGGCGTCCGCGGACGTGTGGTACAGAGATTAGTCAGGATGGGAACCTCAGCGTGGCTGTTTCTCTCTCAACCTCTCTGGAACTAGCGTCTCCTCCCTGGTTTTTCCAAAAAGTCCTTTCATTTAGCTCCCTTTCTCCCTTTTATAGTGCATTTCTTCGTCTGTCAAACAGGGGAGATGTTCCCCTCTTTCGGCCATTTGTCGATGTCGTATTGCCAGGTGTCCAGGGAAAGAAATGCACTTGGATGGGGGGCATGAAAGCCACATGTCCCTTTGTGCGTCATCTGTCCCATTTGTGCATGTGTTCTTCGTCCGCGGACCGAAGGCCGTTATGTTTGTCCTTTAGAGTTTATCTTCATTAACCTTTTCAACCCTCCTTAACTGTTTCTTTAATTTCGTTATCTTTCGGGCGTCATCAGAAATTACTAGTTGACTTTTTTTAAAAAAAAAAAACTTTTGTAAAAATAAGCAATTTAGAGGGGGAAGACGATGGACAGTAATGGAGGATGAAATTTTTTTGGATTTTATTTTTTTGCTGTGTGAATGAAATTGTGAAAGAAAATGAAGGGCATATAAGTCTTTTTACACTATTCTTTAAAAATCCTATCTTCCTTCTACCAAACACGCATGAGATTATTTTCTACCAATAATCTCCATCCCAGTTGAAATCCCATGTAACACTTTACGTGTTACACCCAGTGTTACACTCATTATTTCGAGTATAAATTATATTAAAAAAATAAAAAAAAATTAAATTTATACCCTATATACTTATATTAACATGTCTATAAACTTTTATTTTGAAAATGTATGTTTTAGAAAAATAAAAAAATTATTTTATAAAATAATCAATCTTTTAATTATCCATAATTTTTAATAATCATTTTTCATAATAAAATTTTATAAATATGTTAATATAAGTGTATAGAATATAAATATAATTTTTTAAAAAAATTTAATATACATAAAATAATTAAGTGTAACACCGATTGGAACACTCGGTGTTACAGGGATCCTCCCTGTCTCCATCCCCCTCACTCTCAAAAAGTATCCCCACCCCCTCCATCCCCCAAAAGTATCTCCATCTCCTAAAAAAAATTCCCCAGCCAAACACGCCCGAAATGAAGGTGGGGGTGGGGGTGGGGGTGGGGGGTAGGGGAGGAAAAGACATCCTAAGAGATGGAAGGGGTGGATGTAGGGGTGATTTTTCTACCTTGGGGGTAGATAGAGCGGGTGAGATCACCTATCCCCCAAAGGGACAGCCCCTTGTTTTCCCCTCCCCAACCCCCCTAATTAAAGAAAAAAGAAATTGATTAAAATTTTAAAAACAAAATAAGTAAATGGGTGTAATGGGAGAAGGCGCGGTGAGAATACAGGGTAAATGGCACAACAGATTCTATCCGAGATAGAGGATGTGGAAGATCTCCTCCACCTCTTCCACCCCTTAAATGAGAGGTTGTGGAAAACAGGCCCTAAAGAAGGATATTGGAGATTAGCATCTCGATTTCCCTACTTTCAAAATCTCATATAACGAGGTTAATGATTGTTAACTTGTTGCCTTTCACCTCTACAGGTCGTACACCAAAGGTCTAGACGACAACAACCCTTGTGTGACAACACAAATAGCCGATATACACCTACAAGAAAAGCATTACAAATAACAATCGTGTCGCAATGTTGACGAATAAGTTTTCAGCCACAAAATTTATTTTGTAGGTTCCTCTAGTTGAGAGTTTCCATTTTATGTTTTTTTTTCTTAGTCTATTCTTTTTTCTTCACGGTGAGTTAGGGTGTGTTTGTGTGTAGTTTTTATGGGATGTATGGAATGGAAAAATTGCATTGGGAACAGCGTCGAGGTGTTTGGGTGTGTAACTGTGTGAGATTTATGGGATGGAAAAAGGGGGATTTGGGAGATGGAAATGGATGGATTTTCGATCTTCCTTGAATGAGGTTTGCTAGATGGGGAGGATAGATGCCCTTTTTTGCCTTCTCTCAAATCCCCCAATTTGATTAATTTTATTCTGGTTAATCGATATGTAACTCACCTCCACCGCACCGCCACTGGCTGCCACCGCCCACCGCCCCCTCTGTTGACTCCGCTGAGCGATCGGCGATTTCCATCTCTTTGAATATGTTTTCTTTCTATCCTCTTCCCTTTTTTTCAATTTTGTTTCAATATCGCCGATATTCAATCCAATTTAGCCAATTGTGTGTTTGTTTCGCGAATTAGCGCACCAGAGTCCTTTTCCTCCATTTTGGATTCCGGTTGATTCGTCGGTTGCAATGCTCCGGCGAGGGTGACGTAGATGGGGGAGGATGCGGCGGTTGCGGAAGAAGGGTTTATGATGGAGAGGGAGGACACATGGCGGAATATTATGGAGGTCATTTTTGTCATCTTATGTGGGTTAGTGGGGGCAATTTAGATTTTTTTTCGTTTCTCCATCCACCAAAAAATCAACATACAACCAAACACTAAACGGAAAAATTTGGGTGTTGAGTTTCCATCTCTTTCATCCGATAAATCCATCTCCGTCCCACACATCCACTAAAATCCAACAAATTTACTAAAATCCATCCCGTTGTCAAACACATTCTAACTAAGGTTTCCATTTTATGTTCATCTTTTTTCTTAGTCATGTTTTTTTTTTTTTTTTGCCTTTCTTCAGAGTATTTGACCTCTTCATGACCTTAATGGTAGTGTTTTTCCAGTTTAATGTTGGAGTAACTGTTTAATCTCTAAACACACAAAATGAACAATCCCCCAAAAAAACACGGAGATATTAGGCCAAATCTTGGTTCCCTCACCATAAAACTAAACCTAAGGTTATCAAGCAAAATTTCGGAATAAAACACCAAATTTTGGGTGGTTTAGTACAAGCTTTATAACTTAAATATGGTGATATAGGATGAGAGTGGTTTTTAAAAATAAAACTTGAATGAATGACAATAAAATAGTACAATATGTTTAATAATGTCCGCTTGAACTCAACATCCATGTTGTCCAGCTACTTGAGTCCTTTAGGAACTTTAACCAATCTGTTCGAATTAAAAGAACTAAAACTGGTCCTTGTTGGGTGACTCAATGATAAGGAGGGAGGGAGATTAGTGGGAGATTCCGGGATCAATTCCTGCCTTCGCTCTTTCTCTTGGGTTATCCTTGTTATGGAAAAAAAAACTCAAATCATTGGCATAATAATCGCTCATTTCCGCTCAAGAAATGATCTGTGCACATATTGAAGCACCATTTCACACATTATACAGTTACTTACATTCATAATATCAATCAATAATGTTACCATATACTGTACATAAAAATATGCTGATACAGCTCAAAGTTGGTTGTATATGTACATTATGCAAATAATACCTTCTTTTTTTAATTTTATTTTACCAACTTAAGTTTAGGATTATGGCTGTGGGTGCAGTAGTATCTCAGCTGCAGTGTGCAGATTAAGAAAACATGGCATTCCAAAAAAAAAAGGTTTTAAATCATTCAATGAAATAGCCAGACCATGGAAGCTGGGATCTTATTTCATCGAAGTTCCTGTTTAGTTCGCGCAGCGCTTGGACATGAGGCTCGTCCTCCTCGACAGGTATAATCTTTGCAAAGCTACCTTCCTCAAGGTAGTCCACCACACGGTTGGCTGCTTCGAGTCCTGTAACATATGCCTTCTCCTGCACCTCACTCAAAATTATTATATTCAGACCTAAGTTGAAGTTCATACCATAATTTCATAGAGTGCAATGCAACATGTGGAGAAATGGAGATGATTCTTGACCTGCGCCCATGAGCCATGTCGATTTATTATCCAATCTCCTGCCATGAATAAATTGGGGAAAGATGTTGACGTCCGCATCATGTGCTTGTATGAACCTTCACCCAAAGAGAACAGAAAAATATTAATGGCTGATCGATCATTGATGCAATATGAGGATCAGAAATTGGGGAATCAAGAATGGAAACTTCTGTTGCCAAACCAACCAGGGAAGAAGTGAGTTAAGGACTGCTGGTATCTTCGGATATCCTTGTCAATCACCCTGGCGTCCTTGAATTCCTCAACACACCTCGAGAGATAAGCCATCACTTTTTCAACGACCAACTCGTCGCTCAATGGTAGGAATTGACTGGCATAATACTGCATATATACAGTCCAGCACGTTGACAGAAAAGTCTATCGTCACTTCATAGTCCATAACACAATTAAAAAAAAAAAGGAACACTGCCAGTCCATACTCACAAACTCAGCCTGTACAATGGTCGCAGATTCATCTTCATATTCATCATAGATTGCATTCAAGTCGAAGAAAGCCCAACCAGTCAAATCATCAAACCCACAGCAAACGTTGCATGCTTTGGGAATACTGACCTGCATAATGCGGTAACAAAGATGAACTTGAAGCTCTAACATGCTCGAGAGCTTGATTCTAAGACTACTTGGGATCCTGCTCAAAGTGTATGAACATAAAGCTGTTCTAATATGTTTAGTAAACATTTTTGTTCTTTAGTGTGGCTCACCCAAAGGAGTCGTGCAGCTTTTATTTGACCAGCAGTAAGCGTTTTAAATAAGTTAGAAGCTTTTTTACAACGTTATTCAACTTGTTCTTCTGCTTCTATTACTAATTAGTCCACTAAAGTAATCTTGGAATCCTCCTTTAAAACAAAAGTTGTTTTGTAGGAGTTACAAAACGCAAAGTATATCTTCTAGAGAGTTGAAGGGCATGATATAGAAACTCCATGATTTCTATCTAATATATAGCTTAGTTTTCAGTAATTAGTTTATCAAGCTCGATTCACATAAAAGAGCCACACTAGCCCAACACTCAAGTAACAGATCTGAAGGATAAGATGATTATTAGAACAGACAGGCCACATAGTGCAAAAACGTGTTTGAAAAACGACAGGTAATGGAAAGTTTTGACAAATGTTGTTCTTGAATGAAACCTTTCTATCCATTCGAAGCTTGACAGAGATGGAATCTATCCCAGACAAGTTCAGTACTTTGAGGAACTCTTCCCTTGTACATAGCGCTGAGCTACAAAGAAGAATGAAAACATAGTCAAATACATCAGAACAAGAAAGGTATAAATCAGGCTTTGGTTATCTTTTGATGGAACTTTTATACAATCATTTTGATACAAAATCAACCAAAACTCCGGTTACAAAGATAAATAAATAAATAAATCTCCATGAATCTGAATTCCATATCAGTTGAAGTACGAGGAATAGCAAACCTCCTTTTAATAACTTCCTGAAGGGTGGAAATCCCAACAGCAAGGATCACTGCATCAGCTTTTACTCTGTCATTGCCGCAAATCACCTCCGAGATGCATCCTGTTTCCTCATTGAAGAAGAAATCTGTTACTGCTCTACCTTTACGGAATTTACATCCTTTGCTTCTCAACAGTTCCTTCCATGGCTCAAAGATTTTGTCCCTTACAGTTCCACGACAATAAACAGCATCAAAGTTTTTCTGCAATGACAGTAACAAAGTGAATTTTGACATTTGGTTAAAAAAGGTGAATGCCTACAAAGATCCCCTAAAATCTCAAATACTTTGACACATCAAAGAATCACATCGACTATTCGTAAAAGGATATGTTCAGACATTTAAGAAACAAGTCAATCGGTAACATGTTTGCCTTTTGCTTTTTCCTCGACTTTATGCTACCATTTTCAACATCCTAGTGATTGATTTGTAGTAGTTGCCTAATCAAAGAAAATGATCATCCAAGGCAAGATGCAACACAGTACATGGTTCACAAAGGTTCATTATAATTTATGACATCATATTTTCATCTTTAAGGATGACCACGAGGAAATCGCAAACGTGGATTTTTTCATAGGAAAGCTTCATCTCAAATTCTCCACTCAATAGCTCCCTTAAGTATCTCTAATAATAAGCAAGAGAACAAAAAAAAAATAGCTTGAGGCATCTTACCTGGTGTGCAAGGACATAGTAATACAGTATAGACAAAGTTGCTGCTGCACTGCACTGCTCTGCTGGTGCAAACAAACACACTTCAAGGAGTGGATCTAAAATGTCGCGGTAAAGCCTTTCTGAGCAGCCAAACTGTCTAAACAGCTCTCTTGCCGTTACTGTGAATAAAATGTCACAGAGCCTTCAACAAATTTCACTATATAGATTATTACAAAGTAAAACCAACCATGGATGTCATATATATAGAGTTTGAACGTGACAAAGATATACTCACTTGGGTCATATTTCCTCCAAGCCGTGTCAGTGTTGTCAAAATCAATTACTGCAACGAGAAACAATGAAAATAAGTGATTGAAAAAGAAAAGATATGAAGAAAGAAGATACTCTTTTAAGTATTTCAAAGCAAAAAGTTCCATATCAATCACTTTCAACCAGTTCACTGCTAATAAGATTGAATACAAAATTGTTGAACAAAATTGCATCACTCAAAGATAAGTCATTGTGATTCCACAAAATGAATTAGGAATCTTTTCCACTTCTTTTAGTTTAGCTGTAGTGAGTTTTTTGTTATGGGAAAGACAAAGCAGCAAAAGGTTCAGTTGGTAACAGGTAAGATACGAGTAAAGACACTTGAACTACAAAGAAAAAAGTTATCAATATCTATTATTTGAAGAAAACTGCTCTAATCAAATGAAGTGGCACATGCACTAGATATGAACCCAGAAGATCATTCATTTCTAAAATGCAAAGTGCAAACGAGAATTCCTATCTTCTGAAACCTATACAAAGCCCTCAAAGAAAAAAAAAAAAAAAGGAGGCAAAGACTACCTGCAGCCATTAAAGGCAGTGCTATTAAGCGATCGAACAATGGAAGTCGTGTGAACTGCAGATATAGCATAAAATGCCACCAGCATAAGCTTGCATTTGACTTTTCTCAAGAAAATAAACTACTTCCAATATCCAATTCATGGTATACTTGTGAGTAAGATAAAGTTCCAAGTGGAGTAGGCAATTGTGGTTGATCTTGGAACACTGGAAACTCCACCTGTAGAGAAAGCAAATAAAGTATAACATATGCAGAGTTACTCTTTTCAAACAAACACAGGGAAACACACAACGATATAGAGGAATCACTTGCATTACTATGTAAGAATGAGGAGAACTACGACAAGCCCATTTGAAGAATGCCCTCAAAATTGATCTCTAGAAATTGGTGGCTAATGCAAGTACAAGCTACTTTAACAAGTCGCTACAATCATCATGGACAGCAAGGATATTTTTCAAACTAATAATTTTACAGAATAAAAGGATATTTCAATGAACTTTGTGTTCTCTGAAATGTGAGCATCCTCCAACTGGAAAAGGAGAAATTCAATTTAATTTGTTGACAACTTCATGTACAAACATATGAATTCGAAGAATCAAGAAATACCTCAATGCCCTGCTCAGAGTATTGTGCACATCTCATCCAACTGGTAAATGGCTTTAGGTCAAGCTCATCAATGATGTTGAATATATTACGGTATGGATACCAGAAACCTAACAAAAGCAAAGAGCAGAATACTAAAATGAAGCAACATTGTTGAAATGTCTGTTTTTTTTAAAGAAAAATAGAATAAGATCCCCCGTTTACATCATAATAGGCATCTACTCGTTGCTCTTACAAAATCATCATCATAATCTGTTGAGAGATGTGAATGAGACCAAGAAGTGTCCCACGTCGAAAGTTGAACACAACACGCCCTAGTATATGAGTCGGTGGGCTACTCCATCTATTGCCAATTGGTTTTAGAATGGAACAACACTCGGCTTGTGTGCTAGGTCGGTCCGAGTCGGACTTTGTTATAATCTCAACAAAAATAGTTAATCCAACCTTTCATAGCCAGTATTTTCTTAGAAGAACTAGAAATAACATTCACTTTACTATCTCATATTTGAAATCATATGATTCATGAAGCCCTAAAGGAATTTAATACATTTAGCTATTGAGTTTGAGATTTTTGTTTTGGTAGAGCAGCAAACAATCCTGAATTTTTGTTTGCTTTCAGATATCCGAACACATTTCTGAAAACAGTTCTTTCTTTTTCCTTTTCGTGACAATCATGCCATATTATAACTAAAAGAGTCAAGAACTAGGAATTCCACTTGTATCTGGTGGGAGACAAAGCAGAGATGAACTAAGGGGCAGAAAATTAGATACAGATTGGTTGAGTGAAACCTTGAATTCCAATCTCATCGGGGCAGTAAGGCACAGTGCTCAATCCAGACTCAATACCCTCCAGAACAGTCACATCAAATCCCTAAAAACCACATATTTCGGGTACAGCAAAGGGAAGGAAATATCAATACAGAAATCAAAATTGCAGCAAAGTCAAAATCTAAATCTCCAAGCAACTACAATGGCAGATGTTAGATAAGAAGAACCTGTTTGCAGAGATGATGGGCAGCGCCAAGACCAGCCCAGCCAGACCCAACAACTAGGACTTTCTTCTTCTTCTTGTTGGTCTGTTCTTGCGCATCGAAGCCAGTGATTTGAGGATTTTCAGCTCTACAAGGAAACCCCATGTTGCTTGTTTTCTTGATGGGCCATGGAGGGAAACTCAAGCTACTTGAGAACATTTCCTTGTCTCGATTAGTGTTTCTGGACAAACACACCCTAAATTCAATTCAATCGGAGGAGTGGAATCTTTGGTTTACTCCTAACCGTACACTATATTCAATTTATCTCCTTCGTAGAGAACTGCTGTCCTCAACAAATGCATGATCATCAATCAACTCAATTTCACTTATATTTTTTTTTTATATATCCGTGTATCTCAAGCTTACACTTAGACTAGTCTTGAACCCCAACTCTCCGGCCCCTCATCAACTTGGGAAGGTAAACCGCGGGATGTGGCTCACCAATGGTCCAACCACCCCTCTATACATTTTAGCTTCAGGAGGCCCACCCCACAAGAGAAACAAATAATGCTCCTCTTGGGAATCGAATCTCTCACCCGAAGCTTCTAGGCCAAGCGTAAGGTGATCTTTCAACCAGTGAGCTATACCCCGGGGCAACTAAATTTCATTTATAGATTAGGCCAATAGCGGGGCCGGAGAGTTTATGTATAAATAGATTTAAAATTTTAAATTTTCGTAACTTCTTACCTAATTGTCATAATAAGTAATATACTTCTCGTTTTGAAACTCTCTCTAGATGAATTATAATATGGAAATGACATTCAAAGTAAAATATAAAGACATTATAGTTTATCGAAATAATATTAAAATGAATAGTATACCTTCGGCTTTCAAACATTCATAACATATTACTCGAATGTCAGATAAAGGCGTATTATACATCAAAATACATATATCCATGTTGCCCTCCTTTTATTATATATCCATGTTGCCAAATAAGAACAAATCATCTGTCCATTTATTATATATCCATGTTGCCCTCCTTTTCCCATTTGAAGTTCTATTTTATACCTAATAAATAAATGAGATATCTTCTATGGAGACTTTTTTACTTAGTATTTGAATAATTTTTATTAATTAATATAATATATAGTAAATGATAAGGCATATTTTGATAGAGATTATAGTTTAGTTTTAGGTGTATTTCATTGTCACATATTCATGCTTTAGAATCAATTTCGTATTATACTCTTTTAGTGGTGAAGTTCGAAAACTACGCTATTTCGGTTGATTTATGCAGATTCGTAGATCCGAGGTGAAGAGCATGAGGAAAGGAGCTAAGAAGGCTAAGGAAAGGCTTGGAAGAGCTAAGGAAGAAGTCTCAAAGAGTAAGGAACAAGCCAATGAAATTGAAGGGTTAGAATTCGAATTGTGAAGCTAAGAGCATGTTTAACTGTGCCTTTTCAAGTAGGGATATGATAAAAAAAATTAGTAAAAATTTGAAACAGTAGCCTTCACGATACTATAGAGCGATACTTCCATAGTATTGATACTAGGGGTAAAAATTAAGCTTGTGCCAGGGGTGATCCGGTGGACAACTAATTTTTTCGGATGTATTGGAGCAAAACGACGTCGCTTTTTGATAAAATGAGCGGAAACGTTGTGCTACATAAGTGTCAAGCCAGACTAAAGCCGAAGCAAGCAGGATCACATGTCGTCGCGTGATTCGATTGAAGAGATGGGTTGTGCATGGCTGACACACGTGACACAGATGGACGACTTAGATTTGTTGGGTTGTGGATATGTTTTACATATTTAAAATACATATTTGGGTATTAAAAATGTAAAATAAATAAAAATAAAAATTACCACAATACTAAATTCATTTTTATCTACATGTAGACCTCAATTTCGAATAGGTTTGACTATATTTTTTTTAAAAAATATTTCTCTTTGATTATATTTATGCCAAAATAAAACCGAAAAATTGAATTGTAATTATGGAAGAATTGCAAAGAATAAATAATTAGCCTTATTTTAAAAAATAGTTCTCAATGAAGTTCGTTTTTTTTTTTAAAAAGTATTAGGCTGTATATATTTAGCCTTTTTTGGTTTATAAAATATTAATTTAATAATAATATTTTAATAATAAAAAATATATATAATAATATAATCGAGAATGTAAATAATTATTGGAGATGAGTATATTTGTAAATTGAATTGATAGAAAATGATGAGTTTGGAGATGTTAGGGATGCTACTGATAAAGTGGGACAAATGAGAATGAGATGTTAGGATGATGTGGCATAAACAGAAAAATAAAATAACAGTATTCCTAGTATTCATAGCATCCATTGATAAACATGGTCTAAGGAGCACGAGAGCAAGAGTGAAAACGAAGGAAATAAAGAAATCTCCTATTTTAGCTTTTGAAGACTTCGAATCGGCTTCTGAGGTCTTCATGAGAGTTGTATTCCTCGAAAAGAGTTTTCCAACACATATTCACACGCGCCAATCGGACGAACGAGAACTCCAGAAAGTGTATTACAAGTTCAGTACGTCGAAGCTGTCGCCGTGGCGAAATACCCGAATCACCGCGGCGAAATGCCCAAAATCGTCAATTCACCATGGTGAGGACCAACGAAATACATGTTTCGCAGCGGCAAAATCCCTCAGTTCCCCATGGTGAAATCCCTGTACTGCCCGCGAGCATTGCAATTCGTCCCCGCGGTGAAATCGTCCACGGACGATCAGTTTGAAGGTTGGATCTTATCTTTTCGGAAGGAAACTCTATCAAATCTGAATGATTATCAATTCATAACGGGTTGATATATTCAGGTTGAGGTTTATTTATTATTTAATTTCGGATTTAATATTTTTAGGATTTTTATTTATCATTTATGATATTTTCTCTTATTTTTTTAGGTCAAATTTAGGATTTTCGGCCTATTTGTTCCTATAAATACCCTAAGTACGAAAATCTTAGCATTCAATTCAAATTTTATAGCAATTTTTTTTTTTTGGTCAATCGGGGGGCATAAGCCCCAGTTTTATTAAAAAACTACGAAGAGGTACCGGTAGCTCCGGTTAGCAAAAGTTCAAGAAAACAATCCGGACAAGAACTAAACACATGATATCTAACATCTAATGCAATTCCTTTATTGACTAAGAAATCCGCCTCACTATTCGCCTGTCTCCGTATCTGTTTTATCACCACTGTCCAGTTCGTCTAGGCGAGGAGCTCCCTGCACTGCAGTGCCAGATTATGATATGCGTGTGGTGTTTGCTCGTTACGCAACGTTCTGTATGCCTCGACGCAATCCAGCTCTAGTATCAGCTGCGTTATCCCCATTTCCTTTGCTAACTTCAGTCCATGGTACACAGCTCCCATTCAAGAGAAAGGTAAGCCATGCTTGACTAATTTTCCGTTGTTTTCACCTACACTTTCGAGACTTGGCTTGTTGTTAATGAGTTTCTGATAAGTTAGTATTTATCTCTTTAATATCATTTGATTTTTCTTGTGCATATTCCGATATTATTATGATTAGCTACCATTCTAGTATCTTGCTAGGTTTTTATTCTATTGAATTTGAATGAATTCTGTAGTAGCATGTTTGGGATTGTGAAGACCTTTGTTGAATCATGATTAAGTAGAGAATTTGACATGTGTCTTAAACATCGGTTTACCATGCTTAATTTGGTGTTATTCACGTGCTCGAATTCTTAGAAACTTGTGTTATCTTTATGTTAATAAATCTCTGTCGTGCTTTGATTACATAAATGTGTAAGGGATTAATTGTGCTCATTGTGCTTTAATCTATTCAAACTAAGATGAGAGAAATTTGTAGAGAACAACTTTAATTGGATTCTATTACCAATAAAGCCAACTAATATCAAGAATTTGTGGATGGAAACATCTTTTTTATCTATCACTTGCATTTGTTTTCTTTTATCCTATATTTCATCCTTTTGCTTTCAATTGATAAATACACAAGATACGAAAAACTTGCTTCTCCGTGGGATCGACCAAGTACTTGCATGTTATACTGAGTTTATAGGTTGGAGATATTTCTTTGGTGAGATGAACCCCAACTTTTACTTATTTATGTTTTTAAAAATTTTAACTTAAAATTCATATTCATCTCACTGTATGAAATTATTTCACAATTTGCATAAAGTTTAAGGATGGCTAAAATTGAAATTGTTTTAAATAGAGAGTATATATAGTATATAATAAATGTAGAAATTTATAAAATAGATAAGTTGCTGGAGTTGAACTATACCTTTTTTTAAAAAAAATTAATATTTGTTCCTATATTTTAAAGAAATCGAGAGACCGGTCCGACCGGTAGATGAACTAGTCATCATGCACAAACAGAAGAAAATGACAAAAATGAAACTACACCAAGTAAATGACATAAAGGAAAATTGCAAAAAGAAACGTAGAAGCTATCATACACTGTAAAACACAAGCCAACAAGACAAATGAATCAATCGACCAAAAGGAAGACGCATACAGAGAACTATGAGGAACACTAGCGGACACCTCAAATTATAGACTCCACATTCCACAGAGCCATCGGATGTCAATGGCATATTCACAACGTCTCCGAGCATGCCAAATTAGGCACCGTTAAAAGGAAGCTTGCACCACAACAAGAACAATAAAGAACACCAATCCACAAACCCTAAACCCTAGCCAGCCACACTGTCGTCCATTCAAACCCCCAAAATCAATCTCAAATCCTCAAGGACGATAAGAACATTGTGAGTAGGCTACTACAAGAGTAAACCAAAATAGAGACGGATAAGACGGGATTGAGAAGAGAAAATGAACAACAATAAAAGGTAAAAAGACAGGAGAGCGATTGAAAAACAAACCCATAAGACCGCTTGATAAAGGTGACACAATAGGTGCACCAAGGATCGAGTCGTAAGATGATGGACGAGCCGAGATGGAGGCCTATACGCAGGCGAACGCGAGCCAAGGTGGGCGGCGGCAAAGGCCCTTGTGGGTGGCGTTCGAGGTTGGCTCTGGTAGCCATGGCAGCGGTAGATCCATTGAAGTCGAGGAGATGGTCGGTGAGCGGCGGCTAGGTCATGCTCAAAAGAGAGCGTTTGCCTCTAAAGCCATGCTCAAAAAACATTTTTTTAATATAATAATCGCATGTTGTATTATATTTATCTTTTGTTATAATGAGAGGTTTACATCAAATGAGAATAATCTTTCATGGAAAAACAACATGGGTAGAAAGAGACTTCTTATTCATGTGTGCAATATAATATGTGACTTACTAGCCTTTATATAGACGAAAGATGCAAAACATCAAAAATGTTTTTATGATAGTGGTTTAAGGGTGCAATCCATCCAAATAAATGGTTTTATAACATCTTTCGAATTATATGAAAATATACCTAATTAACTTGGCGAAAAATCATTGATATTTCACCCATCTTACTCCGTATTTGCTAGATGCTGAGTTAAGTAAATATGGATAAAACGGGTCGGATAGAATAATGGTTCACGTTCACCTGTAAATTGTAATAGACCGATTGAAATGAGGTTCATCCCTCACCCAACCCCAACCCATTGCCCTTTCTTGTTTACCGAACCCGGTTTCCAAATCCGAATCCGCGCAGTTCTCTTTCATGCGCTTCGTCGCAAACGCCGTCGTCGCGTTGGGCCCTCCAAAACTTCAAAAATCCTAATCGCGTCCCCGACTTGTTCATTTCACCCCTTCTTCTATCCCTCACACTCTTCCTCCCTCCTCGCAAGGAGCACACCCCAGGCAGAAGGTACGATTCCAAACCCTGTCTCTCCGTTGTTTTGATTCCGCCGCTGTCAATTGCACCTATTTTCTTGTGTTGCATTCACTGTTCGTTCGCAATTTATCAATTCCTCACCCCCAGCTTATCGCTAGGGTTTTTACTTCTTCATCTTCATACAGCTCACTTTGTGTTCTAGGTGAACACTCTTTCGCTCCGCTAGCCCCGTCTGTTGAATCTTTAATCGGCTTTTGTGTGTCAATGTTAGGATTTGGTGTATTTTAGGGTTGATTTTAGGGTTTCATTCTTCTTACTTTGCTTTTGGTTTAATTTTGTTGCAGTGTTTTTCTGTTCTTAGGGATTTAGTTCGGTATTAGCTTCTTGTTGATTGTTTCGGACTTTCTTGATGGATTTTGACGAGTACGAGTATTTGGAAAAGACTGTTGAAAATCCGGAGGCTGAGAAGTCTAAAGGGACTTCTAATGGTGCGGATGAATCTCTTAAATCTGGAGAGAAGGATCGCCGCCGCAGTTCAAGGCACAAGAGTGATGGTCATGATGATTTGGAACACCGTGAGTCGAGGGGCTCTGATAGGCACAGAGACAGAGGTTCATCCAGGCATCGTTCACGGTCTCGAGAGGTAGAAAGGAGTGAGAGAGATAGAGATCGACACAGAAGCAGCAGGGAAGGTAGGGATAGGGAAAAGGACAGAGATGAGCGTAATGGGAAGGATAGAGAGCGTGGCCGTGACAAGGACAGGGAAAAGGATCACCGTGAGCGTGATCGTGAAAAGAAAGAGCAGGACGTTGAAAAAGAGAAAGAGAAGGATAAAGATAGGGAGCGTGACCGTGATCGTGAGCGCCGTAGTAGAAGTCATTCAGTGAAGCATCGAGATGATAGAGAGAAAAGTAGAGATAGAGAGCCCGGAGAGAGGGAATTGAGAGACCGGGACAGAGAAAGCAGGTAAGATTTCGTTTCTTTTTTCTCTATTTTTCTTTGTTTCTTGAAAAAGATATTTGGTAGTTATTTATCCTTAACCTCCCTTATTTTATGCGGTGCCATCCAGCGACATTTTAGCTCTTATTGAGTTTTTTTGTCCAAGTTGAAGGGCTCTCGGGGCTGTTGTTTTATATTTAGTGATGCTTGCTTGGTTTATGGACTGTCTTTGTTTGTGTCTTGGTGATTTGTGTACCTTATTCTCGGGCGATTCCTTTCAAACTTCTTTCAGGCATCCTTTGGGATAGAGTGGTTTTTGGTCTTCTTTGTTGGCTTATGCAGCAGGGGCTGTTAGAGGGCTTCTTTAATAATTTAACTTAGTTGGAGCACTCGCTTTCTTGTGTGTGGTGTTGGTAACTGTTTTATTTGTTTGTGCTGTTCTTTCTGGTAGAAGGTTGTCGTATTCTCCTATGAGTTTAATAAAAATATCCATTTTAACGCAATGAATTCGAAGGAGAGATTGCTGTAGCGATGGCAATGCGGTGGAAATTCCGGTAAAGAACAAGCTTTGTGCTATTTTTTTAATGCTACATCACCCAAAGGGATATTGTGTAATTTTACAAATAAATGACATTGTTATGATGAGTACTTTGTTGCATTTTTTTTCATCTTCTTTTCATTTTGCTAGTCTTATTTTTGGTACTGCCTGTGCTCCACTGTTGTTTCTTGCCCTTCACTTTCTTGCTACCTCCTTTCACATTTATATATGCTATTCCCTCCACACACCCCTTCCCCTTTTCTCTCTTTGCATTGATACATCCTCCTTTACCTTTGTAATTCACACTATACTTTCCCCAAGCAAAAAAGAGTTACAACTTGCTGCCTAGGTGTTACACACGCATCATACTTGAATTTACTGCTGTGTATATTTTGAATGCTTATATGCTATTTGATGATAGAAAATCCAATTATTGAATACTAGATTCTCGGAACTCGCAGATGTGCTAGAGCAAACTCCCGATGGACATTCTGGCATTTGAGCCAGACTCTGGGGCTCAGGTTCTGGGTTATAAATGTTCTACATAGGATCCTGGAAATCCATGCAAAAATTGCATCTAGGTTTGCATGTTGGAGCATATTGGGATGTGATGTCCTCCTATGATTTTTCTGTTATCCATCAGAACTATGTAGCTTAATTATATTTGCTGTGTAACTTGTGTTGCAGAAATGCTGGTGAGGGTTTCAGGGCTTGAGAGAAGCACTTCATCTTCTGATGCTTTGTGGAAATATTTACTTTTTAACAAGATCTTCTAATGATTATGCAGGATCACTAAGCTGTTATAATTAGTGTGAGGATTCCCTTGGAGTTTTAGGTCATGGGTGTTCCATTCAAATTGTATTGTCCATTTTGCCCCTCGCTGAAGAGCCACTATTTTATTGGAACTTTTCTCTTGGGAGTTTAGATTAGATTCTTCTATGCTTTCACTTTCCAGCCTTTCAGATGTTCCTTTTGATATCGACGACAAATATTTTATAAAAATCATACTCTATTGAAGTTCTGATTTATTTTACATCTTTTTGGGGAACAATTATTGGCTGTTTTCATCTTCTACCTTGGATATTTTCGTCTCATTCTATGTTATATTATATTATATTTTTATTGAATATTAGTGGATGTGAAGTAACATCATGTTCAATCATGTATTTTATTTTAGTTATCAGCATAAGAAACTCTCAACATGCCTTTTTGTCCCAGTGACTGTTTTCGAGTTATGGTTTGCTTGTTAGTTGTTACTACTGTGCAAAGTTCTTTTTTTTTTCTTCAGGTTTGTTATGCCATATCTAACTCAAGATGTATAATGCTTTGTACTTGTGTTTTTTTTCTTGTATTATTCCAATGTTAACTTCATCTAGTTCCGTGCAGGACACGGTTGAACTTCTATGAACGTAGTGGAAGCTGAATTTGCTGCTTTTCCGGGATCTCAAAAATTTCCCTTTGTTTTGGGGATCTGCTTTTCTGATCTTTTATGAGAACTAGCAGACTCTATTAACATCTTTGTGCATGACTGTTTGAAGGGATAATTCACTTAAAATGATATTCCACTTCATTATGATAATTTATATATACAGCTAAGATATTTTGGATTAATTTTTATCTAGGCGACACAAGGAGAAAAAAGATGAAGCTGCACAACCTGAGGTGGATCCTGAGCGAGACCAGAGGACAGTTTTTGCATATCAGGTATAAAATGGATGTACTTGGATTTACTCTCATATTACTCGTGATAAAATTTTAATTTTAATATTGTTGAAAATTGAATATCTGACGTACTTGAGATTAACGTTAGCTTGTTAGTACCTCATATTTTTCTCAAATAAAAATGTGGAAGTGTTAATGGATGATTTTCTACTTATATGTTTATAAATGTTTATATGCATTGCCACATGGTACACTGGTAAAGGTTGGGCTTCGTCACCAAGTGTTCATGGTTCCTCGTATTATTGTGGTATATGTTGCGATTTACCCCCTCCAAACTGTTGAGTGATAGGAGTTGTGGGGATCCAGCATCCATTAGTGTAGGTTTTTATGTTAGAATCATAGTAGTTGCTAACATGGGTTTTGTTGGTTGTTTGAACAGATTGCTTTGAGGGCTGATGAAAAGGATGTTTATGAATTTTTTTCAAGAGCAGGAAAGGTAAGATTTTATTTTTGTTGTGCAGGTATTGGTGCAAAGTGATGCTAATGACTGTATATTTTCTTAACGTATATGATTGTTAAACTATCGTTGGACCCATTGCTCTCTAATGATCATTTAAACTCTTAAGCTGATCTAGTAGCCTTGACTCCTGTCTGCCTTAGTTAACAAATCTTTCGAGTACTTCCATTCAAAATGAACTTGGTCCAGGGTATAAAATAGACTTCTGTTTTTCAAATTTTGTGAATAGGCTATCATCGAATTGTGTGGAGTAGTGTGTTATATTTCCATGCCAATTTAAAGGGTTTTTTTTTTCTTTTTCCCCGGGTGTTTTTAGTTGTCTGCATTTTTAGCAAATCTTTCGAGTACTTCTGTTCAAAATGAACTTCGTCCAGGTTATACATTAGATTTCTGTTTTTCAAATTTTGTGAACAGGTTACCATCTAATTGCGTAGAGTACTGTGTTATATTTCCGTGCCAAATCAAAAGTTGTTTTGTTTCCGGGTGTTCTTATTATTCAAGAGCCCAACTGTTCATGCATATGGCTCTTTCTCAATATGTGTTTGTTTATACCATGTATTACTTGCCATCTGGATTCCCAATGACCAACTCTGATAAAAAGTAGTACATTTTTAGTGCCGACCTTGTGTTTAATGTGTCTGTGATGCAACTGTAGGATTTCATTTTGATTTGTCTATTTAAGTGAAAAGAACAACAGATGGATCTATTTTATGACATTGTATTGCTTTAAATTCAGGTGCGGGATGTACGTCTCATCATGGATAGGAATTCAAGGCGCTCCAAGGGAGTTGGGTAAATTTCTATACCAATTTAACGTCCTTACTCTATTAATGGGTCTGTGATTTTGTATCACTTACCTGTGAAGTATTGCAGTACAATGAATATACTTTGAAACGAGTTTTGTATCACTAGTTAGGTTAGTAAATAAGAGTGGCAACAATTCCTCAATCCTAATGAAGTCCTCTTTCTGTTTGTTTTTGTTCTTTGTAGTCGTACATTATAACGGAATGGCTTAACTAAGTTTAGTGGTCAATATAGGTGGTTTTCTTCAATTTATTAATCGCTTTTATAGCCCTCTGATAGAAAGTTAGAAACCTGTGGAAGTGTAATTGTAGAAGGAAATAATATCAAATTATCAACTGTTTATTGCAGTAACTGAACAATTAACTCAGCAAGAAAGTATAAAAACAAACAAGAAAATTGAAAACAAGGATCTTGAACTCAGTAGACAGGGACTAGTGGCCAGAATCTCACTCTTAGAGCTGGGAAGAGGAGAAGCTCATGTTTTTCTGATATTCATTTCAAAGACAAAACTAACGAAATCTAACAAGCTTATTTATATGGTAAACAACTACAAATCTGCTCCTATGACTGTGCTAACTGTTGATCATGCTGGAAGGGGGGATGTTAATATGCGTAAAAAATCAAACTTTATATCCTAAAAAGGCCTATTAATGAGAAATGGTTCAGCATGAACTAATGGCTAAAAATCTGGGATGTGGAGGGCAAGGGAATATACTAACTAGAAAATGAGAAAAAAAAACAACGCTCTTGTGATTCCATGTTTTTTAAATATATATAAGTGAGATAAAATCCATTGACCCCAAATCTTCTGTTGTCCGACACTCCGCTGCTCTTTCTCTTCATGTTTTTTAAATTTTTTTTTAAAAAAAATGTGGGGTGGTGACTGGTTAATGATGTCTGGGGACTGGCTATCAAACCGTGGAGTGCCAATCTCTGCTATCCTGCTATAGCCGCTTGCAAATGATGCAATATACCTCCTTTTGCCTCTTCTTCTGAATTGGATACTCTCTTATTACCTTCCACTTCCTTTTCCTAATCTCTGTTTACTACTCTTGCCATATTTCCAATGATCTTGATTGCTTGCTTGCTTGGTAACGTGGATCAACTGGTATGTTGTCTGGGTAGTGGTTTTAAGTGCGTTGTTGTCATTTTCTTGATCCTTGTAATGTCAGTCGACTATTAGTATAATGAAGTTCTATGACCCCTGCATTAGCAGTAGATTATTATGTTTTCACGTGGTCACTGATAAATGGCTAAATCCTCCAAGCACTGAATCTTAGGCAAACAGATGGATAACTGATTGATATAGTATTTACAAATTGAACTTATTTTATGGGTAAATTGCATATTTGGCTCTCCCAAACCCTTTAATGATGGTTTCTAACCTTTACACTCTAATAATGTCTTTTTTGTGGAAACATTGCAATTTGGTGCTTCTGTGAGTTCCCCTCTGACACACTATTATGCATATTTAGTCCTTAACCTTAGGGACCCTCAATATTATAGGTGATGTTTCGTAATAATTATCAACCTATAGGAATCGTGTCATGAACGTCCTATAGTTGCTACTTTCTCCTAAGACATTGGCGACGTATTCATGGCATATTGATGGAAATGCCAATAATGTATCATTTTCCATAGGCCCAACTGTATTAAAACAAAATAATGCTTAGGGTTTATCACAAAATGACCCCTAAAATGAAAAAGGATCTAACATGCAATCTACTCTTATTCTATTATTTCAATACCTAAAATTTGATGTACAGGTTGATAGATAAAAAAAAATATAAATGGGAACAGGGCTATAATGCAGCATTTTGGTTGCATAACCACCGCCATTTTTTTTCCCAGGTATATTGAGTTCTATGATGCAATGTCAGTGCCCATGGCTATAGCGCTCTCGGGTCAACCTCTCTTTGGTCAACCTGTGATGGTTAAACCATCAGAAGCTGAGAAGAACCTTGCTCAGTCCACAACTACAGCAGCTGGAACTGGTAGTGCTGCAGGTCCTTTTGCTGTTGGCGGTAGAAAGTTATACGTTGGAAATCTACATTATAATATTACAGAAATGCAACTTCGTCAGGTGAGAAATTTGTTTTTTGAGTTAATAACTTGTTTACGGGATTAATGGTTGGTCTCTTTTATCAATATTTGTAGTTTCGAGTCCAACTTAGTTGGCTGAGAAGTTTGCTTTTGAGTTTTTAAGTTGGTAACATGATCAATGGTTGGTCTAACTCAATTTTCAGTCATTCTAGGTTTCCAATCTTCACAATCTGCAGATATCAGATAAGATGTGATATGCATTTTTGAAATTCAATGATATTCTAATTTTCTAGGGAACAATAAAAGAACCCTGGTTTCTGCATGATTAGATTTTCACTGATCTAATTCCGTCATTAATGACATTCTTGTTACAGTTATATTTTCTTCATCATTCTCTTGTGCTCACTCATCATGTTGCTTTTGAATGATATACATCAGCTATCTTCTTTTGTGATTACCTCAATTTAATAGAGGATATACATGTACCTAGTTTTTCGTAAGATTGATAAATATCATATTTAGTTTTCTTTTAACTTTATACATAGGTGTTTGAAGCATTTGGTACTGTAGAGCTGGTGCAGATGCCTCTTGATGAGACCGGTCATTGCAAAGGTTTTGGTTTTGTGCAGGTGAGATTCTGCTTCCATTTTAAAAAAATTCTGATCTTGTTTCATCCTCACCTTCCCGTTCTTAAAAGTTCCTCATCCTTTCAGCAAGTAAAAAGCTGAATTGAGTAAACCATGTGCTGGATTTTAATTGGTTCTTGCAAATGATCAGCAGGGAAGAAAGCTACGCAAGTAGAGTTTTTATTAATTTTTTGTTTTCATGTGTTCTTTCAACAGTTTGTTACACATGATTGTGAAAGGTTAACTAGGTTATTTGGTATTGAATTTTTTTTTGTTAGAAATTTGTAGGAGTGATACTTTAATTGATGAAATGTAAGCTGCTTTGTTATTCTTATTCAAAGCAAAATCAGTCGTAGGATTCTCACAATCTCTGATGGAGGCCCCTCCCTCAAACAAACCATTTTGTTTTATATGTTCACTAATTAATTTGTTGGAACCAGGTTGCAGTAAATGCATGCCAAGTATTATCTGGGTACTTGGTAAATAGGTATTATACGAATTATTCTAGCTGAATATTTGATGGCTGGTTCTGAAATGTCTAATGAGTAATGGGAATTATTATCTGCTCAGTCCTGTGCATTTGTTTTTTTTAATGTCTTTATATTAATATTCACTTGACTTGCAGTTTGCACGTCTTGAAGATGCTAAATCAGCCCAAACTTTGAATGGACAGTTGGAAATTGCAGGTCGAACAATTAAGGTGAGTGCCATTCTAGTCACTACCTTCTGGTATGTGTACATGTTGCATTTGCAACTTCTCAGCAGTTTCTGAATTATATTGCATTCACAACTTCTCAGGTTTCTGCCGTTACTGACCAAATGGGGTTACAAGATGTTGGTAAGACTACTGGTGACTTGGATGACGATGAAGGTGGTGGCCTGGTTAGTACTGACCATTGAATTATGAGTTGATTTTTAGTAGAATTTGCTGTGTGCTCCTTAACCCCTTAGTCGGTGTAGAACCTAGTTGCATACTCTGTTATGGTTATGGAACAATGGTGAACATGTATAGTTCTTGTTACTAAATAACTATTCTCCTGTTGGTGTTAAACACGTAGATCTGCTTATTATAGATACTCCCTCCGTTCCGAGAAACATGTCACTTTATAATTCATGCACATTTTTTAAAGAGAAAAAACTATATAAAATTTATACTGTTTTATTGAATTTTTTTAACGATTTCATGCTTATTACTAACAAGTATGAAACTATAAAAAAAAATTAATATAAAGTTGATATTTTATATAGATTTTTATCATCCTAGCGTTAATAGTAAACGACATGTTTTTTAGGACGAAGGTAGTATTGACTTTTTCTTAAAACTTGCCCAAGTTGTGAGCCTACATCAACTTTTTAGGCCTGCACTTCTGTTCTGTGTAATGTGCATTTCTGCACTTTTTAGGCCTGCAGTTCTGTGTAATGTGCATTTCTGCACTGCTTGCGAAAGTTTTAATACTAAATTAATCATTTGACTTGCACTCCTTTTATTGATGAGTTTCCTTCATCATATGTGTAGGATTTTATTGAACAAGGAGGTGTTTCTAATTTAAGCTATTTAATTTGTTTTAGTCCTTGAATGCACAATCTCGGGCACTTCTCATGGCAAAATTGGATCGTAGCGGCACTGGCCCAAGGTTAGTATGTGTCTATTTATTATATTGTTCTGATATTAGTAATCTATGGATGTGAGTAGTAGGAACATTGTTAGGTCATCACGAGCTCAACTTTCTTGTGGCCTTGGGGTGGTTGAGACAAGTTGTCTGTTATCTTTGCTTTGCAATTGGCAGTTAACGAACATTTATTCTGGTTCAAGTATTGGTTGTTTCAGGGGACATTTACGTTTTTCTGACTTGCTCTAGTTCCATGATTTATTCAAAAAAATTTCTTCTTGGTCTTATTGACGACCATTTTGCAGCATTACCAGCACTGGAACTGCAATGTCTGCACCAATTTTAGGTGTTCCACCAGGGGTTTCTCCCCTTGTTGCTCCTTTCATGCAGGCTCCTATTGCAGGGCTTGGAGGATTGTCTGCTACTGCTCTATCTACCCCAACTGCATTCCCTCCAGTTGAATCAATTGGTGTACCTAGTGAATGTTTATTGCTTAAGAATATGTTTGATCCAGCAGTGGAGGTTGGTTTCACAGATCTAAGAAGCTTTCTTCTTCCCCTTTCTTTTGCTTAGCGTTATGATGAGACTTCATCCATATTTTAGGAAGGTGACTTTGATCTGGAAATCAAGGACGACGTTGAGACTGAGTGTGCAAAGCATGGAACATTGATGCACATATTTGTTGACAAGTAAGAAGTTGCTGTCTTTTAAATACTTGAAAATGGTGCTTCATGTTTTAATTATCATGATTGCATGCACTTCCCTCGTGCACTAGTGTATAGATCTTTTTCAGCCTAAAAATTAAAATAATAAAAAGGTTTGGCGCATCTTATTACATGCAACCCTGGTAAACATAGTTCATATGGCTTCATGTGTGTTGCATTCTAGTTCCAGTAATTCATTAGTTCAAAATCATTTTACCGCATGAGGCAAATAGCAATGTATGATTGGTATGTGATTATGTATAATGATAATAATTTGGTGTTCAGGGTCATGGGATATGGTTAGGGTTTCCATAAAATACCATTGGTAATTTGGCTAACTATACCTTCGTTGTTTCAACTCCAGAAGCTCCCTATCATCAAATTACTGCTAATTATATATCATGAACCAAACTTGTTGCTTGTCTGAACTCAGGACCTTTTATTATATTTTCCTGAGTACTACTGCTGTGCTTTCGTTTGTTGCCGATATTGAATTCTTGTCTTGTCTCTATAGAATTAACGTATAGCTTCGGATTTGAGTTTTTGTGAGTAGACGTTTTTTTTCTGGATTATATATTTCTAGCCAGCACCTTACAGTTTGTCCCACCAATGCCAGGGAGAGTGCTGGGTTTGTATACTTGAGATTTCTTGATACCAAAGCTGCCATAAACGCACAGCGTGCACTCCATGGGAGATATTTTGCAGGGAAGATGATAACAGCAACCTTCATGGTAAGTAACTTCATCATTTCACCAGAGAACATCTCTGTTCCATTTCAGTCAAATTCTCTCTATTTTTTTTTTCCTTTTTTTTTTTCAACAGATGCTGTGTCACTGTTTTTTCAGGTGCCACAGGTTTACGAGGCTAAATTCCCCGAGAGCGCATAGGAGGTTTGATGCCCTTTGGAAGTTTGGTCGTAGAGAGCTGTTTGTAGTGGCTGTAGAGGCCCGAAGGGTATTGATCCGCGGGGTTGAGGTTGATAGGTCCGAATGTGTTGTACTCCCTTCTTTGTATTTGTCTATTTTCTGAAAGCTTGTTAGTTTTTTGTTTTGTACCAATTTGTGGTTACAGATTCGTTTGGGTTGTCACCAAAGCTAGTATTCTTTACGAGTATGATTTATATTGATACTCTTCTTGATTTGGACTTTGTTATTTGCATTTTAGCTTATCTTAGATTTTTTTTTTTAATAGAAAAGGAAGATAGTTATGCATAATTTGTCTTTTGTTTTGTGATTGACAGATGGTTATAAACCATTATTCCAACTAAACCCAAACCCTGTTCATAGCCCGGTTGCTCCAAAAACAAGCCTCCAAAATAGGGCCGGTTAATAATCGAGTCAAGTAGTTATTGTTTATAGGGTAAACTGCATAAAACCACTTCTGTAATAGGGGTATATTGCTCAAAACCATCCTTTAAATTCAATATTGCAGAAAACCACCATTTATATACCTTTTGTTTACCAAAGAACACCCTACCTCTGATTTTATAATTTTTTTTAAAAAAAAACATGTTAAAAGGTATTAATTAATATCGATTAGATAAATTAAAATAATAAAAAATAAGGAATATAATTGATTTTTCACGTACTTTAATATTCAATTAACGGAACTTTGGTGATGGGTGTGACTTTGTAAAGAAAACGGTTTTAAAAGGTAATTTACTTTTAGCATTGAACAAAACTAACTATTATTTAATTAAATCCAACACAAAAGTGATAAAACCACCTTTATTTTTAAAAATTATCAAAATCACACATTATTGCCAAAGTTTTAATTAGCAAAAAATCACCTATTGTTTCCATTTTTTTTTTTTGATGAAAATCAACCATTATTTTAACATTACACGAAAGATCCGTTATATATTTTTCATAGTTTGTAAAAAAAAATCACATTATTTTTCAAACATTGCATGTACATAATCACTCATTACTTACACAACTTTGCATAAATCCACCGTCTTATTATGTGAACAAAAATAGTTAACCTATAAATTACAAAAAAAATACTTCATAAAACCAAACTTTGCGTAAAACCACCCTTTATGCTTTAAAAAATGCGCAAAACCACTTCTTATGTAATTAAAAAAAGGTGTTATTCATTTCTTTTGTTTGGAATACATAAAACCTAATAAGATAAGAATGATCAATCATTTATTATATTCTCAAACGGGGTAAGCTTCCGGCGGCCTGTTTCCGGTGAAGAGAGGCCCGCTATGGTCAGGAAAGGGCCTGTCGGTCGGGTTAAGCACAAGGAGATGCAAGAATCGAGTCTCGTTGAGGTATAAATCAGATCTGCTTCAAATGTAGACGAAGTTGGTAGGATTCTAAACCGAGAGAGTGAGAGCCACAAAAAGGAGAGCGGTGAGAGTATTCCATCTGGATCTGGAGAAGAGAGTGCTCAAGTTGTTGGAGCTGTAAATGTGGGTGGAAAGGAGGGTCAGAGCTCCTTTAATGCCACACCAACCCTCGAGCATGGAGTTAAGAAGGCTGAGAGTAAAGGGAAAGCTGTCGTGGCCTCGTCTCCCCCTCATTCTAGATCTGAGACCAGATCTGACTCTATTTCTCATGGAGCTCAGTTTTTGGATAAGGAAGAGGGTGGGAAGGGAGCCAGTAGGCCGAAGGAGCACATGTCCTACGTCAATGCTCTGAAGCGAAGCTTTGCCCCCAAAGGTAGGAAGATGGTTACTGCGCTCTATGCCGACAATCAGTTCAGGGACAACAGAAATATTGGGAAAGCGCTCAAGCTGTCGATTCATGAGGATGTAGCCAAAGGTAAAGTCAGAATCAGGAAGGAAGACATAGCTGAAACCAGGAAGGAGTGGGATGCTGTTCTTATTGGTATTGTATCTGGAAATGCAGTCCCCTACAACAGGATGAGAGACTTCATCACAGACGAGTGGAAGCAGGCCAACCCTAAGGTAATGCAAAAGAGTAATGGTGTGTTTGTCTTCAAATTCCTATCTGAGGCAGAAAGGGATTGGGTCTTAAGCAATGGACCTTGGCATGTGGATGGAACTAAGCCACTGATTCTAAAAGCTTGGAGGCAAGGGACCCCGATTTCATGGAAATCCTTTGATAAAATCCCTGTGTGGATATGCCTTCCGGATCTGGAACCCTCTTACTTCAATCAGACTGCACTTAGTAGGATAGGGTGTGCTATCGGTAGTCCAGTGTGTGTGGACGACAGGACGGCTCGAGGAGAAAGGATCTCCTACGCGCGAATGCTTGTAGAAGTTTCAGCCCAAAAGGCGCTTAGGAAAAGCATTGAGATTGATGATGATTTTGGGTCAACCTGTGTTCAACGGATTATCTATGAATGGCTCCTTAAAATATGTAGAGAATGCTTGTGTTTTGGGCATTTTCCTGAGCAGTGTGCTATTGTTAGAGCAAAGAAGGATCGTGCAGCTATTACAAAAAGGAATGGATGGGCTTGGGTGCCAAAATCCTTAGATACTGAGCAAACTGAAAATGCTGAACAGTTTGATGACTCAAGGCAGGTAGCTAATGATCCCCAGGATTTCAAGGCTGAGAGTCAGGAAGAACCGTGTGAGCAGAACGAAAGCAGTGCAGTTGGACAGGTAGAGGCGGAGGAGAACCATGTTCCTGATCTGGCTAGTGAGAAAGGTACTGTTAAGGGAGATTTGGCAGAAAAGGCATCGAGTGGGACTAGAACAGAGCACGAAAACACAGCTGGAGAGACTGAGAAAGGGTGGTCGAATGCTTCGAATAGAAAGAAGAAGAAGCAATTTCCTAAAAATTCAGATTGAGGGAAGCAGGTTAATCTTAATCAAAAATCTGATTCGGGGAGCAGATTTGTGCTTCTGGCTGAGGAGGAAGGTAAAGAGTTGGGTTTTTTCAGTGATGTCCGGGTTGATCTATGTTGTTCAGGTCCGTCGGGTGAGGGTAGCACTCACGTGGATGCTTGTGATGGATAGAGTGAAATTCGGAGCATGGAACACACGTGGTCTTAACGACCACGTGAAGAATAATATTCTGGCAAGTTATTGCTGGGATCATCACATCTCGCTTATGGCTTTTCAAGAAACGAAAGTGAAACAAAAAAATATAGAAGATGTAAGGCAGAGCCTCGTGTATGGATGGGATTTTATTGAAAACAGTAGCTGCACCAGAAAGGGGAGGATATGGGTGACTTGGAACCCAGTAATATTTGAGGTCAGGTTGGTTTTTGCCCACCCACAGCTGATGCACTGTGTAGTTAATACCCGGGACGGCAAGATCAGCTTCGAGGCTACTTTTGTATACGCTGAAAATGCTAAAAGGGACAGAGTTGGACTTTGGGAGCAGCTGCGAAGGATTGCTTCAACCAGATCAGCACCTTGGGTAGTCCTTGGAGACTTCAATTGCATTATGAACTTGAGGATAAATGGCGACTGGTCGCGGCCAACAATGACGACTTTGAGGAGCTAAATATTATTATGGGAGCCTGCAATCTGTTAGATCTAGAATACATTGGTGCTCGACACACATGGAACAATAGGAAATTTGGGGAGGAACGAATAGAGAGGAAAATAGACAGAGTTCTAGTGAGTGATAAATGGAGGGACAATTTTCTGAACACTAAGGCATTCTTTGATGTGCAGGGATGCTCCGATCACTCGCCTGCAATTGTGACACTTCGAAGTGAGGTTAAAGCCAGAAAATATCCATTCAAATTCAAAAATTTCTGGTGTGAGGAGGAATCGTTCTTGTCTTTGGTTGCTGCTGCATGGAGGGCTGAGGTAGTGGGATCAAAACAATACATATTTGCTCAGAAGTTGCGAAGTGTAAAAGATGCCATGAAATCATGGGATAGGACCGTGTTCCCGGATTTGCAAGGCAAAATCAAACTAAATAAACAGTATTTGGAGGAGATGCAGATTCGGCTGATGACAGAAAAGCAGAACACTAAATTGGCTGAAAGGGCTAGATCAATGGAGAGAGAGCTGAGAGAAAATGTCAGTAGGCTCGTAAGCCCGACAGCGCAGAACGCTAAAGTTCACTGGATCCGTATGGGAGAGGAGACATCCTCAATTTTCTTCAGGAGCATAAAGGAAAGACGGGCTATAAACGCAGTACATTCGATGTGCAATGACAGAGATGAGTTGATTGAGGATGAACAGCAGGTTCGGACCCATATTCTCAAGTTCTTTGAGGAGCTGTTTGGCATGGAATCGAGTTGTTCCTCTTTTCCGGTGCTGAAAGAAGGGGCTTCTGTCCCCGAGGAAAGCTATGAAGGACTCGTGGCTGTCCCAAATGATAAGGAGATAAAAAATGTTGTGTGGTCCATTGGCATTAATAAATCCCCGGGGCCGGACGGATTTGGGAGTCAGTTCTACAGGAAATGTTGGGGGATTCTTGGGAAAGACTTCTGCAGAGCAGTGGTGGAGATATTCAGCAGTGGGCAAGTGCTCAGACAGCTTAATGCTACCTTTGTATCCCTCATCCCAAAGGTTAAAAACCCCACGTATGTTAAAGATTTACGACCCATATCGTGCTGCAATGTAATTATGAAGGTTGTCAGCAAGGTTCTGGTGAACAGAATTAAACCGTTACTATCTAAGCTGATTGGAGAGAACCAAGGCGTGTTCATCCCGGGGAGATCAATTGCTCAAAACTGTGCAGTGGCGCTTGAAATAGTGAATGGATATGGCACCAAGCGAGTTTCCCTACGTTGTACCTTAAAGATTGATTTGCAGAAGGCTTATGACTATGTGAGCTGGGACTTTCTGCGAGCTGCACTGGATAATATGAAGTTCCCCAATCACGTGGTGAAGGTCATCATGGGGTGTGTGACATCCACCTCTTTTTCTGTAATCATAAATGGAGCACCTGAGGGGTACTTTAGTGGCAAAAGAGGACTCCACCAGGGAGATCCTCTGTCCCCCTATCTCTTTGTAATCTGCATGGAGGTTATGAACCGATTGTTGCAGGAAGTGGCAGAGAATCCCGATTTTAACTTCCACTCGAAGTGCAAGGAGATTGCTCTAACGAGCCTGTCATTTGCAGATGATCTGTTGTTATTCTGTAGAGCTGATGTGGGCTCTGTTAGTATACTTCAGAGTGGTCTGGATAGATTTTTTGCTGCGTCTGGGCTGAGGATAAATGTGATGAAGAGCAAATGCTATGTGGCAGGCACTAGCACCTCAGAGCGAGATGCTATCATTCAAACTTTAGGGTTCCAAGAAGGGCGTTTTCCTGTTACTTACCTAGGCATTCCATTGCATGCCAGAAGGGTGAATATAGCGGAGTACAACCCGTTGTTTGAAAAGGTGGAGAACCGTATGAAGGTACGGGCAACAAAAAACATCTCCTACGCGGGAAGACTTCAGATTATTAAAGCAGCTTTAGGTGGGTTGTTCACGTTCTGGGGCCAGAGACTTCAGATTATTAAAGCCGTGTGCAACTAGCTAGACAACATATGCAGAAGTTTCTTATGGAGTGGCCATGCGAGCTGTAAAAGGGGCGTGGTTGCGTGGGAGGCGGTGGCAAAGCCTTATGTCAAGGGAGGATTGGGAGTAAAACAGATGCGAGCTTGGAATAAAAGCCTTTTCTCGGCTTTGCTAGGGGATTTAGTTCTCCAACGTGAGAGCATCTGGTCGAAGTGGGTTCAAAGCAATCATCTGAAGCGCTCAGACATCTGGTCCATCGACACCAGAGTGTATGATACGTGGGTTTGGAAAGGATTGATTGGTGTCAGAAATGAACTTAGGGATGCCGAGGTTATTTCTGATGGCCGGTTTGAAGACAGATTTGTGAGCCAGAGAGGGAGATTAGATTGTGGACATATTTATGAGGAAATCAGACTGAAAGGTCAGATGGTAGATTGGGGAGACATTCTCTGGAAGGGGGATCAATCCCGAAAGTGGTCCTTTGTGGTCTGGGTTGCTGTCAATCAGAGATTAAAGACAGGGCGTGTGCTGAAACATTGGCTTGGTGCGGAGGTTGCTGCGTGCCCGCTATGTAAAAGGGAGGAAGAGTCAGAACGCCATCTACGGTTCAGCTGTGACGTTATCATGGAAGCTAGAGATATCGTGTGGGAGTGGATAGGCCTCCCACGAAGAGCTGGAGATATTGCCGATTGGTTGCAATGGTTCGCAGCGGAGAATTCAAGCACGAAGAAGAAGGTAGTGTTCAAGACTAAATTTCTTGTCTTCCTTGCTTTCATTTACTACACTTGGCTTGACAGGAATGGTGTAGTATTTAAAAGCGAGTTCTGTAAGCCCAAGGATTGGGCAATGAGGATAGTAGAGTCATGTAAATATCGCATCTCGTTGAAGTGTAGAGGCAAAACACTCAATGAGAAGCGATGGTTGAAATGTATATTGGCTAGAATGGGTAGAGGCGCTTAGTTGCCTGGTTAGAGAGGAGTAGAGTTAGGAAGAGGAGTCGGGTCATTTTTTGTGAGTAGGGGATATTTTTTGTGGGGTATACGAAACACCTATGCCCATTGCCGATAGGGCGCCTTGACAAGGCCTTCGTCTTGTTTTTTGTAAGTACGTTTTCCAATCTATAAATTAACCACTTCAAAAAACAAAATGAAATAAATAAAATTTACTTTTCTTTTTCAATTAAATTATAATTGAGTATTTGGTTAAATTTATCAATCACATTTACAAATGTTTAAAGTTAATGAGATATAGGTTAAATATTGTTTTGAAAAATAATAGGTGTTAAATATTGTTTTGACAAATAATGAATGTTTTTTTGTTGTTGCAAAGTATGAAAAAATAATAGATCTTTTGCACAATTTTAACCTATATCTCATTAAAGTTAATGAGATATAGGTTAAATATTGTTTTGAAAAATAATAGTTGTTAAATATTGTTTTGACAAATAATGAGTGTTTTTTGTTGTTGCAAAGTATGAAAAATAATAGATCTTTTGCACAATTTTAAAAACCCTGGTGAATATATTTTTTTGAAACAAGAGTGATTTGTGGTAAAATTTTTGGAAATAATATATGATTTTGTAAATTTTTTTTAAAAAAGTTGGTTTTGTCACTTTTGTGTTGAATTTACTCAAATAATTGGTAGTTTTATTCAATATTAAAAGTAAAGGGTTTTTTTGTGAATAAATGCATAATAAATGGTAGTTTTATTCATTAAAAAGAAGAAAACATGAGTTTTGGGCATGAGTCGGACTTTTGACAAAAATTAGGGGTACCATCTGGACCAAAAAAAGTGCGATGCACCAACCGGAATTGTCAAAAACTCAGGGACACCAAACGGAATTTCCCTTATATTTATTTGTGAATGTTTATAAAGATTTGTAATCCAAAAAATATAATATTTAGATATTATATATCATTCATTTCTTTTTTGGATTAACGTTGAATTGATCTGCCTATTAAATGAAAGTGCTATCTTTTAAATTGATATATCAAATATCAATAGTTTACTAAGTCTTAACTATACATTGATGTTTTATGGGGGATTAGGTTCGGATTGTTTTGAAATAGTAAGAAACGTTGCGTGTTATTTTGTGAAAATTATCAATAATGGATTATATATTAAATTTCCTTTATCTTTTCAAGTGGATCTTCTCTTTATAATTTATTTAAGGGAAAATGGCAGAAAATCACCCCTTAAATATGGGTCTTTGCAGAAAATCACCCCTTAAAATTAAAATGGCAGAAAACTACCCCTTAAACCCATTTTGTAGGTAAATCGCCACCCACAACCATTTTTTTCATTAGGTTGGCGTTTAAAATGGTGAAAAGTCATTTTTACCCATCCCTTTTAATGTTATTTTAATGAGGAAAAAATGTATGAATTGAAATAAATTAATAAAATATATTTATCCATCCCATTTAATGAGAGAAGAAGGTATGTTATTCTATTAAAATAACATTAAAAAGGATGGGTAAATATATTTTATTAATTATTTCAATTCATACATTTTTCTCTCATTAAAATAACATTAAAAGGGAGGGGTAAAAATGACTTTTCACCGTTTTAAACGGAAAACTAACGGAAAAAAAGGTTGTGGGTGGCGATTTACCTACAAAATGGGTTTAAGGGGTGGTTTTCTGCAATTTCAATTTTAAGGGGTGGTTTTATGCAAAGACCCATATTTAAGGGGTGGTTTTATGCTATTTTCCCTTTATTTAAAGGTGGGTTTAACTTTTCAAATAAGTATAATCTATCATATACGTAGTATGAAATCTTATTCTTGGATATAATGAATTAACATCACAAATTTTAATGATTAAAGATAAAATAAATCAAAATAAAATATTTATAAAATAACTTAAGATAAAATGATACATTTTTATAACTAATTAAAAAAAAGATGTTGAATATTTAATTATCAATTAAAGTGGACACATAGGATGACACGTACGTGGGTAAATAGATTGAGTCATTGTATAACGTGACTTAAATATATTAAATCATCATTAATTTACGTGTCAAAAAATCCTGGTCAGATTGCACCAAAAAACGACACATAAACGAATTCGACTAGAGCTCGGACATAGGATTTTCATGTCTCTGTTTTAGTATTATATCTATATATATTGATATATATTAATTATACTACGTATTTTTTTATATTAATTATATTTTTTTATTAAAGTGTAAAAGTTAAAATAGGTTCCTTTATATATATATATATATATATATATATATATATATATATAAAGAAGATAAAGTACGTATATATAATATTGAATTTTTTTTTTTTACAGTAAGCAAGAATTAGGTGAATCTTACTAAAGTAAGGTGTCACCATGATCATCCGAATGGATGATGTTATATTGAATTAATATATAGATATATATAGATTTCGAATGGATGATGTTATGTTTAATGACAGTCAACGATCCCACCGCATAGGTATACGGTGGGTCACCGCAATACTATACGGTGGGTCAACGTACACATGCCAAAAACCATCGCCATAACGGTTCAAAACCGTCGCAATAACCCACCGCATAGGTATGCAGTGGTTTTGAAACGTCGCTATACAGTCCAAAACCGTCGCCATAACAGTCTAAACCGTCGCCATAACCCACTGCATAGGTATGCGGTGGGTTATAGCGACGGTTTTTGATAACTTCTACAACCCTTTTCAATTGCCAAAAACCCAACACATGTATACCGTCGCCATAACCCACCGCATAGGTATGCGGTGGGTTCGTATACGGTCAACGGACCCACCGCATGTATATACGGTGGGTCTGGAAAAAAGTGGATTAAGACCACCGCATACATATGCGGTGATTAGCGGTGAAAATAGTAAAAATTAGCGGTGGAGATATCGTTTCCGATTTCGAATCCAATAACATGACTTTATGAGAGG
Organism: Persicaria tinctoria; assembly: GCA_037127255.1. Classification (NCBI taxonomy): domain Eukaryota; kingdom Viridiplantae; phylum Streptophyta; class Magnoliopsida; order Caryophyllales; family Polygonaceae; genus Persicaria; species Persicaria tinctoria. Next base: position 67,909,671 of record JBANSL010000009.1, read on the forward strand.
ATGGGATGTGGCGGGTTATGTATTTTTTCTCATATAGCATTAGAATCATGGGATTTTGGATTTTTGGAATGGATTGGAAATTATATACCGATCGAGTTATATATATTGAATCATGAGATTATAAGATATTCTTATATCATGGAATTTTAAAAATACTATTAATTAAGTTAATACTCTGTATGATATTATATATATAATAGGCGAATATAATGTTAAATTAGTAAACATACTTGTAAAGAGAATGTGAGATTATACAAATCAACTAAATATATATAGTATATAGAATAACCTAATAATAGAGAATGTGTGATTATACAAATCAACTAAATGTATATAGTATATAGAATAACCTAATATATTATTGTAGTCTCTCCGCCTCATAATTTAACCTTCAAATACCAACTTTTTTCTATTGTTTTTTTTATATAATTTCATAATTATTATTAACAATGATAATGAAATTGTTTTTAAAAAAATCATATTTTTTTTACATTTTTATAAAGTTTTTAGTTTATTAAAACATATGTCAAAAACTAAAGTAATTTAAATAATGAGACGAAACCCCTAAAAATTTTAAATACACAAAAATATTACATGGTAGAATTTTCTTATAATAGTACTTTAGAAGATTTTAATAATCGATTATGGAATTAAAGTAAATATAAAATCTTGTCATTTTTATCAATTCGTCATTTTGGATCAAATATCCTTTATTGTAAAATCAAATCGTGGTTACACTATATATATATATATATATATATATATATATATATATATATATATATATATATATATATATATATATATATATATATATATATATATATATATATATATATATATAAATAAAAGTACTACTTTGATCAAATATTGAATAGAGTATTTGATGTAAAAAGATAAGGTTAAATATTTATACGAATAAGTGGATCCATTAATTGAGATGACAAAATTATATTTGCTCATTAATTAACGTGGCTAAAAAAGATAACACCATTTTAATCCATAATGTAGCACGTATGTGAATCACACCAGAAGCCGTTTTAAACCTTTCTTTTAGTATTTTTTTTATATATAGATAGATACTCCCTCCGTCCAACAATACATGGACTTTTAGATGTAAATTTTTGTCCAACAATAGACGGTCTTTTAGGTTTGCTAGGTAAAAAGTTGTAATGATTTGTATTGGTTTGTGTGTTGTTGACTTTTTAAAATAATTTGATTGGTTAAAATGTGTAGTGGGTGTTAAAAAATAATAAAATTTATGAAAAAGTTAGTGCAATGATGATGTTTTTTTAAAAGTAAGGTGTTTTATTAAGACTTGTGCAAAATGTTAAAAGGCAATGTATTTTTGGACGGAGGGAGTATTATATATAAGATATTTTAATCCTTACCAAATAAAAAAAATATTTTAATTAGTTTACTAATTACTACTATTCTATCGAAAGTCCATAGTTGATCAATTGGTTAAGTTCACCTTTGACTAGTAATTTCGAATTTGGATGTAAACCATGACAATAGAAAGAGATGAGATGCATAGTACGTACAAAACTAGTGCGCATAAACAAAAAGAGAGAAAAAGTACCTAAAACTAAAAATGCAGTTGACATCAAAAAAAAAAAAAAAAAAAAAAAAAGAAAAATGCAGTATAGATCGTTTGAATGGATTAAGTGGGAGGTGGGAATGACAAACCACTAACACCATCATCAAAACGACACCGTATACCATACATAACCACAACCGCAAGCACAGAAGCCACAGTAGCAACCGCCCCAGATAGGACGCCTGTGAGCAGCCCCCGCCGGTAGCCACCACAATCGCCACCGCGGTCCCGAACACCGACCTTTTCCGGCTCAGCAAAAACCTCACACCCCTCCTTTTCGACACAAACAGGCTCATGAATCACCGCACTCCTACTCTCATCCTCAACCTCTTCCGGTTCCCAACACGGGTTGCCGTACACCTTGAACACGGCCGATCCACTCTGATCAACTTCTTCGACTTTGTCTTCAACTTGGTCTTCCACTTCGTCTTCAACCTCGCCTTCATCGTCGAGGCAGGAATCAGTGCAGGAGCAGGCAGAGGGAGAGTCGAGATAACCGGAGCCGAGGGGCTGGTCATGGAGAAGGCCTTCACGGGCTCTGGTGAATGCGGTGTGGAGGCCGTCGAAGCGGGCAGAGAGGTGAGATAGGTGGTGGTCGGTGTGCGGGGAGGAGAACTCCGCCGCGAATTGGTTCTTCAGGAATAAGAATTTGCGATCAATCTCGTCGGAAGAGGCGACATATTGAAGGCGGCAGCGGTCTTCGTCGCTCTCAGAGAAGATGGATCGGATCATAGATTCGATTTCGGCCAAGTTTCTCTGCAGAATCGGGTACTTCATCATTCTTGAATAGTTGGTTTGCTGTGTGTTCAAATGAACCGGTTTTTTCGAATGGTGGTTATATACCAATACGGAAACAGGAGGGAGAGGAGGATTGGGTCGGCAGTTGAATGAATCTTGAATTGGGCCATGTTGTTGGGTGGGCCTTGATTTAACATTGGCCCATTTCCACTATAGAACAAAACACTCACTTTTTTACTATCTTAAATTACACATTTCATTTTTGTAAAATTAACCCGGCATTTCTTAACAGATATTGACTCGAGGCACAAAGTCTGTTTTAAACAAAGTGATATGTAGTATATATATGGTCGGGTTCGGGTACACACACCTCCAATAATGAGAATGAAAGAAGGCTCCTAATTGGTCCACGTGTACAAAATTGAATTAAAATTATGAGGCACGCGCAATTTCCCAATTAATTAGTGACACCCACCCAAATTAATTAGTAACACCCCACTCTCACTGTACACGCGCCAAATCAAACACACTAATTAATTGCACGCGCCAATTAGAAATGCTACGTAGACATGTAAAAGTGTTTATATGAACTTTTAAAAATCATTTTTTGGCATTTTCACTTGTTAAAAAAATATAAAAAATATATATTTGGGTGTAATTTAATTTTATCTACACATAGACACCCACTTTGTATATGTTTTGTTGAAAAAAAAATTGACAAGAAGTAATTCAGCAATTTTATTCACAATGGTTCATCAATTTTATTCACAGTGGTTCAACAATTTTATTCACAGTGGTTCAGCAATTTTATTCACAGTGGTTCATCAATTTCATTCACAGTGGTTCAGCAATTTTATTCACATTGGTTCAACAATTTTATTCACACTGGTTCAACAATTTTATTCACAACGGTTCAGCAATTTTATTCACACTGAATCAATCTCTATTTAGTCACTGAACCAACATCTATTTATTCACTGGACCAACCTATTTATTCACTGAACCAACCTCTATTTAGTTACTGAACCAACCTCTATTTAATCACTGAATAAACCTCTATTTATTCACTGAACCAACATCAATTTAGTCACTGAATCAACCTCTATTTAGTCACTGAATCAATCTCTATTTAGTCACTGAACCAACATCTATTTATTCACCGAACCAAATTATTTATTCACTGAACCAACCTCTATTTAGTCACTGAACCAACCTATTTACTCACTGAACCAACCTCTATTTAGTCACTGAACCAACCTCTATTTAGTCACTGAACCACTTGGTATTAAACCCTTGAACCACTTGATTTGAACCCCTGAACCACTTGGTATCAAACCTTGAACCACTTGGTATTGAAACGATGAACCACTTGGTATTAAATCCCTGAACCACTTGATTTGAACCCCTGAACCACTTGGTATAAAACCCTGAACCGATTGGTATTAAAACGATGAACCATTTGGTATTAAATCCTTGGTAAATCAAACACAAGGGGTAAAAAAAACACTATATTTGTGTTGTGTACTTAGTGAATCTCAAGCTAGAGATTAGAAGAAACAAGCCGGTGTTAGTGAGTCATGAGCGCACTGTAAAACATATCACTCTTAGGCATAAATAGATTCCTTCTAGTCCTACGAAAGTTATTTGCAATTTTTAAATAACATCATAAGCATCAAATACATAAGCTTTTGCAAATCAAGTACTCCGAAAACAGTAATAATCACCATATATATTCAATTTCAGACACTCATTATATCTATATATTGATCAAATGATTAAATTCATCATATAACTTTGACAACAGTAACATCGTGGTCACCGGAGCAAGGCAGCAGCAGAAGGAGGAAAGACGAGAAGTTGGAGGGCTGCTTCCCAGTGTACGTCGGAGAGAAGAGGGAGAGGTTTGTGATGAGACCGTGGAGTCGACGAATTCAATTCCTCCGCCATGGCGCCACCTCCAAGCCGCTGCGCTTCAGTGACTCCTCCATGGCTGCGCTCATCAAACGCACCATCTGCTTCACCGTCTTTGGCATTCTCGTCTGTGCTGCTGCGCCGAGAAGTAGCGGGCGACAACTAGGGCAGCGCTCGGGCGACCGGCAGTCCTCGCGGACGGATATCGGCGCGCCGGGGAGCGGCTTGGATGCGCGGAGAGGGGGCGTCTGCGATGGGAGGGAGGGAGGGAGGAAGGAGGAGGAGGAGCGAGATCTGAGCCGCCATGGGAGAGGCGAGCGCAAGATCTGAGGCGGCTGCGAGAAAGCGTGAGGCGGAGGAGGAAACCAACAGAAGATGAGAAGGATGAAAGCAGAGAGTCTAGAGAAGATGAGAGAATGAGGCGCGTGAGAGTTTTTTTCTTTAGGTAAAAATCTGATTTGTCTCCACCAATAGGAACGCTTCTTTCCTTCTCACCGGATCGAATACTTCTCACTTGAACCCTACCCTATATATATATATATATATATATATATATATATATATATATATATATATTAAAAAGAAGAAGGGTGTAATAAATAGCAATATAAGAAAAATTAAGTCTATGGAAGTTAAAGCTTGATAAATACTCTCTAACTTAAAGATTATAAACTTTTAAAATTTAAGGATAAAAAAAAGAAACTTTTAAAATTTAAATAATGGGAATTTCCTATGTAGATTTGATACGGATACCGATATCTTGATATCAACTAATATTGATATCTTTTTGATACCGATACCGATATCAGTAACGGTATATCGATATAAAGATATCAGATATCAGGATTAAGATATCGATATCGGGGGATATTTTGGTGTGTGCAGTTTTGTTGGGGACAGATCCTTATGATGAAGAAATTAATTGAAGCTTATAGCGCGCATTGCGGCAGCAGCCGATCTCAGTTGGAAACCATGTATTCTGTCTAGTATTATTTCTGACAAGATATCCAATCAAATATGGTGCAATTACATTCTCTACTATAAGATCATCTTCAACGCTTATATCCCTTTGCATTTTTTGGTATGACACAAAAAATTAAAAAAAAAAAGATAAAAGATTAAAAATAATTAAATGTGGCAGTGAGTTTCTTCCCTGACACACAAAGTGTCTTTTTTCAGAAATCTTACACACAAATTATAAGACACTCTCCACTGTTTTTTTTTTTTTGATTAGGTAAAAATTCGGATGGGAAGCCCGATCCGAAAGCATCCTACAGAACGATTCAGACGGGAATCCCTATCCGAACGCATCCTGCCGAATGAGGTCTAGAAGACCTGAATGGTGGTATAACTCTGGCCCCTTGGTAGAGTAGCAAAGGTGTGCAACCTTATCCGCTACTCGGTTACCAATGCGGGGAGTATGTGATGTGCTGACGTTCTTTACTCCTTTGAGAAGAGCTTGGATATCAGACATGATCATTTCTATTTCCCAGGGACACCCAGCCTTTTTATTTAGGTAATCCGTGATAATTTTTGAGTCTCCTTCTATTATTAGATCCTTAATATTTAGCTCCTTGACTTTTTCTACCCCAAGTCGTAGTGCTCGGGCTTCCGCCATGAGAGGGGATTGTGCACTGATGGTGTTACCTCCAAAGCTAATAGGATTTCCTTGCCAGTCTCTAATGATGTATCCAATTGAGCTACTTGAGTTCGATATAAATGATCCGTCAAAATTTAATTTGTATTTGCCCATCGGTGGTTTCCTCCAGCGGTAGGCTTTTTTGTCGTTTTTAGCGAGACCATTTCCCCCTTTCTGTTTTAGTAGATCTTCTGTGTCAGATGTGTTCAATCTGCTAGCTCTTTTCCAATTTTCAATATTATCTCCTATCATTTTCTTAATCCCCTCAACGGAGGGGATGTTGGCATTTCTGAAGATAGTTTGGTTTCTGATAAACCAAATAGTCCACCATCTGATTGCTATATATTGTTTCCTGTCCATCGGAAGGGAAGAGCTTAAGATTTGTAGAACTTGATTCATATCTCTATTCTCCGATAGAAGAGACTCAACTCGTTGAGTTAGATCTCTGGGAAATTGTTGTTGGAAATTGTTGACAGGGCATTCTAAGAACAAGTGGATATCATCTTCCTCACACTGATTGCAGAAGATACATGTATTTGGCACCGCAACCCCCTTTTGAGATAAGCGTCTAGTCGTGGCAATGCCTTTTTGTTTTATCTTCCATATAAATTTTTTTACCTTTGGGGATGCATCGATCTTCCAAATCCATAAAAATTCGTCTGATGCTCTTTGTGATGTGGATGTGATTAGGTTGTAGGCACTTGTAGTGGTGAACCAACCCTTTTTAGCGGGCCACCAATACAATCTGTCTTCAAAGGGGGTGATCGGCAGAGGGATTTTCATAATTTCTTCGGCCAAAGGGAGTGGAAGAACGGATAGTAGCTTCTCCCTCCACCATTGTTTTCCTATGATGAATTCGCTAACAGAGTCATTTAGATTTATATTATGATGAGAGTTAACTCTATCGATAAGAGGTGTCGTTGTTACCCAATTGTCTTTCCAAAACTTAATTGATTTCCCATCCCCCACCAGCCAAATGAGCCCTGATTTAAACTTCGGAACCAATAATCTTAGTTTTGACCATTGCCAAGAAGCATTGCCGTTTCTTGAGTAGGAAAGGATGTGGTCTTCTTTTAAATATTTGTATTGTATAATTTTGACCCAGTTATTTTCTGGTTCCGCCAGGATTTTCCATAGAAGTTTTAGTTGGAGTGCTTCATTCATGTCTCTTGTTTTCCGTAGTCCTAGTCCTCCTGCCGCTTTTGACTTACAAATTTTCTCCCAACTAATGAGTGGACTATGTTGTGCGTCTTTGTTCCAGAAGAAAGTTCTATTGATTTGGTCTAGTTGTTTATGGACCGTCACTGGGAGCATAAAACTCTGCATCGAATATAGAGGTTTTGATGACAGGTTAGATGCTATAAGCGTTGTTCTGCCTTGTTGTGATAGGGCATTTGCACGCCATTTGCTTAGCTGTTCTTTTGATTTGCATATAATTTCTCCAAATGTTTCCTTGGTAACCCTCCCATTTATGATTGGGCAACCCAAGTACTTTGCCAAATTCCGCTCTAGGGGTATATTAAGAATTCCTTCGAGGTCTCTTGCTCTTGATCTAATAATTCCCGGTGTGGTTTGAAAAGACGATTTATGGTAGTTTACTTTTTGCCCAGAATATTTGCAATAGTCTTCAATTATTTCTTTAACTTTTGTACAAGCTGCATTACTTCCTTTGGAGAATATTATTATATCGTCCGCAAATGCCAGGAAAGGGATGCAGGGTCCTGAGTGACCAAATCTAAAACCGACGCTTTTATGATTAGATTCTGCCTCCGCCGATAGTTTTCGAGCTAGGACTTCTGCACCGAGGAGGAAGAGAAAAGGGGAGAGGGGGTTCCCTTGTCTCAAACCCCTCGTTGGTTTGAACAGGTCTGTTGGTCTATTGTTTACTAATACCGAGAAAGATACTGTATTCACGCATTCCATAATGATATCTACAAATTTTTGGTGGAAGCCAAATCTCTGGAGTACTGATTTCGTAAATTGCCAGTCTACTCTATCATATGCTTTTTCCATGTCAAGTTTTATTGCAGTCCACCCCTTAGTACCCTTTCTAGTGCGGAAGGAGTGAAAGACTTCATGTGCTATTAGGATGTTGTCTTGTATAGCTCTATCGGATACAAAGGCTCCTTGAAGTGGATGGATAAGCTTTCCCATAATTATTTTTAGCCGTTCAGTTATTATTTTAGAAATAATCTTGTATAGCGTGGAACATAGACTAATCGGTCGATAATGTGTAGTCATAGAGGGGTTGTCATTTTTTGGTATTAAGGAGATAAATGTGTGGTTGATTTGTTTTAGTAAGTTGCCTGAGTGGAAGAAAGCTTTTATAGCCCTGATGATATCAGAGCCCACGATGTCCCAATATTTTTTATAGAATTCCGTCGTCATACCATCCGGACCGGGAGATTTGTTGCACCCCATCGAAAAGACCGCTTTTTTGATTTCACTATTCGTAGGTTGCTGAATAAGTAATAAATTTTCCTCATCTGTAATATTTGGGTTGATTACTGAAAGGTACTCTTCTAGTTGAGCGGTCGTGTAAGTTTGTTCACTACTAAAACGTTTTTCAAAATCTTTTTGTATTTCTTTTTTAATGTTTTCATCACCTATGATTTGGGTTCCTTCCGCGGACGTAATTGTTCTAATAATCTTCCGATTTCTTCTCCATGTGGCGACTCTATGAAAATAGGAGGAGTTAGTATCTGCTAGTTTCAGATGCTTTGATTTAGCTCTTTGGTTCCAGTAAGTTTTATGGAAGAGGAGTAGATTTTCTCTTTTTGCTAGGAGATTATGTTCTTTTGCAAATATATTTGGGGTTTGACTAGTAAGATGGTTTGACTGTAGCTCTATTAATGCCTCCTCTACCTCTTGAAGTTGGCGAAAGATATTTCCAAATGTTTTCTTATTCCATAATTTGGCTTTTTGTTTAAGGATTTTTGATTTATGGATGATTTGAAACATCGCTGAGCCTGCGCATGAAGCTCTCCATGCTTGTTTGACTATATTTCGAAAGTCTTTTCTCTTTAGCCAGATGTTTTCGAATTTAAACGGGGGTGGTTTGAAAGTAGTGTCTTTGGAGAGGGTAATAGAAATGGGGCAGTGATCTGATTTTGAGAATGCACCGTTTTTCGTTACTAACTCTGGGAACATGTCGATAATTTCATGATGAACTAATACCCTATCTAGTTTTTCCCAAATATTATCTGGGCCTCCTTCTTTCTTTCTCCATGTAAATGGATTACCAGTGGAGGGAATCTCCACCAAGGAGCACACATCTTTGAATTCCATTATTCGCTGGAATCTCCCCGGTAAAGTTTCTGCACCACCACACTTATCCGATGTTTGGCTAATTTCATTTAAGTCTCCCATCACTAAGCAGGGGAGGTTACTTTGGACAATTAGGTTGCATAGATTTCTCCAAAAATCCTCTTTTTCTGCAGGGTTAGGGGGTGCGTATACAAAAAGCATAAGACATGTAAAGTTTTCCTTTATGTTTTCGTATTTTACTCCTATAATTCTCGGAAGGTGAATCACCACCGAAATTGCCTCATCTATAAATGAATTTTCATTCCATAACAGCGCAATACCCCCAGATCGACCAGATGCCGGGGACCAACAGATGTTTGTAAATCCCGCATTTTTCCATAGAGATTCTTTTGGTTTTGATTCGGTCTTTGTTTCTGCTAGAATAAGCATTTGTATATGGTCTAAGGTACGCCATCCTTCAATGTTCGTCCAAAAAGTTTTTTTTCCGATTCCCCTACAATTCCAATATCTTATAATCATGACCACCTCTTTTTCGTATGGTCGAGCATAAGGTTATCTCTCCCATACCAACACATTACTCTTTCTATGATTTTCCTAGGCTTTTTATGATAGGATTTTTGTGCTTGTTTCTTAAGTTCATGTCTAAACCATCCCACTTTTAATCGCCTACCACTAGATAAATTTTTATCAAATGGGAAAGAATATAACCCAGAGAGTGGGATCATTGAATCGTATGGGTGTTGATGATTGTATTTAACTATCCTTTTCTCCTTTATTGATGACTCAAATGTACAATTAAATGTGCTAGCCTTTTCTTTCACTTCACTTCCTACTATATAGCAAATATATACATCCACAAAATATAAATTCCGATCGTTCTCAAACCGGTACTTATGATAAAGGACGATCGAGTCCAGGTTGTTGCTTGAAATATATTTTCTCGAATGAAGCTTCATCGGAGTCGGACCATGACCAATAAACATGGGAAGACCGCCTCCAATGCTCTTACTCATTCTGAAGAATTTTACACTCTTGTCTATCGACAACGGATTTTCAGTACTACAATAGAACCTGGAGAACACTAGATTAACAAATACTTTTCTAGTTCTAAAGTCATAAACTAACCATGTTCGTGTGGCATTTATATTCTTCAGCATGAACTTCACCACCATAGGTTCACCTGCACCCTTTGGGGCCCTATACAATAGCACAACAGCCTTATACATAACCAAGGTGGATGCACCAGGAGAAACGGCGAAGGCAAGCAACAAGTGAGTACGTACTCGGAAAGTGTTCCATATGATCGAGATCAAGTCTTGTTCTTTCAGTTTAGGATAATTTTGTGTATGCTTGTTTTCAGAGGAATTTCCCCTAATTTTGAACGGAGTATTCATATTACTTAAGCAAAAAGAATTAACGGCATATATAATTCCTATGTTTTGGTCTATTCGGTTACAAAGCACAACACAATTTCTTTTCTTAGAAATGTGTGCAGGGCCTACAACTAAACGATCATCAATTCCCAAACACAGGGAGGATAGGCTCCTGAAGTGGAAACCAATAATCGCTAAGTAAGCAAGTAAATGTGTTCTACAGTGATGAGAGGTAGCAAATACTGTCATTAACCCTGTCGATTCAAGAACTAAGACATCAGAGCACACATAAGGGTTCATCACACAGCACACACACTGTCCTCTATAGCTTTCAAGCTCATTAACCCGTTGGTATCTCTTTATCACACACATTAAATCTATGGAGTTTTCTTCCTTACTCAAGTTGTTTAGGCTTAGAAAGTATATTACCTGGAAGGTTATGCTTTTGATTCCACCACCCTCATTAGGGTGGGAAAACACTTCAGGAATGTTTTCCTCGGTATTTTTGTTGTTGCCAAAGCAAGGAAAGGAAGACAGTGGGCAAGAAACCACCACTACACCAGCCAAATCTATAACCTTGCAAGCGTTAGTCATGCCAAGGCACAGAATAATGCATATCCGGTAAGGAGGGGGTCCAACATATATGATTGTCGTTACCTTACTCTTAATACACCACAATTGGAAGTTCATAATTATATCAAGCAAACCAACAGAAGTCCAGAGTTTCAGATGAGCTATATAATTCACACACAAACTTTTCAGTAGTCCACATTTTAGCATATATTATAGTATGCCATATAACCATATACTTTATAGTCAAATAGCCAATATTACTCAAGCAAAGCAGCATAAAACGCCAAGAGAGGCCTGATAAAAGCCAGCTGCTGGTAATGCAAAGCAAAGGTTGATACAACAAGTAGCACCTATTATTCTCTAAATTAAGGTGTGCTAGACAGATGGTCATGAACTGGTAGTTTTCCATGGAACTCATCAGCAATATAATTCCCGATTTTAGATCATAGGGGTTAAAGCCCTGATGCAGAAATGTTTGATTCGAAACTGTTTGATTTAAGATCCAGTAGCAATTATAAGAGATTTTTACCCGGGAAGCCGCAACCCTTTCATTGCTCAATAACACAGTTGAAGCTGCCATGAAAGGCACCAAAATCTTCACCAGGTCCGTCCATTTTTTGGTCTTCTTTTCGGCTTTCGATTTCCTTGCTTTTCTTCCACCATCATCGAGATCAAGAGATCCCTCATGAATTTTCTCCTCATAGCAAGATTTTGGGCCCTTTCGGGAGGTTTTCGATAGGAACTCGGCGGAGCCGACCCCTATGGGTTTTTTGCCCTTTCGGGAGGTATTTAATAGGAGCACGGCGAAGCCGACCCCTGATTGTTTTGTGCCTTTAACCTTAGCAGATAAGACCAAGGCAGAGAGAAAAGAAATCCACCAGTTAGCGATTTGAAACCAAAGATAAGGGGGGAGAAGATGATAAGGAAATCCACCAGTAAGAGGACAAGGTATGGTATATAAAATATCCTCAAGCATCAGATTTGTCAAGCACCAAAAGGTGTACTTTTGTGTTGAACACAACAAGTGATCTAGATCAAACATTAGATCAAGGGGTTTTATGTGAGTTGTAGGGCAATTAAATACCTTCGGATGACAAGTGGTTATGTAAACATACCTGTTTTTGGACAATATAGCCGCAATTGAAGAGTTGGGAGAAGCAATCCCATCTTGTCGAGGGCAAGAGAAGCCGGTGTTGAGAGAGGTGATGTTGAGAGAGGAGATAAAATCCTGCACGCTTATCTTGATCTCCTTCAGCTTGTAAACATCAATCTTAGACTTCTTCAACGATTTTTCCAAAGGTTTTTGGTTTGCTTTTGAGGAGCCTGCCTTTAGAGCCGGGGCTCCAAAGGGAAGCTCACCAAAAGCTGGTTGTTTAGAGCCCTTTAGGGGGGATAGATGTAGAGAGACGAGAGACTCGCCCTCCATTGGTGTTTTTCCTTTGTCTTTCGACGAGGAGGCCATCTCAGCAATTAAAACAAGAACACTATTAGCAGATGAGAACATACAGAGTAGATTTTTGAAAGAAAGGTTGAGTGAGGGAGTGGAGAGGAACAACACACCCACATGCTCATATAACAAGATTTGGAAGAAAGTAGAAAGAAGCACGCCCCAAGAGAACAGACGAACTCCGTACCTTGCTCGGAGTACCATGTGCCAGAGGAACTGCTCGTCGTAAGCACCGAGATGTCGACATCCGGCCCGCCATCGCACAAAAACTCGAGGCCGGAAACCTACGGGGCTAGGGTGAGGCCAAGGAGGAGGCCGAACAGAAGAAACCCAGCCCCATATATCCCAATAGACCCCATCCTCTCCAAAAAGGTGATAATCGGACATCAATCCGAACACTTTTCCACATAACAGAAGAAATTTGCCCATCTCTTGCCAGAGCCACCAACCCACTTCGACAAGCCATCGAAGCCTGGAAAATCTCGCGAATGATAGATTGTAGTATGGATGATCATTGATTTTATCTATTAAGGAAGAAATTATACTCTTGGGTTGACAAGAGAAGGGATTCAAAGGGATTTGTGAAAGAGGGGATTTGGGTAAAGCCCGTGGCACGCGTACTCTAAAACCATTTGACTATCTACGTGGGTTTTCCAGTAAGTGTGGATATGGAGGCGGAGCGCGTTCGCTCGCTTTGTTTTTTTTTTTTTTTTAAACAAAGAAAGTAGACACTCTCCACTGTGATCATCGGACAAAAAGCAATAATTTTTATTTTTATTTTTTTTATGGAAGACACCCATAGTATGTAAAGAGTATATGCATTGTAGAATTGTAGATGCTCTAACACCCTCAACTGGAGGCTCATCCTCAAAACCTACCGTGTATAGAGAATCACTTTATAAATATCAATCAACAACTATGTTTTATTTGCAATACAATCCCACGTCGGAAGGAAAGTGAGAAAATCAAAGAACATGAAAATATAAAACAAGTCGGAGGATGAACTTGAAACATACTTACCACATTGCACATCAGTGGGTGCAGCAGCTTAACATCTTCCCATTGTGGAAGAGTGTACGTCATAATTTGTGGTCGAGGGGGCCAGCGTACGCGCGGCCCCTATCAATTTAGTTCAATTTATAACATTTCTGGTTTCTGATTTCCCTTCTATGTTCACTGTTACGAAGAGATGTAAACAAAATATATTTTAGAGCTCGCAATCAGGGAGATATTTAGGTCAGGCCATTGTTTGGGAACGAGTTATTATCGAATCGGATCATTTCGGTGTACGATTTCTGATTGTGTCGAGTTTGGGTCATTTCGGGTTGGGTCGAAATTGTGTATCCAGATGTGTTTCTAACAAGAAAACTGAACCTTCATCCCCAGAAGGGATGCATCAATGTGGTCCTTAATTAATCAACCACTGAATCAAAGGAAAACCAACGACTAAACAACGATCAAGGTTGAACTCTCGATCTGCTATTTAGAGAAATGTTTATTAATTAGTGTAAGCTCCAAGAGGTGTTTGAGGGTTAAAACTTGTTCTCCTGGATATCCCACATTGGTTAGCAGTACAAGACGACGCATAAAGAAGCAGTACAAAAAACGAGTGTTCTTCGTGATGCAAAACAACGCAGCCACGCAGTGAGCACATAGCGAACTATTCTTTCGCCTTTTACTAAAGAATACCGTGTGCTCGCTGATTTTAAGTGGCATACGCCTATTTTTGGAGGGCTGCCTTCTTGTGAGGCACCCAACAACTCCAGTTCTGAAATTTTCAACCTGCTTGAACTAAATGTTTCTTTGCTTTTTGCCTATGAAGCTGTTGTTGTCTGCTGTTTCAGCTCAAACAACCACCTGCTGAATCAATAATAATACTGCACGGGCAATTCCTGGCCAAGTAATGAGCTCGGGAAGACTATCGAAACAGTCCAAGGCATTCTTGTTGATGAAGAGAAGCAACAAGAAAACTCAGTTGAAGTGAAGAGCTGGATCATTAGAGTCCAGGGAGTGTTACATACTTACATAAGGCTGATGATCTGTTCGATGAGGTTGCCACGGATGATAAGATTATCAGACACATGAAGGGGGAAAAGGCACTTGAAAGAGGCTAGGTACAAGGTTTTTTCTCAAAGCTAAGTCCTGTTATATACAGGAATCGATATATTGTTGGATTGCCCAAGGATATATATCTCAACTCTCAAAACGGAGAAAGCCTTGAGGTGACACGCCACACGTATTTTATGGAGTTATTTAGGAGGTCATATTTTTCCAGAAGGCAATCTTGCAAGTTGTAACGGCGATTTCCTTCTGACTCCATGCACATTTGCAGGTAAGTAATTTCAATCAAATAGTTGAAGATTGAATATATTGAAACTAATTATCTAAATATTTAGTCTATATTATATATATATATATATATATATATATATATATATATATATATATATATATATATATATATATATATATATATATATATATATATATATTTTGTGCATTTCTATTGGAGACGGATCCTTGTGATGAAGAATGAACTTGCAAATGAATAAGCAAACTTAGAAAGCTAGAAGCTGAAAGCAAAAGAAAAAGCATGGAGGCTTTTGTAAGTTACAATACAAGTTCCATGTGTTTGTCTTAAAAATATTATTCTAGCCTACATGCTGTTGTAGGAAACGATGTCAATGTGGTGACAAGAGTCTTTGGCAGCGAAAAGCCCATGGGTAATGGGGTGTATCATCGAACATCAAGAATGCATTGTTGCTGCTTCCGCTCGTCCCGAAGCACCAACAAGGAAGCAAAAGTGCTCAAAGTCATAGAGTCGCAGCGAACAAACTAATAAATAAATGGCCAAATCAAGCTACAACCCATGTTGAAATAAAGTGTTCGAAGCTTATAGCATTGCACCAACCGACAGCTCGTTGGCAGCCATTTCTCTTCACGGTCTTCGTCTTCAAATTCAAGCACCAATCATTCCGTGTAGTTGTATTTCTGAAAAGGTATCCGATCAAATATGGTGCAATGTTATAGAGAATTAGCTTATATCAACAACTGTCTGTTATCTTAGATTAGACTCCCACATTGGAAGGGAAATGAGAGGAAGAGGAATCTGAAGATATAAAAGTAGACGGTGGAACAACTTTCAATCTACTTACCTGGACGGGGTCTACGAGCGATCATCAAAGCTTGTGGCCTTGGTTGTCGGCCTACATTGCACTTGAGTGGGTGCAGCAGCTTAACATCTTCCCACTGTGGAAGAGTGTACGTCATAATTTGTGGTTGAAGGGGGCCTGCGTTCGCGCGGCCCCTACCAATTTTAGTTCAACCCTACCAATTTTAGTTCAATTAGTCCAGAGTCCGTGCGCTACGCACGGGATTTTTAAAATTCATTTATACAAACTAATCTTAATTTTCGAATGTTATCATATTAATCATTGCGTTTAAATGATGTATGAAACATAGTATTCACCAGAATATGTAATAAGGATATATAATATTTTATAAATTATGTGCAAGGCGCATGGATACTTCACTAGTTATAAAAAAATATGACTATTTTAAGCACAATAGTTATTAGTTTAGGCTTGGATTAAAAAAAAAAACTCTCGTCTAAGCCATGTTCAACATTAGTCAAGTAACCGGTTTCATTTCAGACACTGAATGAAATGAAAGGATTTTATTCTGTATGAAAATGGAGAGATCCTTTTATTGATTTTCCCAGTAGACAAATAATGCACTTTTAGATCAAGTTTGATAAAGTAATACATTACACGTACAAAGACTACTTTTATACTACTAAACTAACTGCTGACAGATTTTGATTTTGATAAATTGCACATTTGTTACAAAGTGAAACTTGTAGAGAAGGTTTAACTTTTGTTGAACCAACAGGAGCAGAGCATGGACAAGCCAATCGTTCCATGAACCGCGATTCACGACAACAATGAAAGTCAAGATCAAGGTTAATACTTCACATATCACAATTCACAAGTCTACTAAGCTCAGCTTGAGTTGTGCACCATCTACACTGTTACTCCAGAACCAACTTCCGTTGTCCATCATATGATCTTCAACCGGTTTTAACTGCATACATAAACCTGAAATTATAGATCAAACGACAAGAGTAAATTTTTTAATAAAAATAATGTTGAAACTGTGCAACACTTGATACATATATGGGCAAAGCTTGGAAATTTCTGCAACATCTATGTTTGAATTTTTCAAAGGTAATTTGATCATAAATCTAGGGGACATTAACTGAAGTTTCCCAGACTTAGTGGGACTCGGGGTGTGCACACTCCTCCCCCATTCACACTATTGAGGGTGTACATTGAAGCGCATTTTCGGTGATAAGCTGCAGGCCAAAAAAAAAAAATAAAGCGGTTTGTAGATTTGTGATTTGATTGCAAGAGTTGATGTGGAAATGATTTTAGGGGATTTTTATATTGAGAAAAAAAAATCTAAGCGGATTATAGTGAATTAGTGATTCTATAGCAAAGCCAATTTCTCAATTAGCAATCAGCAAAGTCAACAACAACAAAAATTAAAACCTTGTATAAGGGTGATGTCTAGAATTAGAGGGGTGATTTATTGGTATAAATTTTATATTTCTCCACACGTTGTGATTGTTAGAAATATAAGTAGTGAGAGAGAGGCAATGAACTGCAATCATGTCTCTCATGGGGAAATAAGTGGTTTAGGCCTTAGGGAAGTATTGGAGCCACAAAAATAAATATAACTGATTGAAATCATGTGACAGGTTGATGACAGGCTCTAATTGGAATCATGCTAGTGTAAAAATAATTAAAATTCATAACATAGAGCAGCCAAAGAATGAACTACAAAAATATAAAAGTAACGGAGCATAAAAATTCACCTTTCAAGGCATAGACACAATGCAACTCTCTCCAACTCCCCTTAGTTGTTCAATCTGAAGAGGACTTCATGACATTTGAGACAAATCGTGGATGCATGTAAGAGTCACGTATCTTCTGATGTTTCCCCAATGGTGTTTGACGGTAGACTGGAACTTTGGACTAATCTTCTGAGGCTTGTATGAAACATTGAATTCAGGCACTTCCACATCAGATCCTTCAACAGTGTCAGGTTTCAGCAAGCCAGCTTGAATTTTCATAATGAAAAGGACTTGTTACAAAAAAAATTTCTCCCCATGTGTAAATGGTCTTGTTTAGTTCTTCTACAAGCATCATAAGTTGCTGCTAAGCATGACTAAGGTAAAGGAAAAAGTACTAGCATACGAATAAATGTCGTCTTTCCAGTCCCATTTTCTCCAAGCATGACAATAATCTGAGAATCTGTAAATTTACCCTCAACAACTTTTAGCTTAAAACCCCCTTGAGTCTTTGTCATTGTAGGATATCTGTATCATGCGTATGTCTCAACTTCTTCAGCATTCTCTTGTGGTGTCTCAGCAACCTAAATATTCACGAAATTCAAATGTAAACAATTATAACAATGCAATATGACACCATTGGGGAACATCCCCATGGTCCACCCAAAGCCCGACCCTTGCATCATCTAACATTAAATGAAATAATCCTTTAAATGTAAGGGATTCATCCATGAACCTCAAATTTTCTGTAGGAACAAATCCAGCCAAGAAAATATGTATCCCTTCTCTCACTGAAAAGGGAAGGGTAACAACACCATAGGCGCCAGGTTTTCCATATAAGCAGCAAATAAAGTCTGACAAGTAATCTAAGATGCTAAGGTACTGAGTACAAGGCAAAACTTAACAATAGAGAATAAAAGCAATACAAGAAAATATAACCGTAATGTGCAGAATCTACTGTTATTCGCAGAAGTGTTTGCTGGGGGATAATGCTTGCTTATGTTCTGCAAAGACACCTCATGGCTGCAACACTACACAATCAAAAAAATCTGCATCAGCAGTCATCTCCTCCGCATTTTGAGGCCTTAATCTGACAGCTGCTCTAACCCTCCCTGGATCTGCAGCAAATACATATTATGAATTTGAGAAACAGAACGAAAAGAATCCACCAAAACTGTATGGGAACTAAGAAAATTAAAAAAGACCTTATTGAGAAGGTATGGACAGACAACTTTTATACACTTCAAGTTACAATTCAAGCTTCGAAAGGCAGACACATATTAGGTTAGCAAGAATAGATACAATGCACTAAAAGCATATGTTGTCGGAATCTTTGAGAGCTCAACAACCGATGAGACAAAGGAAGACATAATGAAGAACTTGAACTTGAAAGCATGACATTTTTTTTCATACCATCTTGGACTAAACTAAATTATTAAAGCACCCAAGGAAGGAAAAAATAGAGTACAATATCTTAGGGAGTACAGTGCAGGCATAATGAAGAACTTGAACTGCTAATTTATCCTTGAAAAAAAAAATGAAAAAATGAGAATTTTTTAGTTGGGAGCTATGTGACTTATGTTAGTAATGGATCTGTTAATTATCCTACAAACTTTGTACAAAGCTAAATGATATATTTGTCAGCCAATGAAATCCTAGATAAGAACAGAAGCTTTAGGATTCACATGCCCATATCTCAGAGTTCTAGTATGCTGAGCTTGTCTGCCTTGGCTGTGTGCGGTTTGAATCCGCAGGAGGGTAATAGGTAGATTACGAACCTCCTGTTTGCATACTTCACAAATCTTGTTACCTTTGACACTGAACCATTTCACGAGACACTCTTGGTGGGCTAAAGCAAGACCACCTTTGCAGCTGCATTCCTTCACTGTCATCTATTTGTTCATGCTTCAACTGAACTTTCCTTGCTTTATATCAGGTTATCTACTGCACAAGTTTGAGCTGGAATGCTGATGGAAGTACTTTGTTCAGTGTAGCCACTGATACTCAAATCCCTTTATTAGTTCCAGCGTTGTTTATCTGCCAATCAATTGTTGAAAGTATGAGTTTATGGAAGAAAAGTAAGTATTAATTTCTAGTTCCTGGTCACATATAAACATCCACTACAGTTTACCTCATTTTTACACATCACGAGTATAATGCTTCTAAGTGCAACATCCAATTTTAAATTTGAGAGAGGCAAGGTATGAAATTCCTAGTTTTGTACTGAAACCCCATCTCAATACTTTAGGTATGAAATTCCTAGTTTAGTACTGAAATCCTAATTGAAACTTAACGCAACCTCTATATGAATGTTTCAGAATCAAAAGATATCAGATTTCCAAAGTGAGAAATTACTTGCAATAGATGCCAAGTGACAGACAACCCAACAAATCCAGCCCCAAGCACAACACAACTGAAATTTTGAACATCAGGAGCAAGCAAACAACAAAAGCAAATCGAATAGGAAATTTCAGAAAAATCGAACAGCAAAAGCAAGCGAAAAAACCCCAATCGAACACCCCTCAAACAACCTAACTATCTAATGTGTTTAACTAATCAAACAGCAAATCCAACATGAAATTGAAAGGTACTCGAATCTAAATTGAGCAGTTGGTGAAGAACACTTCGTACCTCTCGCTATAGTCGCTGGTGAGCCTTCTTCGTCCTTCCCCCTTCACCTTCTTTCTCTCTCGATGGCTCGTCCCCTCGTAACCATCAGAGCTCCTCCCAACGATACCGCTCACAAACCCGGACGCCGGACGCTGAACCTACATCGATCATCCTCTCTCTAGACCTCTCTGGCGCCACCACCTAGCCCCGATTCCGCCCTTTCTCCTTCCTTCTTTCGATTGGTTCTGATCGTTCGTTGGAGAAAATGGAGAGAGAGAACGTGGGTGTGAGTTGGGAAGGAGAGAAGAGAGCGCCGGAAGGGGCAAAATTAGAGAATGGAGACGCTGGAACGTGGGTGTGAGAATTGCAGTGTCAACAGCAATGCCTAAAGGCTCCGCAAATCGCTCGAAGACCTGACATTGCTTCTTAGGCGGCGCATGTTTCTCGGTGTTAAAGGTGTCAGCCTCGGTAGCCATCCTTGCCGATGAAACTCGTCCTCACCGCTCCGAAATTCCGCCGAACACGATACTGCTCGATTCCGCAGTTTCTCCTCCTTTCAATGGGTCTGATGTTGGAGAGAGAGAACGTGGGTGGGAAGGAGAGAAAGAAGTTAAAACATCGTGGGAGAGAACGTGGCAGAAAGAAGGAAAGAAAGAAGAAGAGAAGGGTAAAAAAGGAAAGTAAATAAAAATTCAGAGAAGGTTACACGTGTATAGGTTGAGGATGCTCCAAAAAACTGAGCTTTAAGATATAGGGGGATTTATATGATTTCTGAATTACGGTCACTGTTATATTCGACAACATCCAGATTGTGTTCTTGCTGTGATCATAGCACTGTGAACTAGAATATTGCATATTTGGGTCGGGCCATTGTCGGTTTGTTATCGAATCCGGATCATTTCGGTGTCGGGTAAAAATTAAATTTGTGTATAATTTGAAGGCAATCATTTTTTAAAATCAAATTTTATAATCGCTTTCCTGTTGTATTGAGTTTGGGTAATTTTAGTTTGGGTTTCTAACAAGAAAATTGAACCTTCATCCTCAGAATAGATGCATTTACAAGATGTGTTTAATCAACCACTGAATCAAAGGAAAACCGACCACTAAACAATGACTGAGTTTGAACTCTTGATATATTATATGGAGAAATGTTCATTAATTAGTTTGAGCTCCAATATGTGTTTGAGGGTTAAAAATTGTTCTCCCGGATATCCCACATTGTTTAGCAGTACAAGACCACACATAAAGAAGCAGTACAAAAACGAGTGTGCTTTGTAAGACAAAACCATGCAGCCACTCAGTGAGCACATAGCGAACTATTCTTTCGCCTTTTACTAAAGAATACCGTGTGCTCGCTGCTTTTAAGTGGCATACGTCTATTTTTGGAGGGCAGTCTTCTTGTGAGGCACCCAACATTTTCACTTCTAAATTTGGTGACTTTGAAATTTGAAGTATATTGCAGACAAGGTGAGAATGCATAACCCAGCATCAAGTGAAGATAGTCATTAAAATCAACCGGTGAATCAAAGGAACCCAGCAGCATCAAGTGCCAGATAGTCCTTACAATCAACCGGTGAATCAAAGGAACAATGATTGAGGTTGCACTCTCGAGATCAATAATTAGGATACTTGTTGTGTTGAGGGTAAAATTGTTCCTGCAGATATCTAACATTGGTTACTATACAAGACGATGCTTAAAGAAGCAGTACAAAGACTAGTGTCACGCAGCCGCGCAGTGAGCATATAACGAACTATTCTTTCGCCTTTTACTAAAGAATACCATGTGTGCATTGCATTTAAGTGGCCTACGCCGGTTTTTGGAGGGCTGCCGAGGCACCCAACATTTCCTTTAACAGTTTGGTTACTGTTGTTCTATCTTCCTGGTTTGGGATAGCTAAAATAGAAAAGCATGCCTGAGTGTTTGGGCTTTACTAATTGGCTACCAAACCAAAAACTCTCATAGCCAATAGATGAAGGTAGTTATTTCTGAACATGATCATAAATTGCCGAGTTGCAAGCAAATCCATGAACAGAAGGAAATATTAGCAATAAAAAAAGATTTAAACGTTAAGATGCCTGAAATAATCAGCATATTGACCATATTAGAAACGTTATGTGGGAGACCCCAAGCTAACGTTGTTTCCACTCCTTTAAAACTCGACATGATCTAGTGTCCTCATCTCAAGTCAATACCTTTTAGTTGCGCATCTTCAATTGCGTGCTACACTTGTTTGAAACTAGTAAAGATTTGGTGGAATAATTCGTGCCTAAAGTCCATATCTTCAGTTGTGCATCTCCTCTGCACAAACTGTCATTTGACCCTTTCAGCGAGCTGACAAGCTTCCTAGCTAGGTGAAGGTTTAACCTCTCTTCGCAAGCTTCAAATTGTTAACGTACTGCTCAACATTGAGGAAAGTAAAATTAGCACCAAATGTTCTTTGAGGTGTTCCTCCTTACTTACTGTCCAAACCTGGAGTTGTGGAATCATAGAGATGATGAGGAAGAAAAGAAGTGTGGAGGATTGGCGTTTCCTCACAAACCTCCGTCGGTTAACTATCAACCGAATTCCTGAAGCTGAAGGGTTTCTGGTTGCCTTCTAAAACTTGTAGCCCTTGACAAACTACCAATCAAGCAGTGTACCAAGTTAGTAGCGTACTTGGAATAATTCAATCTTTACTGACAGTGGCCAAATCAAGCTGTATTATTCCCCCATCGTATGGCTGCAACAGCTAGCACAAAACTAGACGGTGGGGCTGGTGGTTGGGGCCGGCTGAGAGGGCCGTGGGTATGACTTGTGATGGTTGGTTTAGCCAAGAGTGGGTTAGGGGCAGCAGTGGCGGGTAGCTTAGAAAAGGGCAAGATATTTTTGTTGTAGATTACGTGGCGGGATATTAACACCTTATCATTGTTAAGCAAAGACATCGAGAGCCTCTATGATCGGAAGAGGTGCCTAAGTAGACACACAAAGTGGACAGAGGTCCGAGTTTATGGGGGCTAGTGGCACTCATGTTCGGAAAGCATAAGCAACCATAGACTAGAAGATGGTCATAAAACTAGGGTGTCTTTTGTAGAGGGTAAAAGTGGGGTTAGAAATTGCTTAGGATTTGGATGGAATCGATCAGTTTATGTCAACAACTGTGTTTCATTTTAGATTAGAAACCCACATTGGACGAAAAGCAAGAAAAAGAAGGAACACGAAGATATAAAACAAGACGGAGAATCTACTTGCAAACTACTTACCTGGACGGGGTCTACGAGTGATCAACAAGGCTCGTGGCCTTGGTTGTCGGCTCATATTGCACCTAGTGGGTGCGGCATCCTAACATCTTCCCATTGTGGAAGAGTGTACGTCATAATTTGTGTTAGAGGGGGCCTGTGTTCGCGCGGCCCCTACCAAATTTAGTTTAATTTATAACATTATCAGATTCTGATCATCTCCCTTCTTATGTTCTCTGGTATGAATTGACCATATTAGATAACATCCAGATTATTTATTCTTGTTGTGATCATACCACTCTGAACTAGAGTATTTGCATATTATGCGTTATTACGAATCGGATCATTTCGGTGTCAAGTAAAATCTTACTGTGTATGATACAAGGCAAATCAGTTTTTTTTTAATTAATTAAATTTTAAATCGCTTTCCGGTTGTATCGAGTTTGGGTAAATTTGGGTTTCTCAGGTAGGGTCGGAATTGTATATCTGGATGTGTTTCTAACTTGAAAACTGAACCTTCATCCCCAGATTAGATGCATTATTGTGGTCCTTAATCAACCACTGAATCATAAGAAAGCTGACCACTAAATAATGATTGAGGTTGAGCTCTCGATATACTATTTGGAGAAATGTTTATTAATTAGTTTAAGCTTCGATCAAGATGTGTTTGAGGGTGAAAAATTGTTCTCCCGGATATCCCACATTGTTGAACGGTACAAGACCACACATAAAGAAGCAGTACAAAAACGAGTGTGCTTCAGGAATCAAAACCAAGCAGCCATGCAGTGAGCCCATAGCGAACTATTCTTTCGCCTTTTACTAAAGAATACCGTGTGCTCGTTGCTTTTAAGTGGCATACTCCTATTTTTGGAGGGCTGCCTTCTTGTGAGGCACCCAACATTTCACTTCAAAATTTGGTAAGGTGAGAATGTAGGAGCAACATGATTGATCAAGGATGTTTTATTTTGGAGGACCCAGCATCAAGTGCAGATAGTTTTACTTCGAATACGATCTTTTGTATTAATTGTATCTTCATTATCAAATCGAAGTTATGTTTTGAGCTTTGTATTGGACATAGGAATCAGGTAACCAGGAAGATTGCAATAAGGCATTTAGGTTGCCTTTTCAACTGTTTTAAGTGCTCATCAAATGAATCTGCACAAGTTTTGGACTAGTGAAAGCAATGCGCCCAAGCCATTTCTTAATCCTTTAAACTTTCGGGTATCAATTTTCTCATGCCAAGCGCTAATATGTTGCTATTGGGTGTTATCAATTTTGAGAGTTAAAAAGGGTCTATGAAAGGGACTGGTGCGGCTGCTGCGGGCCGGGAGTTGTCCTACGCAATGAAGAAGGAGGCTGGATCATGGGATTCACCTATAACATTGGCTACTGCTCGGTGGTGGAGGCGGAGTTCTGGGGTGTGGCTAAGGGTCTTGAACTGGCTTGGGACTGCAGATGCATGAAAGTCGACTGCGAGATGGACTCTGAGATAGCTCTGGAGCTAATTTTGAAGTCGGTGAAGCCAATGCATCCGTATGCTAGCCTGGTTTCATTATATATGCCAAGGCTTCCTCAGTAGGAGTTGGGATGTCCATCTCCGTCATGTTTTCCGTGAGGGTAACCGTCTTGATGATGGTCTAGCCCACCTTGCGTTTTCTTTTAGTCGTGGTTTTGTTATGTTGAATACTATTCCTATGGGTTTGGTGCAGTACCTGAACGAGGACACCGGAGGGGTTCCTATGGCCTTATGCTTCGACTCTTACAGATAGGAGTTGCATACCAATCACCAAGTGCTTGATATTTGGTGCTAGAGCGAAAACATTACCGTTAATTCTAACCTTCTTGTTATAAATCTGCAAAATTGATCAAGATCATCTATCATAGATGACCTTGAATTTTTATCAGATCATGCAAAAAATGAGTCATGATCTTGATACCAGAAATTCTAAAATATGGTGTACTGTTAATTTTTCATGTTTCCTCTCTGCTCGAATTTCTACTATAACAAAGTCAACTGTAAATCTTCAAAACGTTGCAATGTTATAGAATCCCACATTGGAATAAGAATAAGAAAAACAAGGAACATGAGATATAAAACAAAACAGACGATGAACTTGCAACATTCTTACCTGGACGGGGTCTACTAGCGATCAACAAGGCTTGTGGCCTTGGTTGTCGGCTCACATTGCACATCAGTGGGTGTGGCAGCCTAACATCTTCCCAAGGTGGAAGAGTGTACGTCATAATTTGTGGGTGATGGGGCCTGCGTTCGCGCGGCCCCTACCAATTTTATTTCAATATATAACATTTTTAGATTCTGATCTCCCTTTTATATGTTCTCTGTTAAGAATTGACCAAATTAGATAACATATTCTTGCTGTGATCATACCGCTCTGAACTAGAATATTTGCAACCGCAATAAGTTGGGTCAATTCAACCTGGGCATATTCGGCGGTTCGGGCCATTGTTGGAAATGCGTTATTATCGAATCGGATCATTTCGGTGCCGAGTAAAAACTTATTGTGTATAGGCAAATCAGTTTTTTTTTTAAAAAAAATTACATTTTATGTCGCTTTCTGGTTTTATCGAGTTTGGGTAAATTTGGGTTTCTCAGGTTGGATCGGAATTGTATATCTGGATGTGTTTCTAACTAGAAAACTGAACCTTCATCCCCAGAATAGATGCATTAATGTGGTCCTTAATCAACCACTGAATCATTCTTCCAAAAAAAAAACATCCACCACTGAATCATAGGAAAACTGACCACTGAGTTTGAACTCTCGATCTACTATTTGGAGAAATGTGTATTAATTAGCTTAAGCTCCAAGATGTGTTTGAGGGTAAAAAATTGTTCTCCCGGATATCCCACATTGTTTAGCGGCACAAGACCACACATAAAGAAGCAGTACTAAAACGAGTGTGCTTGGTAAGACATAGCCACGCAGCCATGCAGTGAGCATATAGCGAACTATTCTTTCGCCTTTTACTAAAGAATACCGTGTGCTCGCTGCTTTTAAGTGGCATACGCCTATTTTTGGAGGGCAGTCTTCTTGTGAGGCACCCAACATTTCACTTCAAAAATTTTGGAGGGCAAAATTTAGAAAATTGAAGAGGTTTAAGTAAATTCGACAATGGATATGGCAGATAAGGCGAGAATGTGTAAAAAATGAAAGTATTTCATATCAAGGAAAATCAAATCACTTAAAAAAAAAATGAAAGTATGTAGATACTGAACCAAACTATGCTAATGTGGCCAAAGTTGGTTCTAGTTTCGGGGAGCTCAGGGTTGAATGTGCTTCAACTCCTACCAATTGGAGTTGCATACCAATCACCAAGTGCTTGATATTTGGTGCTAGAGTGAAAACATTACCTTTTTTTTTTCTAACTTTCTTGGTATAAACCTGCTAAACTGATCAAGGGATTGATGGCCTTGAATTTTTATCAGATCATGCAGAAAATGAGTCATGATCTTGATACCATAAATCCTCAAATTAATATAGCATAGTGTTAATTTTCGTGTTTCCTCTTTCTGCTCGAATTTCTACTATTACAAAGCCAATTGCACATCTTCAAAACGTTGCAATGTTAGAGAATCACACATTGGAATGAGAATGAGAAAAAGAAGGAACATGAGATATAAATCATGACAGACGATGAACTTGCAACATACTTACCTGGACGGGGTCTTCGAGTGATCATAAAAGCTCGTGGCTTTTGTTGTCGGCTCACATTGCACCTCAGTGGGTGCGGCAGCCTAACATCTTCTCACTGTGGAAGAGTGTACGTCATAATTTGTGCTTGAGGGGGCCTGCGTTCGCGCGGCCCCTACCAATCTCAGTTATACTATTTCTCATTAGCATTAAACATTCGAAGATGTTGGTGCAGCCAATACGAATTTCAGGGTCTCCCTTACTAGCTAGCTTAAATGAAATATATGGTGTGTTTCATGTTACGCATTTCATCGACAATTAGCACAATTAGCTTTGACTAATTAACTTCTTATGTATTATTCCGCCATGTTATGGCTGCAATAGCTAGCAGGAATCATATAGATCTTTATTTTCCTTATTTAGGTGATGTTGATTTCAATCTCCACATTAATCATCAAAAGAAGTATGCTTTTGTCGAGATAGGATCTGTCTGTCAAGGAAGCTAGCAATGCAACTCGATGTCGAGAGATTAAATATGATATCATCTTTGTGTCGAGTTTTGTGAATATATTTATTTGCGGATATGGAGAAATTCTTGTTAATTATTTTAAGCTAAAGGTAAACTTGTTCTCATGGATATCCCACACCGGATAGCGGTATAGGACACCACATAAAGAAGCAGTACAAAAGCGAGCCTTCTTGTTGTGTAAAACCACGCAGCCACGCAGTGAGCACAAAGCGAACTATTCTTTCGCCTTTTACTAAAGAATACCGTGTGCTTGCTGCATTTGAGTGGCATACGCCTATTTTTGTGGGGTTTCCTTCTTGTTAGGCACCCAAAATTTCATTTCAAAATTTGACAACTGTCTAAAAATTGATGAGGTACTTATGCCTTTTTGTTATTTGCACGGTGGCTTATTGCCAAACGCATGGTGCCCATCCCGGAAGACGGCACCGGCAGTCAAGCTTGCCCTTCCCGGACTCCCAAACCAGCATCCTATTTGCCCTTGCCGGCCTCCCAAACCGGCATCCGATGCCCGAGGTAAGTTCGATAGCCTATAAATAGAAGCGATGCCCCGGTTCAACCCGACGCGACTGATGTGACCGTACCGGACCCGGAGTTCGGCACCGGCCTGCACGTTTTCAGACGATGTTGCAGCTTTTCAGACCGACGCGATTGATTTGATGGAAGATGCAGATTCCCTCGAACACGTCTGCCGGTTTGGGAGTCCGGGAGCGGCAGCAGGATCTGCCGGTTTGAGAAGCCGGCACCGGCACCGTGCGTCTGGCGAGATGGCGGCCGTACAATTAGCAGAACCGTACTTATGTGAAGCTAAAATCGCTTTATGCATATTTTTTTGAGATTAACTTCTCAATACGATACCGACTGTAAACATCGGATACTAGTGAATTCATTAATCTGAGACATCTGGACAAGTGTGTTATAAGTTCTGAAAAATGCTACTTAGCTTATATAGTTGAATTGACTTATGTAATAATATCCAATCAAATAAGGTGCCGTGATAATTTACAATGTTTCCCCTCTTTGCGTGCTCAATTTTCTACTTTCAAGCAAATGCTGGATGTTATCCCGATAACATCCATAAACGAAACAAAAATCGGGCGTTGAGTGTTGCACTCGTCCCACAAATGAGCAACTGATAAGTCGACAAGGCAGAAACCACAAAAGAACTAATACATATTATGAAGCTGCACGCTTCAGTTCAGAAATGGTGATCCAAACAAATGAGAGATAGAAATCAAAAGAGAAGAGAAATCAATCTGTGTTTTTCATTCTCAAAACTTGAGTTTTCCAAGTACAAGCTTCGCTTTATACAACTGTGCTCAACTTCTTACAACAACCTCTAATCCTATCTACCATACACGTGTCACTCATCTGTACTAGTCCGTGTAACAAACACTTTCATACCCCCTCAAGTTGGACATGGTGGAGCATCAACCATGCCCAACTTCAAAGACAAAGTGTGATGTTGAACCTCCCCTAAAGGTTTGGTAAGAACATCGGCAAGTTGCAAGCTAGATTGCACACGAGCTGTCTTTATCAGGCCTTCTTCAACACGCTCCCTGATGTAATGACAATCGATATTGCAAAGGTAATTTGTTTGCTCGTGGTAAACAGGATGAGCAACAATGTGTTGGGCCGTTTTATTATCACAAAACAAAGTAATAGGACAAGGTACTGTAATGGAAAGATCAGCCAGCAAATTCCGGAGCCACACAATCTCACTAGCCATGCATGGTTGACATGCTTCGATACTCCGACTCAGCAGATGACTTAGAAACGGTCTTATACTTCTTAGTTTTCCACGATACCAAGGAATTACCAAACATCACACAATATCTAGTCAAGGACTGAGATGTGTGAAGTAACAAGCTCTCCAATCAGCATCACAAAATGTTGTGAGATCCTCTGAACAACATGAAGGAAAAAACAGACCCCAATCAAGAGAGTGCTTGAGATCAGGGGCGGATTCTGGACCGTCAATCCGGGGATACTTGAAGGTAAAATTTTCATCATTCCAATAATGTTTAAGGGTAAAAAAAAACTTCTTTTGTAATTTTTTTCCCGAGTTCGGGATGCTTGATGGAAAAAACGAAGAAATTAACACTAAAAAAGAAAAAAAATTTGGGGATGCTTGAGCATCCCCCATCATGCACTTAGATCCGCCCTTGCTTGAGATAACACACCACATGAAGCGCTTCTTGCAAATGATGAAGTCGTGGTTCATTGACAAATTGACTGAGGTGTTGAACAGAGTACGACAAATCAGGACGAGTCAAATTTAGGTAGAGAAGACGGCCAACCAATCGTCTATAAACCTCAGGATCCGGAAGCAAAACACCCTCATCGACAAACAATTTGAGACCTCTGGGCAATGGAAAAGAGAAAGGGTTGTAATCAAGCATATGTAGTCCGAGTAACAAACACTCAACACCCCTACTGTGTGTACTTCCTACATATAACTACACAATCAACTGCAGATCTTTACACCATTGCAATGTAGAATCAGTTCATGATCGAATTTGGCAGATGAGGCAGATTGAGAGGGCAGATTGAGAGAGGGGTCTTGATTAGCCAGATAATTGAAATGTTTGAAATTTGGGTCTCCTCGTCAATTTGGTTTCTTGCCAATTTCATTTTAGAATAAAATCCCACATTGGAAGGGAAATGAGAAAAACAAGGAACATGAAGATATAAAACAAGTTAGAGGATGAACTTGCAACATACTTACCTGGACGGGGTCTACAAGCGATCTAAAAGGCTCGTGGCCTTGGTTGTCAGCCTGCATTGCACTTGAGTGGGCGCGGCAGCTTAATATCTTCCCATTGTGGAAGAGTGTACGTCATAATTTGTGATTGAGGGGGCTTGCGTTCGCGCGGCCCCTACAAATCTAAGTTCAATTTCCTTGCCAAGATCATACCACAATTTGAACTTGACTATTGCATATAGACATCTTGGGTTTAGTCATTTGATATTTAATAAGGAGTAAATTACACATAACCACCCACAAATTATGTTACTCACATAACCACCCATAAATTAGTTATCTTTTCATAAGACCACCCACCCATTAAACCTCTATTTGTTTTGTTTAAAAAGATTAAAATATCTTTAATTCAAGCTTATTTGTATTTAATGTAATGATTTGTTTAAATTTATTTGTATTTAATTAATGCAATGATTTGTTTTAATAAGACTTCTCATTTGTTAAATAATCTAGTTTTACTTTTACCCTTTTTAAAAAATGTTAAATTATAATAAAATTATTCATGTTCGGCTAATTTGTCAAATGATATGTATAAGCTTTGCTTATTTTTTAAATGATATGATTTCATTTACCCTTCTTTTAAAGCAATAATCTTGTTTTATTTTAGAGTTTATCCCCATCTTATTCAACATTTGAAGAATGAGACTATTAGAAGCTATTGCAAGTCTCAACTCTTCATGTTGCAAATCCAATTTAGATATATATTGGTTGGAGTATTTAGGATGGATTTGAATTCCATTCCATTTAATTATAATTTAATTATTTACCTCGGTTTATGTGAGTAGTTGGTTATATAACTAAAAATCTCATAAAAATTGAGGTAAAATAGTAATTTAACCAAATAATCACATACATTGGGATAAAACTATTACATTATATATAATTAATAAATTACGGAATCCAAACACACCCTTAATATGTAACTTAAATTTTTTGTTTACCAAAAACGACCTTGTCTATTTTGCATTATAAATATAATACCATTGGAATCCAAACACTTATTTACATGCAACATTTTTCCTTTACAAAGTACAAACAAATAAGCTTGAATTATGAGTATTTTAGTCATTTTAAACAAAACAAATAGAAGTTTAATGTGTGGGTGGTCTTATGAAAACATGTCAAATTTATGGGTGGTTTATTGTAATTTAAGTTTTTATGGGTGGTTATGTGAAAAGTACTATAATTTATGCGTGGTTATGTGTAATTTACCCTTTAATAAGCCATGACTTATTACCCTTTGCTAGCTACTTGGATGCAACATCGGGCACTTGAAGGAGCTAGAGATGGCCTTTTCCGGGCCAAGGTTATAGACTCATTCGCCTTATGCTTCGACTCTTACCGATAGGAGTTGCATACCAATCACCAAGTGCTTGATATTTGGTGCTAGAGCGAAAACATTACAGTTAATTCTAACTTTCTTGTTTTAAATCTGCTAAACTGATCAAGGGATTTATGACCTTGAACTTTTATCAGATAATACAAAAAATGAATCATGATCTTGATACCATATATAAATCCTCACATATGGTGCAGTATTAATTTTCATGTTTCCTCTCTCTGCTTTAATTTCTACTATAACAAAGTCAACTGATGCACATCTTCAAAACATTGCAATATTATAGAATCCCACATTGGAAGGAGAATAGGAAAAAGAAGGAACATGAGATATAAAACAAGACAGACGATGAACTAGCAACATACTTACCTGGACGGGGTCTACGAGCGAACAACAAGGCTCGTGGCCTTGGTTGTCGGCTCACATTGCACCTCAGTGGGTGCGGCAGCCTAACATCTTCCCAATGTGGAAGAGTGTACGTCATAATTTGTGCTTGAGGGGGCCTGCGTTCGCGCGGCCCCTACCAATCTCAGTTATACTATTTCTTGTTAGCATTAAACATTCGAAGAAGTTTACACTCTTCAACTTGTATGCTTTTGTTGAGATGAGATCTGACCATGAAGTCGATGCCAATAGATTTGTGTGTCGAGTGTAAAATTGTTGTCTTGCAAACCTACCTGTCTACCGAATTCCTGAAGCATGATAGGGTTATTGGCTGCCGTCTAGAACTTATAGCCCTTTGACAAACTACAAATCAAGCATTCTACCAAGTTACTAACTTCGAATTTCGATCCTACTTCTTTTCCTATTTTTGAGTAATATAGCACTTCTCATCGAAAAAGTTTTCCTAGTTTGCTAGTCTTTTTTCGATTCACTTGGGTTTCCTATCGAATTTGGAGATGAAGGGAACGAAAATGGCATTGCATATTTACTGAAACCCCTCCCTTAATACAAGACCCAACTTAAGGTGTTCGAATTTATCCAATCAAAATATGGTGCATCAGCAATTTAAGATGTTTCCTCTCCCAACTCAATTTTTTTACAGTAACACAGTGAACTGCAGTGTTTATGGAAACACGCTCACAGTCACAGTACTCGTGACGAATTTCCCACAAATCATTTACTTGCAAATGTATTTAGATGCACAAAGCTAGATGGTATCGTGCATAGATGAGATGTTGGTGCAGCCAATACAAATTCCAGGGTCTTCCTTACTAGCTAGCTTAAATGACATATATGGTCTGTAAGTCTGTTTCATGTTATGCATTTCATATATCCCGTTCTTATGTACAGTATTATTCTGCCAACTTATGGCTACAACAGCTAGCAAGAATCATATTATATATCCCGTTCTTTATTTTTCCTTATTTAGGTGATGTTGATTTCAATAATCTCTACATTAACCATCAAAAGAAGTATGCTTTTGTCGATATATAGAACCCGTCAAAGAAGATAGCAACTCGATGCCAAGAGAGTACATATGATATCATCTTTGGGTCGAGTTTGTGAATATATTTATCTGCAGATATGGAGAAATGCTTGTTAATTACTTTAAGCTAAAGGTAAAATTGTTCTCATGGATATCCCACACCGGATATCGGTACAAGACACCACATAAAGAAGCAGTACAAAAACGAGTGTTCTTGTTGATGTAAAACCACGCAGCCACTCAGTGAGTACAAAGTGAACTATTCTTTCGCCTTTTACTAAAGAATACCGTGTGCTCGCTGCATTTGAGTGGCATACGCCTATTTTTGTAGGGTTGCCTTCTTGTGAGGCACCCAAAATTTCATTTCAAAATTTGGTGACTGTCTGAAAATTGACGAGGTATGGGAAGCAAAATTTGTTTGATGCATAGTTTTTGGGGAATTAACTTCTCAATACGATACCGATTGTAGACATCGGATATTAGTGAATTTATTAATTTGAGGCATCTGAACAATATATAGTGTGTTATAAGTTTTGTTTCTTTGATAGCGTGTGTTATATATAAGTTCTATACTTAGCTTAGTACGTTGAATTGGCGTATATAATACTCCCTCCGTTTGAAAATATTTGTCACTTGACTTTTCGGCACACTTTTTAAGGAATATGAAATTATACTTTTTAAGGAGTATGAAATTACGTTGAATTGGCGTATATAATACTCCCTACGTTGAATTTGTTTGATGCATAGTTTTTGGGGAATTAACTCTATAAAATATAATTTTTTTAATTAAATCTTTTTCATAATCTTATACTTACTACTTATATGTATGAAATTATATAAAAAAAATTAATTAAAAAAATATATTTTATAGAATTTTTAGCTCATTAAAAAGCGTGCACTACAAGACAAACGACAAATATTTTCAAACGGAGGGAGTATCAAATTAAATAAAGTGCCGTGATAATTTACAATGTCGCACTCATCCCACAAATGAGCAACTGATAAGGCAAGAAGGCAGAAACCACAACAAGAATAGCAGCCTAGTAAATCTCGTGATTAAGCGGGGTTTTGAGGAGTTAGAATGTACGCACTCTTATCCCAAACAAGTTGAGAGAGTGTTTTCGATATACTCATAGCAATAGGACACAAGTAATACAAGATAACAGGCTTCACATAAGTTTAAAAGGTAGAAGGTAAAATAATCGAAGAGAAGCAACAAAGTAGTCAGAAAATAATTGAAAGAGGGGTCAGATTGAGAGAGGGGTCTTGATTTGCCATATAATTGAAATGCTTGAAATTTGGGTATCCTCGTCAATTATGTTTCTTGTCAATTTCATTTTAGAGTATAGTCCCACATTGGAAGGGAAGTGAGAAAACAAGGAAAATGAAGATATAAAACAAGTCAGAGGATGAACTTGCAACATACTTACCTGGACGGGGTCTACTAGTGATCAACAAGGCTTGTGCCCTTGGCTGTCGGCTCACATTGCACATCAGTGGGTGCGACAACTTAACATCTTCCCATTGTGGAAGAGTGTACGTCATAATTTGTGGTCGAGAGGGCCTGTGTACCCGCGGCCCCTACCAATCTCAATCTAAATTTGTGCATCACTTCAGTCTGCTTGATAGAATCTAAATTTTGTTATTTATCCTTGCGAAGATGGCAAGATCATATCGCACTCTGAACTTTGGGATGATTTTTGTCAGGCCAAGGCTAAAATTTCTCCTTGAAGTTGAAGAACTCAGAAGAGGGACAATAATGTCATATCAAGGATTTCAAGCTTGCATCAGCTATACGGACTATAGCCAAGAATCAATCCTTGTGCATACAAACTAGATCGATGATTTGTGGGATAAATATAATGCTAGCAGGGGGAGATGACTTTGCTTGAATTTCCATGGATGACTTTTTGACATCTTGAATCCGATCAACACCTCTCAGGTTGGTTCCGCATAGGTACCTCTCCAAACTGCTCCTGTAGTGTCAATGATCTCGGGGGCCAAGCCTTCCCTTATGAGGAAAGCAAATGACTTGAGGCTTTGCTTGAAGATGAACACAGAAGAGAAATGGAGAAGACATATTTCAATTCATTCTCAGAAAATGAGAGAAAAGCCACACAAAATCAAGAAGTTATTTGTTCAGATGGATCAACCCCCTATTTATACAAGTTGGGTTCAGTTCCCTCCACTAAAAACCTTCTGCCAAACTTCTGAACACCCCAAATGATGAAAATACCCCCCTTGCTCTAACATACGGGATACTCTACATACCTCCTCAAGCTGGACATGTGGAAGGAGACCAAGTCCGAGCTTGGAACACGGAACATGATGCTAATGAGCCCCTAATGCCTTAAGTCATGATGTCTATTGTTTGAAGAAGAGTTGGCACATGTTTGATGGCAATAAATCCTTGTTGAACTAATTCCCTGATGAAGTGACCGTCAATGCAAACATGTTTAGTTCGTTCATGAAAAACAGGATTTGAAGTTAAACGTTGAGCGATTCTGTTGTCACAAAACAAGGTGATATGAGTAGGGACAAGAATATACAGATCACTGAGAAGACCCTGCAACCAAATGAGCTCGCTGGAAGCATAAGACCTACTCCTATGTTCACTCTCGGTTGAAGACTTGGATACCACCTTCTGCTTCTTTTATTTCCATTAAACCAAGGAAGGACCCACAAAAACACAATAACGTGACAAAGAACAACCAGTATTAGGGTAGTTTCCCTAATCTATATCACAATAGACCCTAATCTGTAAGTCTGAAATAAAAGGGTAAGATAATGCCAAATTGAAGCTTCCCTTGAGGTATCTGAGTAGGTACATTGCAACATTCCAATGTGGTTGGAGGGGATTTTGTAAGAATTGCCTGAGTTGCTGAACTCCCCACAAGGCGCCTATAGCTTTCAGGTTATTGAACTGGCTCACCTTCATCAATAGATAGTTTAACCCCTTTTTTCATAGGAAATGCATCGACTTTACATTCAGTCATGTGGACATCCTATAAAATATCTAAAATATATTTCCTTTGATTTAAAAGAATACCCTGAGAAGATCTAGAAATCTCCATTCCCAAAAAAAATATCGAGCAATACCCAAGTCCTTTATAGTGAAAGCAGAATGCAAGGCTTGTTTGGTATATGTGATTGTTGCACTATTATTGCTCAGAAACCAGCATGTCATCCACATAAACTAGTACCACATTAAAAGAAGTACCAACATATCTAGTGAAAAGAGAGTAATCATGCAGAGACTAAGTGTAACCCAACCTAAGAAAAAATCTTGTAAGCTCAAGATTCCACTTTTTGCTAGCTTGCTTTAAATCATACAAAGTCATCCTCAAAATGAATTTGCTGGAATTTCCATGGATGACTTTTTGACATCTTGAATTCAAAGAACCCCTCTCAGATTGGTTCCACATAGTTACCTCTCTAGCCTGTTGTTGTAGTGTCAATGGTCTTCGGGGGCCAAGCCTTTCCTTATAAAGAAAGCAAATGACTTGAGGCTTTGCGCTGGAAGCCTTCGTGCTTGCAGAGCAAGCAAATGATTCGAAGCTTGCAAAGGATGCCTTTTCATGCTTGTGGAGTAAGCTAATGACTAGAAGCTTGCAAAGAAAGCCTTCGTGCTTGCGGAGCAAGTTAATGACTCGAAGCGTGCATAGTAAGCCTTCGTGCTTACGAAGCAAGCAAATGATTCGAAACCTGCATAAGAATTTTTTGAAAACCGGAATTGGAAATTTTATACATATAAAAGTTATAATTAGAAAAATGAAAAATCTCTTGCTTGTTAATCAAGCACATGGAGTAAAAAAAAATTTTTATTAAAAAGAAAATTGGAAAAGAATTTGAAAAGAAATTAAATTTGAGTAAAAGACAAGAAAATGGAGAATTAAAGTCTTTTAGGTGCTTACTCGACAAGCTACTCTTCATTTTGCAGTCAGAATTTGATGAAATGATTAGTAGAATCGTCACTACTTCACTGTCCTCCAAGGTGTTAAATGTGGTTTTTATCCACTCATTCTTTGGTCCCGAATCTTCTTGTCTTGTGGAAGCTCGTGCTGGTGTGGATATGTCTAGTTTTGGTAGAAGAAACAATCTCATGTACTCTGTTGATCGATGTGATTGTGGCAGTGTATGTGATTTTCGAAGATGTGAAACTTTGGCTATCGAAGGCGTTTGTCGGGGCAGAGGGCGTCCGAAGAAGAGTTGGGGTGAAGTGATTAGACATGATCTGGCCGCTCTGGGACTCTCAGAGGAGATGACGCGTGATAGGACACAGTGGAGGAGTGCTATTCGGGTTGACGGACATTAGTCGGGTGCAACGTTTTACCCCATCATGTCTTTTACGCGTATCCTTTACATTGTTTTTCTTTTATAGATTTTTTGAATTACAGTTTATGTAGGATGTGTGCTACCATCTTCCCTTGCTGTCTTGTCTTTGGGTCACTAGGAAACACCCTCCCGACCTAGTCGGGGAAAGGGTGCGTACAATCCGACCCCCCAGACCTTGCTTTTTGAGCGGGATATACTGGGCTTGTTGTTGTTGTATGTGATTTTCGAAGATCTCCCATCTAGGTGGGGAGAACGTCGCTAATCCACACTTCCCCGGAAATGTCTTTTCCTATGGCGGGCTTCTGCTCCCGTCTCCCGGTGTCGAGAAGTGCAACGTCAATATCAAGACTCACCCATATTCTCGGCATTCACCTTTCACCCCTTCATCATCCCATGCTTCCACGCGCGGATTGGACCGACGTGTGCCGGAATCCTTCATGATGTGTGCGAGGATGTGGTTTGTTTCTTGGTTGTATTTGACCGCTTTATTTCTTAGACAATGGTGTTTGGCCGAGATTTCGAATTATTACCTTGATTAAAAAAAAGCATCCAGTAGTTGAATTTCTAACATTTCTCCACATTGATGCATCTATTCTTGGATGAAGGTTAAATTTTCTTTTTAGAAACACATCCAGATATACAATTCCGACCCAACCTGAAAAACCCAAAATTACCCAAACTCGATGCAACCAGAAAGCGATATAAAATGTGATTTTAAAAAAAAAAACTGATTTTCCTCGGTATACATGAAGTTTTTCCTCGACACCGAAATGATCCGATTCGATAATAACACATTCCCGACAATGGCCTGACCTGAATTTGCCCAGGCTGAATCGACCCAACTGATTGCGAGCTCTATATTTAATATTCTAGTTCAGAGTGGTATGATCACAACAAGAATAAATAACATAATCTGGAGGGTTGTCAAATATTGTCAATTACAACAGAGAATATAAAAGGGAGATCAGAATATGAAATTGTTAGAAATACCACTTAAATTGGTAGGGGTTGCGCGAACGCAGACCCCATCGAGCAAAAATTATGACATACACTCTTCCACAGTGGGAAGATGTTAGGCTGCCGCACCCACTAAAGTGCAATGCGGGCCGACAACCAAGGCCACAAGCCTTTTTGATTGCTTGTAGACCCTGTCCAGGTAAGTATGTTGCAAGTTGTTCCATCATCTACTTTTATATCTTCATATTCCTCTTCCTCTCATTCCCTCCCGATGTGGGAATCTACTCTGAAATGAAACACAATTATTGATATAAATGTTTCTATACCGTTTTGAAGATGTGCAGTTGACTGTGGTTTTAGTAAAAAACTGAGCAGAGAGAGGAAAACATGTTAAATTATCACCACACCATGCATATTTGATTGGATATCTTGTCAGAAATACAACTACAAGGAATAAATTGATACTTGAATTTGAAGCCAAACACCATGAAGAGAAATGGTTACCAACGAGCTTGATTGGCACAATGCTATAATCTACAAACACCTTAATTTGTAAGAATGGAACTTTTATCTTACCTTACAGAAGCCTCTTATATATCCTTTTTCTTTTGCTTTCAGCAGCTAGCTTTCTCAGTTTGCTTATTCATTTGCAAGTTCATTCTCCATCACAAGGATCCATCCCCAATAGAAATGCACAAAAAGAACGGTAATATGCATCTACGAAGAATCTGCTAAATATTTAGATAAGTAGTTCCAATACAATCTTCAACTATTCGGCTCAAACTTTACTTTCCTACAAATGCACGGAGTCAGAAGGAAATTGCTGAGACAAATTTATACCAAAACATCATGCCAAAATTGTGATTTCATCGAAGATGTTCTTTATCAAACCCCACTAATATATTTTTTTAGTAAATATCTCTTTTGGATAAACACATCAGGTGATTGTTGTACATATCTCAAATATTATGTGATTGTCTCATTTTAGGAATTTTACGCTTATTGAAAATATTAGGAGAAACTTTGAAGTACCACTGAATGAAGCGCTAGCTGAAGCATTATCTTGGTTCAAGCTTCTGGTTCGAGAAGAAATGAGAGCTACCTGTAATAAAGCCGAGTTTTGTAATTATGGATTGTTCAAGTTAAATTATTATGATGGTTCATAAGAGTGTGTGTTATTATGTTGATTTTGAGAAGTGTGATATTACTCATAAACGTACAAAGAAAAAGATGAGATTTAAATTTGAAGCTGCTAACCAGGTACGCCGCTTGATTTGCAGTTTGCCAAGATGTATAAGTTGTTGAAGGAAATCAGGGAGACTCTTTGTTTTAGGAATTTTATCGGTAATTAGGAGATGGAGATTCGCAAGAGAATCCCATTCCACAGTGTTTTCTTCCCCCTCTCAACGGTCCCACAACTTCGGGTTTGGACAACCTTTTATGGTGAACACCTCAAGGACATTTTGTGCTAATTTTACATTCCTCAAGGATGGGCACATGTTGATTTTAAGCTCACGAAGAGAGGTTAAACCTTCGCCTGAGAAGCTCGCCAACTCACTGCAAGAATGAATTGTAATTTTTTGTAGAGAAGACGATGGAGAAGATGTTGAATATATTGACACCGGTTGCTGTACCAAGTTTCTGCTAACTTCAACCAAATGCAGTTCTTGAAGATGAGGAGTTGGAGGCATGGACTCGAGATATGGACACTGGACAATGTCTAGCCCTGCAAGAAGGGGAAACCATGTTTGCTCCTGATGTTTGACATGATGCTTCTCATTTGCAGCTGCAGCGCATCCTGCTGTTGCTTTTAGTCACCTTGACCATCCTTTCAACTTCGGCAAATCCACCAATGTAAGTTTTGGGGGAAAAGGGAAGAACGGCGCAGTGGAGACAATTTCATCTTCTTCCATGTACTCCAAGTCTCCAACCATTTCAAGAATCCTAAGATAAGGGAGACACCTTAGAGGTGGTAGTTGCTTTACATGTTTACAATATGCCAAAGCTAGCCATTCATGTTTCGACAGCCTGGAAGCGAGGTCTTCCCTCCACCAACTCGGTATCGTCATACTTGGATAGCTTTATATACATAACACTTATATATTATTAGGAATTTGGCCACATTCCAACATCAAATCCTCTCTACACCATCCATCATTGTCTTCATAAATGATCCTTAACGATCCTTGCAGTTTCAATCCAGCTAGTGCATG
Organism: Persicaria tinctoria; assembly: GCA_037127255.1. Taxonomy (NCBI): domain Eukaryota; kingdom Viridiplantae; phylum Streptophyta; class Magnoliopsida; order Caryophyllales; family Polygonaceae; genus Persicaria; species Persicaria tinctoria. The sequence goes on from JBANSL010000009.1 coordinate 67,950,110, forward strand.
AAGACCACCGCCTTTACTATCACCGCCATTGCTCAATTTGAAATCACTCAAGTGCTGCAGAGATGTCAGCTGACTGAATGCAGACGGGATTTGCCTCAAGTCAAAGCACCTACTAATGTTCAAATGCCTTAGGCTAATCAATTCCCTCGTGTCTTTAGGTAATTCTACTAGACGCTCGCAACCAGTGATGTCTAAAGACAACAAATTCAATAGTTTTGTGATGGAATCTGGAAGATGTGAGAATTTGTTGCCTAAAAGATCAAGGTACCTTAGGAATTTCAGCTTCCCAATTGAAGAGGGAACGTATTCAATGTTCAACGATCCCAAATATAATATACGCAAGAATTTGTACTGTGTGACTTGTTGATCATATCAAGAGCTTGTGAGCTACAAGAGAGTCTAAGAACCCCGCATGGAGGCTACCAACTTGATGCCAAGAGATTACTCCCAGGTTTGTGGAACTTGCAGCCCCTACAGAAGCAAACACGGAATCATGGAGGCTACCAACTTGATGCCAAGAGATTACATATGCTATCATCTTTGGGTCGAGTTTGTGAGTATATTTATCTGCATATATAGAGAAATGCTCATTTAATTAGTTGATGCTGAGGGTAAAATTGTTCTCATGGATATCCCACACTGGATAGCAGTACAAGACACCACATAAAGAAGCAGTACAAAAACGAGTGTTCTTGTTGATGTAAAACCACGCAGCCACGCAGTGAGCACAATGCTCACTATTCTTTCGCCTTTTAATACCGTGTGCTCGCTGCATTTGAGTGGCATACGCCTATTTGTGTGCTCGCTGCATTTGAGTGGCATACGCCTATTTTTGTAGGGTTGCCTTCTAGTCAGGCACCCAAAATTTCATTTTAAAATTTTGGTGACTGTGAAAATTGATGAGATTGTGAGATATCATGTGAAAGCTAAAATCGCTTGATGCTTATTTTTTGAGAACTAACTTCTCAATATGATACCGACTGTAGACATGACGGAGATTAGTGAATTTGTTAATCTGAGACATCTGAACAATAGTGTGTTATAAGTTCTGAAAAAATGCTACTTAGCTTAGTTGAATTGACGTATGTAATAATAAAGGTGCGGTGTGATAATAAACAATGTTTCCTCTCTTTGCTCAATTTTCAACTTTTAAGCAAATGCTGGATGCTACCCCGTCGATAAACGAAACAAAAATTGGGCGCTGAGTGTTGCACTCATCCCTCAAATGAGCAACTGATAAGTCGACAAGGCGGAAACCACAAAAAGAGCTAATACGTATGACTACACAATCAACTGCAGATCTTTATAACATTGCAGTGTAGAATCAATTCATAAATTCGGCAGACGATTCAGATGAAATGCTTGAAATTTGGATCTGATCTCATCATCAATTATGTTTCTTGTCAGTTTCATTTTAGAGTAAAATCCCACATTGGAAGGGAAGTGAGAAAAACAAGGAACAAGAAGATATAAAAGAAGTCCGAGGATGAACTTGCAACATACTTACCTGGACGGGGTCTACGAGCGATCAAAAAGGCTTGTGGCCTTGGTTGTCGGCCTGCATTGCACTTGAGTGGGTGCGGCAGCCTAACATCTTCCCACTGTGGAAGAGTGTACGTCATAATTTGTGGTCGAGGGGGCTTGCGTTCGCGCAGCCCCTACCAATCTCAGTTCAACTTCCTATTTATATTACATATCGACATTGGGTTTAGTCATTTGATCTTTAGTAAGCCATTAATTACCCTTTGCTATTTGGATACATAACAATCGGGGATGGCATTTGCCTGGCCGAGGCAAAACCTTTCCTATGAAGTTGAAGAACTCAGAAGAGGGACAATGTGACATCGAGGATTTTAAGCTTGCATCAGCTATACAGACTACAGTCAAGAATCACTCCTTATACATACAAACTAGATCGATGATTTGGGGGATGAAGATAATGCTAGCTGGGAGAATTGGGGGAGGAGGCTGCAGTTGTTATTAGGTAGTGATCATGTTGAGAAATGGGGTAAGATCATAATCACTACAAGCTTACAAGACAAGTGTTGGTGATGGTTCATTGAACATTCCACACCACCATTATTAATTTTGTTGGAAGCCAACCAACTGCGCGCAGATATGGAGAAATGATTATTCATTAGTTTAAGCAGAGTGAAATTGTTTTCATGGCCGAATATCCCACATTGGCTACTGGTAATAGACGACACATAAAGAAGCAGTACAAAAACGAGCATTCTTGGTGATATCAAACCACGCAGCCATGTAGTGATCACAAAGCGACCTATTCTTTCGCCTTTTACTAAAGAATACCGTGTGCTCGCTGCTTTTGAGTGGCATACGCAAATTTTTGTAGGGCTACCTTCTTGTGAGGCACCCAACATTTCAGTTCTAAATTTGGGGACTCTAATGTAATGTTAAAAAATGGTAAGTGTTTGCTCATCATACATTTTGCACACCTGCCGTTGTCATTGTGACCAAAAGAAACGCACAAACTTCTCCCTTCCAATCTTTCTATTTCACCAAGTTCATGGCCGGCAAACTGAGCTCCACTAAATATGTCTGTCTTGGGAGTGGAAGTTGAGCTTGACAGGATCGAAAGCAATCTATCCAGCATCCAAGCAACCCTTAAAGATGCCGAGAAGTAACTCTGTCGAAAGGACAATTGATGATTCATATAACCAATTTGTCCTCGGTAGCCCCTCGAATTGAGAGTTTTGGTTATATGAAGCATCTAAGAATGTTAGATCTTGGAAACTTTCAATTCGAGGAGCTACCAGGGACAATTGGTTATATGAAAGCATCTAAGAGGTCTAACCCAATCAAGTAACTTGAGAATTAAATTGCTGACAAATTTTATTTGCAATTGTTTTCACTTGATGGATGTATCAATCTTATAGAACTCGCAACTGACAGACACCTATTGGAAAATATAAGAGTTTTGATGACGACAACCGACAACACTACAGGAAGTTCTGCCACAAGGTATTGGATGTCTTACTGCCCTTAGAATTCTTTCGCTCAATGATTACCCGAGGCTTGCATTCCTCCCTCCTAGCACCAAGCATCTGGAGAATTCTGATTCGTTAACGATAATTAACAGCAAGGAGTTAAATTTGGCACATGAGTCATGGTCACTAGAAGGCATGAATAGCCTCCGGATACTTTAAGGACTTCCGAAATTTCAAGTGTTGTCGTTGTGTCCAAGGGGCCTTCCATTCACTACCTCTTTATATCTTCTGGCGATCAATGATCGTGAAGGTTTGACTGAAGTAGCAGATTGGATCCAGTACTTGACCTCTCTTAGGACACTTTACATTGAAGATTGTCCCAATCTGGTGATACTGCCAGACACTCAGCGTGCTCAAGAGGTTGGGAAAGATGGCAAATTGAGGGATAACCTAATCTGAAAGTCCTTGACTGCAGATGAAGAGAGTTGTTGAGGATGACGGTCTCTAATGTTATTCAACCAAACTGATCACTGGTGTTTGTCCTCACCCCAACACCTTCTGATTAATCTCTATTATTTTTTTTTATCTTTGTCCAGCTTTCATGTTAATTGAATTACAGGATTGCTTGCAGAACCTGTACCCATTTTCGTTTTTCCTCAGTGGATTGAATTAAAAGACCTCATGATGTCTTCCTTGTTTCTGTGGTTTCATTTTTCTTCTTGTTTATGTAAGTTGCTGTTCTCTATTTATATGTATAGGATGTATGATCTCTAAATGAGAAACTCCTCTCTGTTTGTACCACGCATGTTCCTTCTTGCTTGTTCATTTTGATTTATAACATTGCAGAGTATAAAATCAGTTCTTAAATTTGGCAGATAAGTCAGATTGAGAGAGGGGCCTTGATTAGCCAGATAATTGAAATGCTTGAAATATGCTTCCTCTCATTAATTTATTTGTTTTACCACTTTCATTTTAGAGCAGAATCCCACATTGGACGAAAAGCGAGATAAAGAAGGAACACAAAATATAAAGCAAGACGGGGAATCAACTTGCAATATACTTACCTGGACGGGGTCTACGAGCGATCAACAAGGCTTGTGGCCTTGGTTGTCGGCTCACATTGCACATCAGTGGGTGCGGCAGCCTAACATCTTCCCATTGTGGAAGAGTGTACGTCATAATTTGTAGTCGAGGGGGCATGCGTTCGCGCGGCCCCTACAAATCCCAGTTCAATTTCCTGTTTAAGATCTCGTGGGAGCATAAGATAATTCTTTGTTAATGGAATGTTAATTTGCTTCATCATTTTAGTTTGCTTGACAGAACTTAGATTTTGTTGTTTATTCTTGCGAAGATCATACTACACTCTGAACTTGCAATAATCAAGACAGGAGAGCGACATGTAGATCATTTTGGAAGGGATCACATTCACAGGTACGCTGCAAAATGCATGACTTGGTCCTTGTGAATACTTCACTGGCTTAGGGGATGAATCAATCTGAAAAGAAATTTCCACATGTAATGGTTCTTTTAACATTCCACTACCGTTATTATTACAGTATTAGTTTTGCTGGAAGCCAACCAACTGCGCTCATATTTGTTCATGTGTTGGATTCACTTATCACAATTTGTTGATCAGCAATTCAAAAGGTTTAGGTTCTTGCGAGCCAATGTACAGGTTTGAAAGGGGCGGACACTGGAAAAGTTTCCATGTTTTAATCTGGAGTTTTGAAACTCAAGGTATATCTTAATCTTTTGGGTACTAATTTCTTGCACCTTCCAAATTCTATCACTATATTGGTAAACTTGCTGACAATGGCCACATCATGTCAGTGGGGTTATGATCAAGCGTCTTGTGGATTCACCCCAGTATATAGACAAATGATCCAGTTCAATATATATAATAGTTAGAAGCATCAGGTAAGAATTCAGCATAAGAGGCAACTGTAAACCAACTTCAAGGGATGCAGTGGCAGTCAAGGCAGACACACAATCAAACCCTTGAAACACGACTATGAGGATTATGCAAGGGGGAAAGAAGAATACCATGGAGGTCAGGAAGATGGAAGGGAAGCGGTAAGACGAGGTGAGGGATTCTGTCAAATCTAGGCTGAACATATCAAGGTAACAGCCATATTGCCTAAGAGCAAAGTCACATTACCAAATTGAGACCAAAATCAGGGCAACAGAAACTAAAAAACACAATCAGGAGCCACAAATTCTAGGCATATCTACTTACCAAGTGACTGAAGCCATAACAAATTCTAGGCATATCTACTTACCAAGTGACTGGAGCCACAAATTCTAGGCAAATTCTAGGCAACAGAAACTAAAAACCACAATCAGGAGCAATAGGCAAAGCACTGCTTCAAGTGCGATGGCAGGTGATCATAGCTCAATCTTAGTGTAGACATAATAAGATTGTCGCTAAGTTGTATCTTCGAGAGTTCTTCATTCACGAAGGACCTCCATTCCCCCATGGTATCTTTTGTATAGAGAAGGCAAGCGATACTCTTTATGACTAAGGGAACATTTGAACACTTGTCCACAATCTTCTCTCCAAGCTACCGTTGTTTCCACTCCTTTTTAAAACTAGACATCATCTAGCTAGTGTCCTCGTCTCAAGTCCATTACCTTCAGCTACGCATCTTCAATCACTTCACTTGGTTGAAACTAGCCAGTAAAGATTTGGTGGAACAATTTGTGCCTAAAGTCACTGTGCATCTCCTCTCCAGCCACAAACTTTCTAGGTTAAGGTTTAGCCTCTCTTCGCAAGCTTCAAATTGTTAACTACTCAACATTGATGAATGGAAAATTAGCACCAAATGTTCTTGAGGACTTCATCCTTTTAATTATTTACGGTCCAAACCTGGTGTTGTGGAATCATAGAGACGAGGAAGAAAGGAGTGTGGATTGGCATTTCCACAGCTGGTACCAATTTCAGTGTCTCCTTACTAGGTAGCTAGGTTAAATGATATATGGTCTAATTCATGTTATGCATTTCATGGAAAAGCTCAGTTAGATTTGATTAAACAACTTCTTATGTATTATTCCGCCACGTTATAGCTGCAACAGTTAGCAGGAAACACTACTCCCCAGGTTTGTGAACCTTGCAGCCCCTACAGAAGCAATCATGGAATCATGGGGAAGTTACCAACTTGATGCCAAGAGATTACATATGGTATCATCTTTGGGTCGAGTTTGTGAGTATATTTATCTGCGGATATGGAGAAATGCTTATTAATTAGTTGAAGCTGAGGGTAAAATTGTTGTCATGGATATCCCACACTGAATACCTGTACAAGACACCACATAAAGAAGCAGTACAAAAACGAGCGTTCTTGTTGAAGCAAAATCACGCAGCCACGCAGTGAGCACAAAGCGAACTATTCTTTCGCCTTTTACTAAAGAATACCGTGTGCTCGCTGCATTTGAGTGGCATACGACTATTTTTGTAGGGCGGCCTTCTTGGGAGGCACCCAAAATGTCATTTCAAAATTTGGTGACGGTTTGTAAATTCATGAGTTATCAGGTATGTGAGAAGCTAAAATCGCTTGATGCGTATTTTTTGGGAATTAACTTCTCAATATGATACCGACTGTAGACATCGCGGATATTAGTGAATTCGTTGTTCTGAGACATCTGACCAATAGTGTGTTATAATTTAAGAAACATGCTACTTAGCAAGTTGAATTGACGTATGTAATATTAATAAGAGTGCGGTGAATATACAATGTTTCCTCTCTTTGCTCAATTTTCTACTTTTAAGCAAATGCTGGATGTTATCCCGTCGATAAACGAAACAAAAATTGGGCGCTGAGTGTTGCACTCATCCCAGAAATGAGCAACTGATCGATAAGTCGACAAGGCGGAAACCACAAAAAGAAGTAATACGTATAACTACACAATCAACTGCAAATCTTTATAACATTGCTGCAGTGTAGAATCAGTTCATAAATTCGGCAGATGAGTCAGATGAAATGCTTGAAATTTGGATCTGATCTCATCATCAACTATGTTTCTTGTCAGTTTCATTTTAGAGTAAAATCCCACATTAGAAGGGAAGTGAGAAAAACAAGGAACAAGAAGATATAAAACAAGTCGGAGGATGAACTTGCAACGTACTTACCTGGACGGGGTCTGCAAGCTATCAACAAGGCTCGTGGCCTTGGCTGTCGGCCTGCATTGCACTTGAGTGGGTGCGGCAGCCTAACATCTTCCCATTGTGGAAGAGTGTATGCCATAATTTGTGGTCGAGGGGGCCTGCGTTCGTGCAGCCCCTACCAATCTCAGTTCAATTTCCTATTTATATTGCATATCGACATCTTGGGTTTAGTCATTTGATCTTTAGTAAGCCAACCCTTTGCTACTTGGATACATAACAATTGGGCACTTGACGGAGCTAGAGATGGCCTTTGCCTGGCCAAGGCTAAGCCTTTCTTTTGAAGCTGAAGAACTCAGAAGAGGGACAATGTCATATCGAGGATTTTAAGCTTGCATCAGCTATACGGACTACAGTCAAGAATCACTCTTTATACATACAAACTAGATCGATGATTTGCGGGATGAAGATAGTGCTAGCTGGGGGAATTTGGGGAGGAAGCTGCAGTTGTTATTAGGAAGTGATCATGTTGAGAAATGGGGTAAGATCATAATCACTACAAGCTTACAAGACAAGTGTTGGTGATGGTTCATTGAACATTCCACACCACCATTATTAATTTTGTTCGAAGCCAACCAACTGCGCGCATATATGGAGAAATGGTTGTTCATTATAGTTTAAGCATATTATAAAATTGTTCTCATGGATATCCCACATTGGCTAGTGGTACAAGACGACACAGAAAGAAGCAGTACAAAAACGAGTATTCTTGGTGATGCTAAACCACGCAGCCACGTAGTGAGTACAAAGCGAACTATTCTTTCGCCTTTTACTAAAGAATACCGTGTGCTCGCTACTTTTGAGTGGCATACGCAAATTTTTGTAGGGCTACTTTCTTGTGAGGCACCCAACATTTCAGTTCCAAATTTGGTGACTCTCTAAAGTAATGTAAGTGTTTGCTCATCATACATTTTGCACACCCATGGTTTTCATTGTGACCAAAAGAAACGTACAAACATCTCCCTTCCAATCTTCTTTGATTTCACCAAGTTCATGGTCGGCAAACTGGGCTCCACCGTCTTCGAGGAGGATAAATCTGTTTTGGGAGTGGAAGATGAGCCTGACAGGATCGAAAGCATCCAAGCGGTCCTTAGAGACAGAGAAGCAGCAATCCACAAGCAACTCTGTCAAAAGGACAATTGATGCTTCACATAACCATTTTGTCCTCGGGAGCTCCTCGAATTCAGAGTTTCCAAGATCTAACATTCTTAAGAGTTTCCGAGGACAATTGGTTATATGAAGCATCTATGAGGTCTCTACCAATCATGTAACTTGAGAATTAAATTGCTGACAAATTCTATTTGCAATCCCTTAGTTAATCTGCAATTGTTTTCACTTGATGGGTGTATCATTTTTATAGAACTCGCAACTGACAGACAACAATTGGAAAATATAGGAGTTTTGATGATGACAACTGACAACACGACAGGAAGTTCTGCCACAAGGTATTGGATGCCTTACTACCCTTAGAATTCTTTCGCTCAATGATTGCCCGGGGCTTGCATTCCTCCCTCCTAGCACCAAGCATCTGGAGAATCCTGATTCATTAACGATAATTAACAGCAAGGAGTTAAATTTGGCACACGAGTCATGGTTGCTGGAAGGCATGAATAGCTTCCGGATACTTTTAATCAAAGGACTTCCGAAATTTCAAGTGTTGTCGTTGGGTGTAAGGGGCCTTCCATTCACCTCTTTATATCATCCGACAATCAATGACTGCGAGGTTTTGACTGAAGTAGCAGATTGGATCCAGTACTTGACCTCTCGTAGGACACTTTGCATTGAAGATCATCCCAATCTAGTGATATTGCCACAGACACTCAGCATATTGCTCAAGAGTTGTTGAGGATGATGGTCTCTAAATGTTTTCAGCCAAACTGATCACTGGTGTTGGTCCTCAATCCAACACCTTCTGATTAATCTCTATTATTTGTGATCTTTATCCAGATTTCATGTTTAATTGAATTACGGAGGGGTTGCTTGCAGAACCTGTACCCATTTTTTTTTCCCCTTGAGTGGATTGAATTGAAAGACCTCATGATGTCTTTCTTGTTTCTGTGGTTTCATTTTTCTTCTTGCTTGTTTATGTAAGTCACCAATTTTCTGTTTGTACCATGCATCTTCCTTCTTGCTTGTTCATTTTGATTTATCACACTGCAGTGTATAAGAGTCAATTGAGAGAGGGGTCTCGATTAGCCCGATAATTGAAATGCTTGAAATTTGGGTCTTCTCATTAATTTGTTTGTTTTGCCACTTTCATTTTAGAGTAGAATCCCATATTGGACGAAAAGCGGGAAAAAGAAGGAACATGAAGATATAAAACAAGACGGAGAAGGAACTAACAAACTACTTACCTGGACGGGGTCTACAAGCGATCAACGAGACTCGTGACCTTGGTTGTCGGCTCACATTGCACATCAGTGAGTGTGGCAGCCTAACATCTTCCCATTGTGGAAGAGTGTACATCATAATTTACCAATCCCAGTTCAATTTCGTGTTTATGGTCTCGTGGGAGCATAAGATAAGTCTTTGTTAATTGAATGTTTATTTGCTTCATCATTTTAGTTTGCTTGACAGAACTTAGATTTTGTTGTTTATTCTTGCCAAGATCACATATAGATCATTTTGGAGGGGATCACATTCACAGGTACGCTGCAAAATGCATGAATTAGTCCATGTGAATATAATTGAGCTGGGGAGGGAAATACTTCACTGGCTTAGAGGATGAAACAATCTGAAAAGAAATTTCCACATGTAATGGTTCTTTTAACATTCCACTACCATTATTATTACAGTATTAGTTTTGCTGGAAGCCAATCAACTGCGTTCATATTTGTTCATGTCTTGGATTCACTTATGACAATTTGTTGAACAGCAATTCAAAAGGTTTAGGTTCTTGCGAGCCAATGTACAGGTTTAAAAGGGGCGGACACTGGAAAAGTTTCCATGTTTTAATCTGGAGTTTTGAAACTCAAGGTATATCTTAATCTTTTGGGTACTAATTTCTTGTTTCTTCCAAACTCAAGGTACAGTTTCTTCCGATTGTTTTAATGTGGAGTGTTGAACAGCAATTCATGTCAGTGGGGTTATGATCAAGCGTCTTGTAGAATCGCCCCAGTATATAGACAAATGATCCAGTTCAATATAACAGTTAGAAGCATCAGGTAAGAATTCAGCATAAGAGGCAGTCACACAATCAAGGCAGACACACAATCAAACCCTTGAACCACGACTATGAGGATTATGCAAGGGGGAAAGAACAACATCACGGAGGTCGGAAAGATGGAAGGGAGGCGGTAAGACAAGGTGAGGGATTCTGTCAAATCTAGGCTGAACATATCAAGGTAACAGCCATCAGCTTGGATCCCATAGAGTTTGTAAAAAACTAACTGAGACCAAAATCAGGGCAACAGAAACTAAAAAACACATCAGGAGGCACAAATTCTGGGCATATCTACCTAACAAGTGACTGAAGCCATAACAACTCCAGGGCGGGCGCAAAGTAGAGCCAAGGGTATCGAGATTTATGGCACAATGCCAATGTGCACAAAACGGGATAGGTAATGTAGGAAGTGGTATGGGTTTGGATATATGGATATGGTAATATCAAAATTATGAATGAGAACGATCCAACTCCAAATCTAATCCATCTGTTCTATTTGAAACAAATGGGATATATGTCAATTTCAACCAATCGGAAGAAAATAAAATCAAAAATTAACTGATGATGTTCATCTGCAAAGACTGGAAGTGGGGAAAATTAGCATCTGCTTTGAAGATTAAGAATACAACTCAGATAGATAGATAGATGTTCACATCACATTTATAAAGAAAGAACGAGGCTAAGCCTAAACTATATGGTTTGCATTGGCAGAGTGAATTGGGAACTCAAACCCAAACAGATAACAAAATCGAACTCCTAACAGAGTGAGAGGAGGTTAGAATTAGACATGTCTCCTCCTCAACTTGCCTTTGCCCTTGCAGTTGCGCTTCGCAAGCTTCAATTTCTTTTTCATTTTCTTCCCCATAGGCTTCAAGCTTCCTGCCTTCTGCTTCTGGTTGGCGTCTTCCATCTCCACATCTGTAAGTAATAAATCTCCTATTTACTCTTTAATTGAAGGATGAAACAACAGAGATCAATTTCAAATTGAAGATCCAAATTGAAACTTGCCTAGTTCGTGGTCGGCAACGGCGGGTTCGACGTCGATGGGTGTTGTTTCAGGCGCCTTCTTCACCGGAAGCTTAGGGGCAGCAAGAGCGGCCTCCATGGCAGCCTGCTTAGCGGCATCCTTCTGGTCGTACAAAGGCTCTACCATCTCCCTCCTGATTGCTCGAAGCCTCTTCTCTCTCTTCGATCTCAACGACTTCGCCATGTCTGTTCTCCTCTTCTCCCTGCCGCCACGCTCCTCTCCTTACTCCTTAGGGTTTGGATTTCTGTGTTATCTATGTGCGTTGAGTTTTCGATATTTCTTTATGGATTTATAATACGCAACACGAATCCTACGGCTCAGATCATCCCTTCGCATTATTTTCTCATTTACACCCTATATTATCTTAAATTACCTTTTCTGGTTCAAAACTTTTTTTTTAAATTATTATTATTATGTAAGAATTCGGACATGGTTTACTCCATCCAATAGCATTCCTGTAGATGAGGTCACAATCCAACACTTGGTGTGCCTGGAAAAAAAAAAAAACTCTCTTTTCAAGGAAACTTAAACCTCGTCCGGAAGCCTTAAACCTAGGGGTGGGCACGGGATTGAGCCGGGATGGGACTCGTCCCGCGAAAATTTTACGGGACGGGATTGACACTTTTTTTTTGGGACGGGATCGGGACGGGATGGAGTCTGGACGGGACGGGACGGGCCTTGTCCCGCATATAAAAATAATAAAATATTATATAAATTTGCAAAGTGAAAAATGCTTTCATAATTCATTATTTTGTATAATATGTTGAATACGGTATTCTTCTCAACTGTATTATTCAATAATAATAATAGTAATAATAATATTATTAATATGAATATTATAATACTATTATTAATTCATACAATGATTGTATAATTAATTATAATGTTCAACATATTTGGCTACATTATCTTACTAGATTAGGACGGAAAAGAATTGAGACGAGATTCACCAGATATTGTCTCATTATCGATTAATAGTTGGGAAGAATACTGTATTTAGCTATTTGCCTCTTGTAGCTCTAAATGGGTATAATAATAATAATAATAATAATAATAATAATACTTATTTTTATTGTTATTATTATAAAATAATTATACTTTACAAGGAAAAAATATAATATGATATAATAATATAATAATAATAATAATTTTATTATAAATTAATATTATTATTAAATTATATTATAATATTATATATTATTATTATTATTATTATTATTAATTGAAAATTATTATTATAGTTATAAATAATATTTTCTCAAATAATAATAATATTATTATTATAAACAAATATTATTATTATTATTATAAATGGAAGATTATGATTATAATTATAATTATAATATTTGCTCAAAATAATAATACTAATAATATATTATTATTATTCTATAATATTATAATATTATTATTATTATAAAAATTATTATTATTATTATTATTATTATATGCGGGACGGGATGGGATTTGCGGGATCCCACCGGGATCGTCCCGCATAATTTTTGCGGGACGGGATCGGGACGGGATTCACTATTTTGTCCTAAATCCCACCGGGATCGGGACGGGACCGGGATGGGATCGGGATTTGCGGGATTTGTGCCCACCCCTACTTAAACCTCCACCGGGAGCCTTAATCTACCCCTCCGGGGTCCCTATCCCCTTCCCCTTACCCTTCCGCCTCGTACTCGCTATAGTTAAACTTTGGTTGTGGTTTCGCTCTTTGTTGATGGAGTCCGCTCCTTCTCCGGGAGTGCAATCCACCTCCGAGCACCCAAGTTTTTTGGGGGCTTCTGTAGATTTATGGACATGAATCTCACCTCTCTTCTTGTTCTCAACCAATTCAAACTTCATCGTCTCGAATTTCAGTTCTAGGGTTCGGTTTCCCGTGCTTCTGGAAATCAATCTTCTACTCCTCCTCCCTCTTCAGAGTTCGCCTCGGGTGTGTACGTTCTGATTTGGGCGGATCTGGCCCGTCCCTCTTTTCGGTCCCCTGGATTCTGCTTCCCGGTAACCCCGTCGTTTCGGCGTCTCTCTGTTGCGTGGGCTACGAGTGGGCTCGGCTCCATTTTGTGGTTGGGTCCTCTTTCGGCTGCGTTCGGTGGCACCGAGCAATACCCGAGCTTGTCTCCCTCCTCCCAGTTCTGTCCGGCCGACTGGTGGGTTGTTCCCGGCTTAGTGGTTTCCCCTTCTTCTCCATCTCTCTCCTCTTAGTTCAGTCGAACCCTGCTGCCCCTCGTGCTCGTCTCCTTTTTGTCTACCCGATTGACGGCCCTTGCAGAGCAAGGTCAACCTTGGCCTTGCTTTGTCTCCCCTCGGTTGCATGTTGGCCATGCAAAACTCTAGTTGTTTTCCTCCATGCCGGCTCCTACTATCTTTTGGCTATGGGCTTGCCTTGGGCCCGAAGGTGGCCCGGGCCTGGTGGAATCAGCCTTGTGTGCAAAGCCTTGGACCCAAAGCTAGCCCTATGGTAAAAGGATTAAATAAAAATGAAATTAAAATTTTATATAATAATAATTAACTAAAAATAAATAAATCCTGGTAGGGTTAGCTTAAATCTCGCTAGGGTTTCTAGTGCGTTAGGTTCAGGTGATGTGTGGCTCTGTGTTTGGCGTGACTGGACTTTCTTCTCTGTTCGACGGGGTTTTGAAAGTCGGAGTCAGGACAGGCTGGGTCGTGGTAGTATGTATCAAGGTGTCTCCTCTTTTCCGAAAGATTGTTTCCTTGGAGGTTCATCTTCACTACCCACATTTGACTCCTGATGTACCGCTGACATGCGGTGCTGCTTCAGGGTAGTGCTTGGCTTCGTCCTTCATCTACATCCTCATCTTGTTTGGGTTAGTTGTGTTTAGTTTCGCTTTTGTATAGTGTTCTTGCCTGTATTTTGCAACATCTTTATATTTTTGTTTGTTTAGACGGTTATCCATCTGCCGACTTGTCGGCCTTCGAGGTTCAGGTATTCTGACCTCGGATTTTTACCTAATAACAAAAAATGTAGATGAGGTCACAAAGACCTAAGATCGTTATACATGTCAGAATACTATCCCTGCAGGCAGAGCGGCAAATGTGTGAAACCTTGTCATTCACTCTGTTACCGCCGTGGGGTACATGAGAGAAAAATATTTTTCTTATGTTTGAGTCGGTCGACATTAGAATTTTGACATCGGAGATGAGTAATTCTATTTTCCATGAGCAATTACTATTATTGTTTAGATAATTTATGATTATAAATTAATCTCCTTCCACTGCGAGCTTCTTAATTCCCAGTGAGCTTTTTAATACCTAGTCTAATTGGCTTCTATCAAACCTTGTTTTAGTGTCAGGGCTTTTGTCATGAGCAATGTTTGTTTGCCCACCTATTTATATCCAATCGTGATAAGTTGATCGTCCCAATCGCGGATGATGAACCCAATTGTATTGTCATTATATAACATCGTTGATCAATCAAAATTTAATTTGAAAGTTTCAAAAGAGGTTTTCTCTATTTGTGTGGGTTTCCTTTTTCGTAGATGATGTCGTGGTTTGTTTTTATTTTCTAGTTTTCGATTATTGTTTATCAATTCTTCATCAAAAAGGTTCAAAACTTGTTGTGCCACTAAATCCATACTAGTTTCACTCTGTGTATTACTCAGTGTAATTAATGAAGATACTTTTAAGGTTGATAGAATAGTTCTTCGCTTAGCAGTCAACATCCTTATCAACCATATCTCTGTAATTTAAAAACATCGACATCATTTATCAAGTACTAATAATATATAGTGGCTAGCAAATATTTTATAATGAAATAAAGTAAACAAATCAATTAACTAATAGAACAAGTGCACAACAAAACAAAAGTAATCAAGGGAAAACAATTATGAATGTTGTTACATAGAAATTTTACTTTTTTTAGAAGGCAAAACCCGACAGCAACAACAACACAACAACAACTCTACCAAAAAGGAAGAAGGCCAAAGGAGGGAGAGAAGTAAAGTAAGCAATGGAGAATAAGAGAAATAATTGAAAGGATATTGAAATTAATGAAGAAAAAAATCTTCAAGAAAAAATCAACAAAATATTTTTCCATACGTTGGTTATTTTTCAATTAACCAGCGTCTCAAACTTCAACCATTTAAATTCGAAATGGTCTGAACCACCCGGCGTGATTATGAAACCATTGTCGAGGATGTCTGACGTATCAACCCCCGACTCTCACTTGTACATACTTACCTAAAAACATAAGGAACTTATGAAGAAAAGTAAATGCTGGAGTAAACCTATCTTTTGTAATATTTTTCACCAAATTTCAACCATTGAAAAGGACCTCCAAGAACTACAACAACACCTCTATCAAAACTATGATTCCGCCTTGAAGAAAAACACAAACAACTTGTCAGAAAGCACGCCAAACTCAACAACTTCCAAAAAACTTATTGGGGACAACGAGCGAAAAGAGTCCATAATAGGGCTATTGATGCAAACTATACACAAAGTACTTTCATCGTATTGCCACGGGTAGGAGAAACATAAACATAATTAAATCAATACAAACACGTGCTGGGGTCACTCTTTCCTCGGATCATGATATTAGGCAAGCCATCAAAGATGATTTCGTCAAATGATTTGAGAGCACTCGAAGACCCCACATTTCAAGCAACCTACTAGACAACATCAAGATGGAAATTTCTTCCTTGGATAATGAATGGCTTACCAGGCAAGTTACTAATAGTGAAGTTAAGAATGTCTTGTTCAGTCTTGCTAATGAAAAATCCATGGGCCTTGATAGCTACTGTTTATTTTTTTAAAATACTGGCATATTGTTGGACCATCGGTAACCAAAGTAGTCAAAAGTTTCTTTCACAATGGAAGAATTCTCAAACAAATTAATCATACTTTCTTAGCACTCATCCCCAAATGTGATAACCCAACTACCACTAACCAGTATAGACTAATTAGCCTATGCTCGACTACTTATAAGATTATATCTAAAGTTATATCTACTAGACTAAAAAAAGTCATCCCAAAAATAATCCACCCAATTCAAAGCGCCTCTACGGCTGATAGAGCCATACAAGACAAAATTCTAATTGCAAACAAAATTTTCTACTTTTTCCAAAAAAAGAAAGGTAAGGATGGTTGGTTGGCAGTCAAACTGGATACGCAAAAGGCTTTTGACTTGGTTGACTAGGACTTCCTTTTCTCTATCCTCGACAAATTTGGCTTCTCCCCATGTTTCATTAACTGGATTCGAGAATGTCTGAAAATAGTCTCTTACTTGGTACTAGTAAACAATGAACTAACATACTTATTTACCCCTCAAAAGAGGCATACGGCAAGGGGATCCCCTTTCTCCATACCTATTCTTGCTTCTTGCTGAAGCTCTTGCTCGAGGACTTCTTCATAAATCTCTCAGCTACCTAGGAGCCATCTAGGAATATCAATCACTCGACCGGGGGTTAGGATCCTCTTCCTTGCCTTCCCTGACGATATTGTCATATTTGCTGCATCTACCAAAAAAACATGCGACAAAATCAATAAAGTACTCCATGAATATTGTACCCTCTCGGGTAAGAGGATCAATACGCTCAAATCACTTTTTCAAATAATAGCCAACACCCTCTCTCTCTCTCTCACTCTCAGTTTGGTCGTTGCACACTTATCAAGTCAAATCTAGGAGCTAAACCCCTACATATGCTGCAATGTTTTATGCTCCCACCATCCATTCATACAGAACACGATAGGATAAACAAAAACTTTCTTTGTTATTTTTTTCTTTTAAATTGAAAAAATCATGATTTGATAATTTTGCGATAACTTTAAAATTCTAAAATTAAAGATGTGGTTCATAAGTTCTAGTGTTTGTAATTATATATTATATCTGATCTAAAATATTTTTTTTAATTATTTCTCGTAATTTTTAATAAAATATAATAATATATAAATATCAAAATTTTAAATTATTTTTAAAAAATAATTTTATTAAAAATTTGATATTTTATATATTATTATATTTTATTAAAAAGCATTTGATTTTTATTATTTCTCGTAATTTTTAATAAAATGTAATAATATATAAAATATCAAAATTTTAAATAATCAATTAGTAATAAGCATATAATTGTTTTAATATTTTAATATTTTTCAGATTTTTTATCTTCTTAAAAAAATGTGTTGAAAAATAAAAAAAAAAACAAATACTATCGATCGGACGGAGTATTACTCAATACAAATAAATATAAAAGTTGATTTAAAAATGAAAGATCAAGTGACTGTAATTATAAAATGTAATCAATTGGAATCTCCATAAAAAATTAATCATATATAATTATAAATCAATAGGGTCAATCGGGTAAATCGGGTCACCGGGTTTAAATCCAGATTACCCGGAAGATTTCCAGATTTTCGGGTTCGGGTCGAAAAAAAAATTTGGGTCAAAATCTTCGGGTTCGGATCGAAAAATTTTCGAGCGTTCGAATCGGGCCGGGTCGATCGGATCGAGTTGTGTTTTGACAGGTCTGATTTATGGGTTACAGTGTCGGCTAACACCACTCACTTACAAGACCTAGTTATTCTAGACTAATCTAAAATTTTCATGATTAGTCTAGAATAACTAGGTCTTGTAAGGGAGGGTTGATAGTATCGACACAAATCGATTCTTTGGGAATATTATATTAATAAATTGGGAGTATTATATTAATAAATCGATTCTTTTCGTTTTACCAAATAAGTTGGCTTTCCTATAGTAGTTAATCAAATTCACTATTCTCAAATTTAGGCTAATGGTTTGAAATAATCTTTCAAAAATATGGAGATACAAGGGATCAAGATAGATATTGTTTCATATATTGATATTTTATTGGTCGAGATATGCTAAGCATTATTTTAGATCATTTACGTACCTACTTAGATAAGATACGGGTCGAGTCAATTTAGTGGTACGGTGTACTAGTTTATATATCACAATAAATTCATGAAGATTTAACAAAAATAACTTATGCTCATTAATGTTTAAAGTTTAAACATTTAATTTACTGAGAATGGTAGGATAAAATTACACACATATTGATAATCAAATACCATATACATATATATGATTTACAAAGAATGAAGATGGATTATATGTGAACAACTATATTATGGTGTAAACGTATAAATATTTAAACTATTCGTATGTGACAACATAGTTATTTATTTATACATAATAAAGAAAAGAGAAGCATGGCTAATCGAATGAAATTCTTCGAAACCACCTGGAATAAAATTCTTTGGTTTATTATTAATTAATTAATATTGGATCTAGTTTAATAGCTAATCGAATGTGTGTAAAATTAGGGATGAATTCGAATCCTAAATCAATGTTGAAGATGTGAAGGAAAAAGAATCCACATCTAAATGTGATAAATCAATACTCAGTATATAATGTTGATGAAATATTCCTTCTATTACTTTTTTTTTTATTCGAATGTTCCTTGTATTACTAATTAGCTTTAAAAGGAAATCTTGAAATGAATCAAGATGTACGTCCTCTCCATTAAACGGAGTCCTGAATTTTGGAACTTGTTGAGTATTTTTGTTAGCATTTGGAATATGTATAGAATTTGAAACGACAACGTATCATGAATTACTATAGCACATCAAACAAATATTACATAGTTCACCAAATCAAAAAGAAAACATGGAAATTATTCTCTCATAAGAGATTCCATGGTTCATAACGTAAGGAAATTCAAAACTTGTGCATTTAAAATAAATACAACATAGTTAATATTAACAAATATAAATTTACAACTTTAAACATCATATATCATTTGTAATATTGATTGGTCTCTATACTCTTGTACAATCGATCTTGGCATAGACCTTTAAACTTGTCTCCATCTTCCTAGTATTGATCATCAACTATACATGACGTTGATGAAAGACAAACTTTTCAAATAATGCATGGGTGTATACCATCTCCACGGTAGAGATCTATCTTTTCAATGCATTCTCCATAACACCTAAGAGAAACATTAACATGCATGCGTTGTTAAATCCAGAATGAAATTTAGAAGCATAGTTAATTTCTTTTATAAAGTAAATGAAGCGAAATATAATTGACATGCGTGTTACATTATTAAAATCTAATAAATTTCTTCTTCTCCGGGATGAGTATTGGTTGGTGTGGTCCCTGCCTGAAAGATTCAAAGCAAAGTGATTCCACTCATCTCTCTCGTATCCATATACGTGGATGTGAATTATTACTATTTGTAATTTGCAAAAGTTTTGTGGATAACAAACCAAAAAGTTTGGTAGATAATATTAAAATAAGTGTAAAAAATGACGACAACAACAACCACACAAGGAAGAATAATAAGAATATTAGCAATAATGCATAACAATTAGCTAATCTATAGAAAAAATATTAACAATAATAAATAAACAACAAATAAAAACTTACCATGCTTGGTAGATTGCTAATTCGATGTCAGAATCTTCCATTGAATGACAGCTTCCACCGATCTCGATCACTATAATTGATCATTTTAATGGGCCACATATAACCATTACGGTCTCAAATCCTTAAATAAAGAGAAAATTTATTATTTTCATATTGAGATCCAATGTGGGACTTATTCACATTAAATACGTAGCAAATTGTTTGACAATGACGCATGAAAATTTAAACTCACACCTTTATTTTCAATCTGCAATAGATATCCTATCGAGTTGTTTTATATCTACAGGTTCTTTGTTTCTCTCACTTCCCTTCCAACGTGGGATTTTATTATAAAATGAAACTGAAAAAAAAACATCAAAATTAATAAAGATACCAAGTCGGAGTCTACGAGCGATCAACCAGGCTAGTGATCTTGGTTGTCGGCTCACATTGCACCTTAGTGGGTGCGACAGTCTAACATCTTCCCACTGTGGAAGAGTGTACGTCATAATTTGTGCTTGAGGGAGCCAGCGTTCGCACGGCCCCTACAAATCCCAATTAAGTATTTCTCATTGTCCACGTAGTGATTATTACTAAAATAAAATTTGAAGATTCTTGGTCGAAACACTATATATTTTGTGAATCTCAAGAAGGCCATGTACCGGTCAAAATGAGATTTGTCTCATTTTCGGATCGACCAATAGGTCAAAAAAATGAAAAAAATATGAAGTATTTGCCTTGATCTAATAACAATACGGACTTTAAAATTGACAATCTTATATAAAAATGATTACCGCATAAATAAAAAAATAATATCGTTGTATTTTCCAATATATTTTCCGGCCAAAAAACTGTCATATGTGCACCAAAAAAACACTTGGCATAAATTTTTGCCACATCCTTCCTCTTCCCCACCAATTTGCACCACTCTTGTGCATAGAAAATATACAATGGAACTAAAGGTATTCTAATCAACTTTTGTTGGCAAGTCGACTTCAACTTCAATGATACTAGGAAATTATATGTCAATGTAACTATAACACCTTAATCCCCAAA
The DNA here is from genome assembly GCA_037127255.1 of Persicaria tinctoria. Classification (NCBI taxonomy): domain Eukaryota; kingdom Viridiplantae; phylum Streptophyta; class Magnoliopsida; order Caryophyllales; family Polygonaceae; genus Persicaria; species Persicaria tinctoria. The sequence goes on from JBANSL010000009.1 coordinate 67,970,855, forward strand.
TCAGATGTAATAAAGATGTTAGACATAATTTATAAGTAATTTAAGTCATACTCATATCGCAAAACCCGGTATGATGACCCTAGCCACGGGGAACCAGAACAAGCCCGGGTATGGTGACCCTCGCCACGGGGAAACCCAAGTTTCACTGCAGCGAAGACGTGACGTGGCTCGGGGCGCCGCGGGTCACCATGGAGCTCAAGGGAAGAGCTTCACCGCGGTGAGAGATCTTCGTCACCATGGCGAACATGATCTGGGTTGGGTCTCTTTTGGAAGCCGAGCTTTGCCGCGGCGAAACCAAGCTAGCCTCGCGGCCGCGAGAGCTCCCTGCTCGTGGGGAGCTCGTTGGAGGGTTTCGCCATGGCAAAAGCTACCATTTTTGCCAGTTGGGTACCTAATCTTTGTCCTTTTGGATTGGGTTTTATGATATGTTTTATATTAATGTTTTTAAATGATATTTGATGATTTCAATGATATATATGTTATTTATATGATTTCTTGAGATTTAAGATGAGTTGATTGGATTATTTGAACTTATGATTTAAATAAAGGTTTTTGGAAATAATCTAACCATGTTGGATTGTTTTGACAAATGAGCTTTATGAGTTTGTTTTAAGATCTTATGTTTTATGTATGGAAATTGACCTAACTTGAGGATTTGCTTACTTGGTTTTAACTTGTTAAAATACTTGGCGAATCTTATGTGTGGAGTTATGTGATATGATATGTTATGATATGAATATATGTTAGAGCATATGATTTATATTGAGATCTTAAATTGATGAGTATGAAGCATGATGTATGATATATGAGTATTATATGATGATGGACAAGTTATTATATGGAATGATATATGAGATATGATGTTGAGACGAGATGTGATATGATATGATGAGATATGATGAGATGATGCGATGATTTATGAGATGAGTAGAGATATGATGAAGATATGTGTAAGATGCGATGTTTTATGATTATGTGAGATATTAGTTATGCCTTGTGTGATGTAGACGTAGACTTATATTTATGTTTATTACATCTGCTAGGTGATCTATGATCTGTTGGCTATTACCCCTATTGCTACTTTGCTTTTGATGTTCTGTGTTGTTGCAGGAGGATTATATGTCTAGTATATTAAAGTAAAAATAAAAATAATAAAAGCAAACCAACTCATATCCAAGCAAATAAATACAAGACTTCCTCCCGTTGTAGGTAGTCACGATCGATCCACGAGGAAGCGTGTCAGCGCCCGCCTTTTCAGTTCAAATTACCCTTGAACTCGACCAGAAGAGTACTCGATATCGAGTAAGGTACTAGATCTCGACTAACCTCAGTCGACAAAACCTACAAAACAGAGAAAACAGAAAATGAAAAAAACAAAAGATGGTCGATGTCGAGTAAGGTACTCGACGTCGACCAGGCGGCAATCGACGTCGACCAGTGTCGTCGATGTCGAGTATAACAGAAGAAAGAAAATCGTAACTTTTTGAATAAAACGAATGCAAACACGAAACTGGTGGAAATAAAATCAATATACTAAACGCTCCTAGAATCGGGGTATCAACACCACAATGATAACCATATAAAATAATGAACAAAGGTATAAAAGATCATTCTTTTCATCAAATAACTGTCGTTATTAATAAATAGAAAGATAGAGGCTTTAGCATCAACCCTAATGGTTACTAACCCTTTTCACATAATTAATCCAAGTTGTATTAAGATCACTTTCGCTTCAATAACACAAACAAGGATCACATTCGACTTTCGCAAAAGAATCATGCTCATAGGGATAGAAGACAAAATCGCATCAAAAGATTGCACCTTTATCGCATTTACCTTACATGGCTACCGTCGGGCTCACCCCGACCCTAGAAGTTGGGTGACTACTCGCTCTTCGTTATCAAGACACTCATCAATAATAAAAGGGAAATAACTTGCATTAAATAAAATAAACAAAGCTTACCACCGATCGAAGCCAATTCCGCTCTCCCCAAACTAACTCCACTCGGCCTTGCTCTCTCTCTCTCTCTCTCTCTCTCTCTATCTCTCTCTCTCTCTCTACTCGTTATATGCTATGAATTGTGTGTTGAAAGATACCTAAAACTCAGCCCCTAGGGCTTTATTTATAGTATTCAATCCCCGCTATCCAAGGAAAGAATACTCTATCTATTTCTATCTATCTAAAGACATTATGATAAAACTTGGAAATAAACGAATAAATCTCTAAAGAAAATATATCTAAATTGGATAAATCCACCTTTGTCTTGATAGATCTTCATGTGTATGGATAGAATTTCACATATCTTCAATTGCAAGTAATCTATCTTCTCGGACTCGGATTGCTGACTAGGGTACTCGACATTGAGTAGGTTTAGTGAACGTCGACTAGCTTGTGTCTCCGTGTGTTGCACTCGAGCACAACTACCTTCTGGGCGATCGACGTGTACTCGAAATCGAGTACACATCAATCACAATCCAGCTGCAAATAAAACATAGGAATGTATCTAAACAAAAAGGCCTATAAAAGCCACAACCACCAAAGTAAGGAAAGGAAACCAGTAATTTGTCCATATCAAAATACAAATTAATGAAAGATTAAGAGAATGTTTTCATGTTCTCGAGTGTGTCATCAACGTACACTTCCATATAGAGTGTAACAAAGCACCATTTCGAAAGCCTAACAAGGCATCCCACATTGAGTGTCGGAACAAAGAGCATACTTAGAAGATCATATACAATGCCCAAAGGAAAGCTTAGAGAAGCATACCTTTCTCGGCCTTTTGGCTAAGATCAAGTGTAGTATCTGTTCTTATCAGTTTAATATCTGATATGTGGTTCATTGATCCACTTAGATATTAAATTTATTTTTTGAGGGGGAAGGCACATTTAAGGTAGCTTGCTACCTAGGGTCTTTGTGTGTCGCCCATGTTTTGCACTATTGTGTGGGCTTGGCGCACCCCATTAATCTTAGTGTTAAATTTTTGTAGTCTTGATATCTTTTTTTAGTGTTAACTTTTTGTAGTCTTGGTAGCTATTTTTTTGGTTTATTGTGATTGGAGAATCAATTAATCCAATCTTAGCCTAAATTATAATTTTAGTATTTTCTAAAAAAACAAAGGGATTAATTCAAAATATAAATTTAATATTAGTAATTTATATGTATGTATTTGAATAGTACTACTATATCTGGGGACCAAGGCATGAAATTTGAATAGACTACTATTCAAATTTCATGCCTTGGTCCCCACAATTTGCACTGTATTTTCTGTGTATTTTCTGCGTATCTTTGACTACCAATACATTCAACTATTAATGATCAAGAATAGATGCATCAAAGGGGTCCTCAATCAACCTTACATAGGAATGAAGTCCTGAGCAATCGATGAAATCATCAGTAACAGATGAGACACTCAACAAACTAGCTAGAAATAGAGCAATTTATAAGCATAGGTATGTAAAACTGCAGCAGTACAACAATGATAAGCTACATAAGCCCCTCTCCCAGTCTTTGCTAATGTACATCCTCTTGTTTTTTTTTTTTTGAATAAAGTACATCCTCTTGTTTCTGATATGTTATCATTGAGCTATTAAAGGGTGAAAGAGGTAACTCCTCCTGTCAGTATCATCCAAATGCTAGAAATCTTGGTCACCTCGAGATCATTAATTTGGTTGTTTTGTCACTTTCAATCCCACATTGTATGATAAGTGAGAAAAAGAAAGAACATGGACGATATAAAACAAGATGGAGAATGAACTTGCAAAATACTTACCTAGATGGGGTCTACGAGCGATCAATAAGGCTTGTGGCCTTGGTTGTCGGCTCACATTGCACCTCAGTGGGTGCGGCAGCCTAACATCTTCCCATTGTGGAAGAGTGTATGTCATAATTTGTGTTAGAGGGGCCTGCGTTCGCGCACCCCCTACCAATCCCAGTTCAACTATTTCTCATTATTTTCACGGAATTTTTTTACTTAAATTAGGATAAGGTTTCATAATTTTCTTTTACATAAAACTGAATTTGAATATATAGATGCATATATGAAGAGTCCTTCCAGATGGAACAGTTAGCAAACTAGCTAGAAATAGAGCAATTTCGACTAAAGTGCAGCGATTTCCCCCGATCAAACTAAAACAACTCCTACTTATTCTTGCATTGGCTCACAAAATCAAATAAATTCATAATCATTTTCAATCCAGCATATTACAGTCCGATAGGAATAGAGAATATGCGGAGAATAGAGACTGATCGTATTGATTCTGCCTCCACGGTTCCACCGTCTGTCCTCTGGCATGTGCCTACCTGTTTATGGAGATTCATCCAGCTGAGCCCATGTTGTCGATGTCCCGGGTCTCTGAGGGTTTCTCTGTTGGGTTGATGAAGGGTTTGCACATTGCAATGTTGGCGGATTAGTTTGGAAACTTGTGTAACTCAAATATACCATATCGGATGGCGGTAGAAGATGTCACATACAGAATCAGTACTAAAATGAGCGTACTTGGTAGTTAAAATTCACGCAGCCATGCAGTGATCACAAAGTGAACTATTCTTTCGCCTTTTACTAAAGAATACCATATGCCCATTGCATTCTTGTGGCATACGCCAATTTTTTTAGTCTTCATGTGAGACACCCAACATTCCAGTTCTAAATTTGTAGTTTCATCAGTGTATTTCAACTTCATAAGAAGAAGAAGGTACTGATGATATCAACAATCAAATGTTAGATGAATCACTTCAAAAACAATTTGATACAGGTTTAGTTATTCGATTTTTCTATCCTATTCCCCTCGTATACGAGGCTACAAATGGAAATATTTTTCAAATTTAAATAATTTTAGTCATTTTTAATAATGCTTTCCTAGAGTCTATGCATCCAAATAAAAGTCTTTTTTTTTTGCGATTGGAGAATTACTCTCCGTCAGTTATTGTTAAAATAAACCGAGAAAACAACTTCTCTCGAGCCATCATGTATGAGGTGACTAATGCCTAACTCGATAGAGGAGGAAATTGCAAAACATATAGTCCTACATCAATTGTAAAAGAAAGATTAACTACAGTCTACTACCCTATATACTTACACAAAATAAGACCTCCAAGGAATAACCCATGCTATTCAAATTCCATGTCTTGGTCACCACAATCTGCACTCTATTTTCTGTGTATCTCTAAACTACCAATACATTAAGGGACAACATAAACGAAACTCTAATTTATGTGTATCTCTAACTATTCATTCAAATAACGTGCAGTGATAGCTTACATTAATTATTTCCTCTCTTTGCTCAATTTTATATCGGGTTTTCTATCCTATGCTGATAACAACCTCAATCGGGAAAGATTCCCCAAATTTAAACTATTTTAGCCTTTTTTTTAAATATTCTTTCCTAGGGTCGCTTCTTTATTTGATAAGAAATCTTTCACGATTAAGGTCCTTATTCTGTGCCCTTGGGGCATAGGATGGAAAGACCGATTTTATATTTTATATACTTTTAAGAAAATGTTGGATGCATCCATAAACGAGCACACAACTGATAAGGTTTTTTATTGTGTTTGGATTCCAAATGCATTATGTTTATAATGCAAAATGATAAGGCGGTGTTTGGTTAACAAAATTTTTAAGGCGTTTAACTTATGATTATTTGGTTAAATTACGGTTTTACCTCGATTTTTACGAGATTTTTATTTTTACAACCAAACGGATACATACAACTACAATGAAAATGCAATGGAATCCAAACACACCCTTTATAACATTGCAGTGTGCATTATTCAATTAATAAATTCGGGGATGAGTTTAACTGGTAGAGGGGTACGTCTTAACTAGTCATAGAAGTGAAATGCTCAAAGTTTGGTTTCCTTAATAACTTAGGCTTTGCCAGTTTTATTTTTGAATTAGATCCCACATTGGAAGAGGAGTGAGAGGAACTGGAATAGGGAGATATAAAATAAGACGGAGAAGGAACTAGGAAACTACTTACCTGGACGGGGTCGACGAGCGATCAACACGGCTTGCGACCTTGGTTGTCGACTCACATTGCACATCAAGTGGGTGCGGCAGCTAAACATCTTCCCAATGTGGAAGAATGTACGTCATAATTTGTGATCGAGGGGGAAATGCGTTCGCGCAACCCCTTCCAATACTAGTTTAAGTATTTCTCATCCGCTAGGCTTGAACCCATGAAATATTAGGTGATAACCTCGAATAGTATGACTTTGTGGGTTTAGGTCCTCTTTTTCGGTGAAAAAACACTGGTGCTTGGTAGTATTATATTAATACATTGAGTATTATATTAATAAAATAAGGGAGGGTTGATAGTATCGACACAAATCGATTCTTTGGGAATATTATATTAATAAATTGGGAGTATTATATTAATAAAATAAGGGAGGGTTGATAGTATCAACACAAATCGATTCTTTTCGTTTTACCAAATAAGTTGGCTTTCTTATAGTAGTTAATCAAATTCACTATTCTCAAATTTATGCTAATGGTTGAAATAATCTTTCAAAAATATCGAGATACAAGGGATTAACATAGATATTGTTTCATATATTGATATTTGATTGGTCGCGATATGCTAAGCATTATTTTAGACCATTTACGTACCTACTTAGATAAGATATGGGTCGAGTCAATCTAGTGGTGTACTAGCTTATATATCACAACAAATTTATAAAGATTTAACAAAAACAACTTATGCTCATTAATGTTTAAAGTTTAAACATTTAATTTATTGAGAATGGTAGGATAAAATTACACACATATTGATAATCAAATACCATATACATATATATGATTTACAAAGAATGAAGATGGATTATATGTGAACAACTATATTATGGTGTAAACGTATAAATATTTAAACTATTCGTATGTGACAACATAGTTATTTATTTATACATAATAAAGAAAAGAGCAGCATGGCTAATCGAATGAAATTCTTCGGAACCACATGGAATAAAATTCTTCGGTTTATTATTAATTAATTAATATTGGATCTAGTTTAATAGCTAATCGAATGTATGTAAAATTAGGGATGAATTCGAATCCTAAATTTTTTTAAATCTCAATGTTTAAGATGTGAAGGAAAAAGAATCCACATCTAAATGTGATAAATCAATACTCAGTATATAATGTTGATGAAATATTCCTTCTATTACTAATTAGTTTTAAAATGAAATACTGAAATGAATCAGGATGTACTCTCCGCTAAATGGAGCCCTGAATTTTGGAACTTGTTGAGTATTTTTGTTAGCATTTGGAATATGTATAGAATTTGAAACGACATCGTATCATGAATTACTATAGGGCATCAAACAAATATTACATAGTTCACCAAATAAATAAAAAACATGTAATATATTCTATCTCATAAGAGATTCCATGGTTCACAACGTAAGGAAATTCAAAACTTGTGCATTTAAAATAAATACAACATAGTTAAGATTAACAAAAATAAATTAACAACTTTAAACATCATATATCATTTGTAATATTGATCGGTCTCTATACTCTTGTACAATCGATCTTGACATAGACCTTTAAACTTGTCTCCATCTTCCTGGTATTGATCATCAACTATACACGACGTTGATGAAAGACAAACTTCTCAAATAATGAACTAATGCATGGGTGTATACCCTTTCCACGGTAGAGATCTATCATCTCGATGCATTCCCCATAACACCTAAGAGAAACATTAACATGCATGTGTTATTAAATCCAGAATGAAATTTAGAAGCATAGTTAATTTCTTTTATAAAGTGAATGAAGCGAAATATAATTGACATGCGTGTTACATTATAAAAATCTAATAAATTTCTTCTCTCCGGGATGAGTATTGGTTTGTGTGGTCCCTGCCTGAAAGATTCAAAGCAAAGTGATTCCACTCATCTCTCTCATATCCATGCGTGGATGTGAATTAGTACTATTTGTAATTTGCAAAAGTTTTGTGGATAAAAAAACAAAAAGTTTGGTAGATAATATTAAAATAAATATAAAAATCACAAAAACAACAACACAAAGAAGAATAATAAGAATATTAGCAATAATGCCTAATTTGCTAATCTATAGAAAAAATATTAACAATAACAAATAAACAACAAAAAAACTTACCATGCTTGGTAGATTGCTAATTCGATTCGCTTTTAGAATCTTCCATTGAATTACAGCTTCCACCGATCTCGATCACTATAATTGATCATTTTAATGGGCCACATATTATAAGCACTACGGTCAAAGCCTTAAATAAAGAGAAAATTCATTATTTTCATATTGAGATCCGATGTGGGACTTATTCACATTAAATACGTAGCAAATTGTTTGACAATGACACATGAAAATTTCAACTCACACTTTTATTTTCAATCTGCAATAGATATCCTATCGACTTGTTTTATATCTACAGGTTCTTTGTTTCTCTCACTCTTCCAATGTGGGATTTTATTATAAAATGAAACTGAAAAAAAAAACAATCAAAATTAATGAAGATGCCAAGTCGGAGGATATATGAACTTGCAACATACTTACCTGGACGGGGTCTATGAGCGATCAACCAGGCTCGTGACCTTAGTTGTCGGCTCACATTGCACCTTAGTGGGTGCGGCAGTCTAACATCTTCCCACTATGGAAGAATGTACGTCATAATTTGTGCTTGAGGGAGCCAGCGTTCGCGCGGCCCCTACAAATCCCAATTAAGTATTTCTCATTGTCCACGTAGTGATTACTACTAAAATAAAATTTTAAGATTCCTGGTCAAAACATTATATATTTTGTGCATCTCAAGAAGGCCATGTATCGGTCAAAATGAGATTTGTCTCATTTTCGGATCGACCAATAGGTCAAAAAAATGAAAAAAATATGAAGTATTTGCCTTGATCTAATAACAATACAGACTTTAAAATTGAAAATCTTATATAAAAATGATTACCACATAAATAAAAAAATAATATCGTTGTATTTTCCAATATATTTTCCGGCCAAAAAACTGTCATATGTGCAGCAAAAAAACTCTTGGCATAAATTTTTGCCACATCACTATTGATTAACTGACCATCTCTCCAAATCCCTATTCCCCACCAATTTGCACCACTCTTGTGCATAGAAAATATACAATGGAACTAAAGGTATTCCAATCAACTTTTGTTGGCAAGTCGACTTCAACTTCAATGATACTAGGAAATTATATGTCAATGTAACTATAACATCTTAATCCCCAAATCAGATGTAATAAATATGTTAGACATAATTTATAAGTAATTTAAGTCATACTCATATCGCAAAACCCAGGTATGGTGACCCTAGCCACGAGGAACCAGAACAAGCCCGGGTATGGTGACCCTCGCCACGGGGAAACCCAAGTTTCACTGCGGTGAAGACGGGACGTGGCTCGGGGCGCCGCGGGTCACCATGGAGCTCAAGGGAAGAGCTTCACCGCGGCGAGAGATCTTCATCACCGCAGCGAACATGATCTGGGTTGGGTCTCTTTTGGAAGCCGAGCTTCGCCACGACGAAACCAAGCTAGCCTCGCGGCCGCGAGAGCTCCCTGCTCGTGGGGAGCTCGCTGGAGGGTTTTGCCACGACGAAAGCTACCATTTTTGCCAGTTGGGTACCTAATCTATGTCCTTTTGGGTTGGGTTTTATGATATGTTTTATATTAATGTTTTTAAATGATGTTTGATGATTTGAATGATATATATGTGATTTATATGATTTCTTGAGATTTAAGATGAGTTGATTAGATCATTTGAACTTATGATTTAAATAAAGGTTTTTGGAAATAATCTAACCATGTTGGATTGTTTTGACAAATGAGCTTTAGGAGTTTGTTTTAAGATCTTATGTTTTATGTATGGAAATTGACCTAACTTGAGGATTTGCTTACTTGGTTTTAACTTGTTAAAATACTTGGCGAATCTTATGTGTGAAGTTATGTGATATGATATGTTATGATATGAATATATGTTAGAGCATATTATTTATGTTGAGATCTTAAATTGATGAGTATGAAGCATGATGTATGATATATGAGTATTATATGATGATGGACAAGTTATTATATGGAATGATATATGAGATATGATGTTGAGACGAGAAGCGATATGATATGATGAGATATGATGAGATGATGCGATGATTAATGAGATGAGTAGAGATATGATGAAGATATGTGTAAGATGCGATGTTTTATGATTATGTGAGATATTAGTTATGCCTTGTGTGATGTAGATGTAGACTTATATTTATGTTTATTACATCTGCTAGGTGATCTATGATCTGTTGGCTATTACCTCTATTGCTACTTTGCTTTTGATGTTCTGTGTTGTTGCAGGAGGATTATATGTATAGTATATTAAAGTAAAAATAAAACTAATAAAAGCAAACCAACTCCTGTCCAAGCAAATAAATACAAGACTTCCTCCCGTTGTAGGTAGTCAGGATCGATCCACGAGGAAGCATGTCAGCGCCCGCCTTTTCAGTTCAAATTACCCTTGAACTCGACCAGAAGAGTACTCGATATCGAGTAAGGTACTCGATCTCGACTAACCTCAGTCGACAGAACCTACAAAACAGAAAATGAAAACAAACAAAAGATGGTCGATGTCGAGTAAGGTACTCGACGTCGACTAGGCGGCACTCGACGCCGGCCAGTGTCGTCGATGTCGAGTAGAACAGAAGAAAGAAAATTTTAACTTTTTGAATAAAACGAATGCAAACACGAAACTGGTGGAAATAAAATCAATATACTAAACGCTCCTAGAATCGGGGTATCAACACCACAACGATAATCATATAAAATAATGAACAAAGGTATAAAAGATCATGTTTTTCATCAAATAACTGTCGTTATTAACAAATAGGAAGATAGAGGCTTTCACATCAACCCTAATTATTACTAACCCTTTACACATAATTAATCCAAGTTGTATTAAGATCACTTTCGCTTCAATAACACAAACAATGATCACATTCGACTTTCGCAAGAGAATCATGCTCATAGGGATAGAAGACAAAATCGCATCAAAAGATTGTACCTTTATCGCATTTACCTTACATGGCTACCGTCGGACTCACCTCGACCCTAGAAGTTGGGTGATTACTCACTCTTCATTATCAAGAAACTCATCAATAATAAAAGGGAAATAACTTGCATTAAATAAAGTAAACAAAGCTTACAACCGATCGAAGTCAATTCCGCTCTCGCCACACTAACTCCACTGGGCCTTGCTCTCTCTCTCTACTCGTTATATGCTATGAATTGTGTGTTGAAAGATACCTAAAACTCAGCCCCTAGGGCCTTATTTATAGTATTCAATCCCCGCTATCCAAGGAAAGAATACTCTATCTATTTCTATCTATCTAAAGACATTATGATAAAACTTGGAAATAAACGAATAAATCTCTAAAGAAAATATATCTAAAGTGGATAAATCCACCTTTGTCTTGATAGATCTTCATGTGGATGGATGCGGCGGCCTAACATCTTCATGTGGATGGTTGTTGGCCCACATTGCACTCTAGTGGGTGCGGCAGCCTAACATCTTCCCTGTGTGGAGGAGTGTACGTCATAATTTGTGTTAGATGGGGCCTGCGTTCGCGCGGCCCCTACCTGTCCCATTGCAAGTATTTCTCATCGGTGTCATTGAAATTTATTAGTCTAAATCGGGGATATGATTTGTTGAGGACGCCAAGGAAACAGATATTTTAAGTTTGAGACATACGAAGTCAATGATTATTCATACTAATGGATCAATATGGACGTGTTTCTGACAAGAAAACTATACCAGATAGATGCATCAATGTGATAGTTAACCAAACAGTAAATCAAAGGGAAACGCTTATTAATTAGTTTAAGCTCCAAGGTACGTATGTGTTGTCAAGGGTAAATTTGCTCTCCTATCCCACATTCCCACGTTCAGTAGCGGTAGAAGATGCGGTTGGGATCAACTGTCCCCTTTGGGACAGCCTCCTGTTTTGGCTCCCCTCACCCCCAAAGTAAAAAAATAAAGAAAAGAAAATTGATTAAAATTTGTAAAAAAAAAAAGAAAAAATAATTAAAGGTGAAATTATGTGAGAAGGGACAACGGAATAGGGAGTGTTTTGTGACAGTGGATCCTCACCGTAGAAGATGACACATAAAGGAGCAATACAAAAAAGAGCATTCTAGAGACGAAAAACAAAACAGCCACCCAGTGGGCACAAAGCGAACTACTCTTTCGCCTTTTACTAAATAATACCTTTGTGTGAGGCACCCAACACATCATTTCTAAATTTGTTTGATTAGATATTGTTTTTCACTGGAATCGATCACATTGCTCTTCAATTCCTTAAACCTGTACAAACTTACCCCTCGTTTGTTTTTAGGTAAGGAAAGGTAATGGTTACCCTTTCGAATCTTGTTCATTTTTAATTTAAGATAATTGATCATTATTCTAATCATTACCCTCAGTGCCGGCCCAAAGGGTGGGGCATGGTGGGCGACCGCCCAGGGCCCATTTTCGGTAGGGGCCCATTAAAAATATATGTTATATATACTACCTCCATTTAGAAATAGATGTCGTTTGACTTTTTGACACGTTTTTTAAGGAGTTAAAAACTATATAAATTTCAATTTTTTTGTAATTTTTTTTAATATAATATAAATACTTATTAATAATAAGTGTCATATTATTTAAAAAAATTGTTTAAAAAGTTAATATTTTATATAGTTTTTCGCTCGTTAAAAACATGTCAAAAAGTCAAACGACATCTATTTCTGAACGGAGGTAATATAATATAACAAAATACGAGTTTGACTCAATGATAAGTTTAAATCTTAACAAAACTTGGATTCCTAGACGTCTAGAATTCAAATCTCTTTATTTGCGTTTTTTTATGTTTTTATAAAGAGACCCTATATTGATTAAATTTTGCATTTTTTTTTATGTTTTTATAGAGGAACATATATGAAATTTTCATAAAGTTATACAAAAAATTTATTTTTTAATGTTTATCGGGCCCTTAAAATTTTAGTTCGCCCTGGGCCTATAAAATGATAGAACCGGCACTGATTACCCTCATTCCCTCATCTTACACACAAAATCTATTTCCTTTCCCCCATTTGATCACCTACGAGTATAGGGTAACCATATCCCTAAGATACTCTAACTATTACCTTGGTCATACAAATTTTCCATATATATAAAATTTGATACCTTTATACTCAAACAAACAAGACCTTAATTTGTTGATGAGATTTCAGTGTGTTAATCTTCCAAACTTGTAAAAATTGGGCAGAGACATCCAAATCCGTTTTTAAAGAATCATGGAAAGTGCCTTCGAATTTCGCTTACTTTTGAATGCAAAACAGGGGCGGAAATCAGAATGGCCTGTCGAATGCACAAGACTGGCTAAAGACAACTTAACCATTTCGGAATGGCTCACCGGAAAGGACTTGTGGGTAGTACCCATAGGTCTTCGGTTCGAACCCCGGAATGACCGCTCTTTATTTACCAATACAAGGTTAAAGACAACTTTTCGCTGCAGGTTTTGATAAGTGTTTTGCACATACCGCCTATTCCGGCAACAATCAAAGTGCTAAGAAAATTGATCAAGTCCAAGATATATAGCTATCTTTTAATCGATGTTGTGTCAATCTTATAGAGCACCTAACGGACATAACTACATAGGGCAATTGGACAATCTTAAGATTTTTTTTTTGGGCAAAGGGCTACTATGGTGTTAAATTTAGCGAATGGAGTATAGGGTTCAGATGGCTTGATGTTATCTAACCAGCCTGATCATATATGTTCATCGTTCCAACACCCTCTATTTAATCTTTATGAGATATATGCTCTATATTGAAGGGTCTCATTTTCCATTAGACTCTAATCAGAATTAAAATGGAAGTATGAGACAACTCTTCCCGTCAGTGTATCATCGATCCGAATCCTTAAATTTTAGTTTCCTCATTAATTTGGTTGTTCTCTGTAATGTCAATCTTAATCTAAACATTAGTTCTAGGGATATTGGATGGCCCTAACTTAGGTTACTGGGTAGATTAAGGCAAAGGACTAACATATATATATTATACTTAGAGCTATCATATATTAGAAGTGTGGGATTTTACATCTTATGCTCATATATGTTACATCTCTATAAAGTATAGTATATATGTGTGGCCCATGCATTATATATTATATGTATGTATTGGTTGCTAGTTTCTCTGGCTCGGCCCAACTCTGAGGCCCAATGCTAACCCAGCTCCATAACCCACCTGATGTCTTGGCTCATTGGATCCGCGTTAAGTGGAACGCTGCGTTTCACCTAAGCTCGCTCTATATAAGTCATCAGCTAGGGTTTGGAGCTCATTCGACGCGGCGCCTTCAGGTAATCCAGAGAGAGAAAGAGAGAGAAGAGAGAGGTGCTCTGCTAGGGTTTGCTGTTCTCCTAGCTCCGGCGAAGTTCCAGTGGCCGATCTCGAGCGGATCTCCTTCGGAGACTCCAGATCCGGCTTCTAGGAAGAAGAAGAAGGCGACTGTCCACAGTTCCGGCGAAGATCTTCTTCTCCAGTCCACTCCGACGACGATCTGACTCCGATCTTCAGATCTAGGGTGTTTTCTTCCTATACTTGCTTCGTTATCTCTTCCTTGCACTCATATGTCTCTCGTTCTCTGTTCTTTGCTTGTATTTGCCGTAGTCTTGAGTTAGGGCAACCTATCCTATAAACCTACTTAACTGATTAGTGGATTAGTGTTCTCAAGCCGTTCGGCTGAGGCTCCGTGGACGTAGGCTCCGGCCGAACCACGTAAATCTTGCGTCTGTTCTTGGTTTATGTTCTTTGGTTGTTTCTGCTTCTCTTACCCCGTTCTAGATTCCCGATCTGTGGAGTCTTGAACGTGAATAAGAATTACAAAGTGGTATCAGAGCGAGGAGTCCCTTTCCTTACCTACCTGTGCCATTATTGGATTTCAGAGAGCGGGATTGGAGGCAGGACATTGGGTAGTCCTTCAAAAAGCTCAGGCTTGGGCTATTCCTCTCCTGTCTGACGTACCACTGGTCGAGATCCGTTCAAAGACCTGTGATTCTAGGGTTTCTTGAGTGTCTTGTGTACTGTATACACTCTTCTTGCTTCCGCTTATAAAACTTTGATACTTACCTGTTTCTTGGATACTGCAGGTACCAAACATCATGGATAGTGCTTTGAAGATCAAGCCATTTGATGGTGTAATCGACTTCGCCATGTGGCAAGTCAAGATGAGAGCTGTTCTCATCAAAGAGGGTTGTTGGAAGGCAGTCTTGAAGCCTGCAACCACAACCTCTGAGATGTCCTCCCTTCTCAAGGGAGTTGTCATCAATGATGAGGATCCACCAAAGACTGACGAAAAACTGAAGAAAGTTGAAGGAGGATCCTCTACCACTCAGTTCACAGCTGAAGAGCTCGAGATGGACATGAAAGCCCACTCAGAGATAATGCTTCGTCTTACAGATGGCATTGCTCGACAAGTGGTAAAACACTCTTCCGCTTTCTCCCTCTGGCATGCCCTGGAGGAGCTTTTTCTATCTAAATCCTTGCCCTCCAGGATTTCTCTGCTATGTCGTCTATTCACTTTTAAGATGAATACTGCTCTTACTCTTGATGATAACCTTGACAAGTTTCTTAAAATGACTCAAGAACTGGAAAGATGCAATGATGACATAAAAGATTCTCACCAGGCTATTTTACTTCTTAATTATCTGCCTACTCAGTTTGATAACTTCAAGGATGTCATTCAGTTTAGTCGTGATGAGCTTACTAAGGATAAACTGATTGAATCTATCATTGAAAAGAATGAAATCATGAAAGTTTTCAAGATTAAAGGTCTGAAAAATGATAAAGTTGACAAACCTGAGGTCCTATTCACTAAAGGCAATGACAAGAAGGGCAATAAGCAGAATAAGAATAAGAAGAATAAGAAAGATAAGCCTAAACCTGAGAAATCTGAGAAATCTGACCCTAATTCCAAATGCAATTACTGTGGTAATATGGGTCAATGGGTTAAGGAATGTAGGAAAAAGAAAAGGGCTGAGGAACTTGCTAAGAAAAATAACACTGAATTGTCTGCTGTTGTGCTTGAAAATATGTGTGAATACTCTGCTGAATTATTCATGTGTACTGAGATTTCATCTGTTGATTCATCTGATGCATGGATATTAGATTCAGGATGTACAATGCATGCCACTCCTCATAAGCATTTCTTTAGAAATTTAAATGAGTCTGTGTATGGTGATGTCATGTTGGGTGATCATACTTGCTTGCATATCAAAGGTGTAGGTGATGTTCCCTTACTCATGCATGATGGCATTGTTAGAGTTTTCACCAATGTTAAGTGGGTCCCTAGTCTTAGAAGAAGCCTAATGTCTGAATCTGCTTTAGAAGAAATAGGATGCAATGTTAATTCTTCTGATGGTGTGAGAACTATTTCCAGAAATGGAACTGTGATTGTTAAAGCTGTTAGAAAGAAAAGACTGTATTTTGTTCTCTCTTCTAAACCTGAAGTGAAGGTTGTATCTGCTTCTGATTCTATGACATTATCTGAGACTAAAATCTAGCATAACAGGCTTGGTCACATAGGCAACAAGGGCTTATTAAAGTTGCATAAATCTGGCCTATTACCTAAGAAACCTGTTGATATCAAATTCTGTGAACATTGTGTTTTGGGCAAATCTGCCAAGCTTAAATTTCCTGTGTCTTCATATGTTGCTAAATCTCCGCTAGAATATGTACACTCTGATCTATGGGGACCTTCACCAGTCCCTACTGCAGGGGGTATGAGATACTTTATTAGCTTCATTGATCACTTCTCAAGGAAAGTTTGGGTAAGCCTTCTGAAATCAAAGGATCAGGCCTTTGGTGCTTTTACAAGATGGAAGGTAATGGTAGAGAGTCAGTCCAATCATAAACTGAAATGTCTCAAAACTGACAATGGTCTAGAATTTTGTAATTCTGAATTTGATACTTATTGCCAGCAACATGGGATTAAGAGACACTTAACTGTTCCTGGAACCCCACAACAAAATGGAACTGCAGAAAGAATGAATAGAACTTTGTTAGAAAAAGTTAGATGCATGTTAATTAGTTCTGGCCTTAAGATTACTCTTTGGGGTGAAGCTGTATTAACTGCTGCCTATCTTATTAACAGATCTCCCTCCTCTGTGCTTAACTTTGTTACTCCCCAGTTCAAATGGACAGGTAAACAACCAAGCTTAGAGTACCTCAAACCTTTTGGATGTGCAGCCTACCCTCACATCAGTGATGGTAAGCTGCAACCAAGGGCCTTGAAGGGTATTCTTCTTGGCTACCCTGATGGAGTAAAGGGGTTCAGGGTGCTTCTTTTGCAACCTGGACCCTACAAAGTCATCACAGCTAGGAGTGTTAGATTTAATGAGATAGATTTTCCTTTAAAAACAAAGCTAACATCTTTCTCTGAGTTTACAGGTACCCCTGAAGAGACAAAACAGTTGTTACCTGAAGAAAGTGAGTCCTCAGATGATGAAGAGCATGACACTGGTAGGACTTTCATATCAGCCCCGAAGGGCACACACTCCACATTACAGGGGGGACAACAAGAAGAGGAAGAACAAGCGGATACAGAAGAACAAGATCCTCAACAGGAATCCAAGCCTCAGTCAAACACTGAGCAAGTTTCTTCTCCCTCTCCTATTTCTACTTCCTCTCCCTCTACTTCTGGTGATGTAAATGGCCTTTCTATTGACTCTCAAAGAGAGTCCTCTGTTTTCTCCTCCCTCCCTTCTGATTCACATGCTTTTGATATTACTGCTATACCTAACTTGCATGATTATCAGTTAACTAGGGATAGAGAACCTAGGACCATTATCCCCAATAGGAAGTATACCTCTCATATTGTGGAGTATGCTTTTCTTACTGCTGATATAGTTAGACATCCTACTACTCCTAACTCTTATGAATCTGCCCTTAAGAATAGTCATGCCAAACAGTGGCTGACTGCTATGAGAGAAGAGATGGACTCCATGTATGCAAACCAAACATGGAGTCTGGTCCCTAGACCTCCTAAAACCCGGCTAATAGACTCTAAATGGGTCTATAAGCTTAAGGAAGGTCTAAAACCTAGTGAGCCCCCTAGGTTTAAAGCCCGCCTTGTGGCAAAAGGGTTTACCCAGAGAGAAGGAATAGACTATAATGACATCTTTTCACCTGTTGTTAAGTATAAAACCATGCGTATAATGCTTGCTATGTGTGCTGTCTTTGACTGGGAATTAGAGCAGATGGATGTAAAAACTGCTTTCTTACATGGTACTCTTGATGAAACCATTTATATGAAACAACCCAAAGGGTTTGTAAACTCCAAATTCCCTGATCATGTGTGTCACTTAAAAAGATCCATCTATGGACTCAAGCAGTCTCCTAGACAATGGAATCTTAAGTTCGACTCTGTGATCAAGAAACTTGGGTTTACTCGTAGCAGTTATGATTCATGTCTTTATTTCAAAAGTGTTTCTAAGTCATCCTTGATCTATGTTTTATTATATGCTGATGATATACTGTTGATCTGCAGTTCTATGATTCCTATTAGTTATGTTAAAAAGGATCTTAAGAAATACTTTGACATGAAGGACTTGGGAAATGCCAAGAAGATTCTTGGTGTCAATATTATTAGAAACCGACCTAACAAGCAAATGTGGTTATCTCAGGATGATTATGTAGTTAAGGTTCTAAATCGGTTTAATATGTTGAATTCTAAGCCTACATCCATACCCTTAGGAGGGCACCTAGAGCTCACCCAGAAAAGCTGTCCCACTAAGCCTGATGACATAAAAGAAATGGCTAAGGTCCCTTATGACGTAGCTGTAGGGTCCGTTATGTATGCAATGTTGTGCACCCGCCCAGACCTTGCTTTTGCCATTTCTGTGCTAAGTCGTTTTATGTCTAATCCTGGATCTGATCACTGGACTGCCATGAAATACTTATTGCGTTACATTACTGGTACTAAAAGTCTTTGTTTACATTATGGTTTACATGAGTCTATTGATAAACTGAATGGATATGTAGACGCTGACTTTGCTAGTAACAAGGATAACCGCAAGTCCACCACCGCCTACTTTTTCACATGGGCTGGTAACTGTGTTTCATAGAAATCCCAACAGCAAACAGTTGTTGCTTTATCATCAACTGAAGCTGAATATATGGCCGCTACTGAAGCTGCTAAAGAGGCCATATGGCTCAAAGGAATCCTTAGGGAAATCCTACCAAAGCCACCAAAACCCGTTATACATACGGATAGTCAGAGTGCACTTTACTTGTGCAAAGATCCCATGTATCACGAAAAAACTAAGCATATTGATGTATGTTTTCACTTTATTCGTAATCGCGTTGAAGCTCAGGAATTAGAAGTGAAGAAAATCAAAGGCGACATCAATCCTGCTGATTTTGGGACAAAAGTAGTCCCTACTAACAAATTTGTGTTTTGCAGGGATTTTCTCCACCTTGGAGAACCACCTTAGATAAAAGGTATTTTGAGCCGATGATGAGGTTGAATGGTTTGAGAATATTTATCCGCTGATCATTAGGTTGTGTTTTTAATAGATCTAATGTTTGGATTAGAAGGGCAAATTGTAATGTCAATCTTAATCTAAACATTAGTTCTAGGGATATTGGATGGCCCTAACTTAGGTTACTGGGTAGATTAAGGCAAAGGACTAACATATATATATTATACTTAGAGCTATCATATATCAGAAGTGTGGGATTTTACATCTTATGCTCATATATGTTACATCTCTATAAAGTATAGTATATATGTGTGGCCCGTGCATTATATATTATATGTATGTATTGGTTGCTAGTTTCTCTGGCTCGGCCCAACTCTGAGGCCCAATGCTAACCCAGCTCCATAACCCACCTGATGTCTTGGCTCATTGGATCCGCGTTAAGTGGAACGCTGCGTTTCACCTAAGCTCGCTCTATATAAGTCATCAGCTAGGGTTTGGAGCTCATTCGACGCGGCGCCTTCAGGTAATCCAGAGAGAGAAAGAGAGAGAAGAGAGAGGTGCTCTGCTAGGGTTTGCTGTTCTCCTAGCTCCGGCGAAGTTCCAGTGGCCGATCTCGAGCGGATCTCCTTCGGAGACTCCAGATCCGGCTTCTAGGAAGAAGAAGAAGGCGACTGTCCACAGTTCCGGCGAAGATCTTCTTCTCCAGTCCACTCCGACGACGATCTGACTCCGATCTTCAGATCTAGGGTGTTTTCTTCCTATACTTGCTTCGTTATCTCTTCCTTGCACTCATATGTCTCTCGTTCTCTGTTCTTTGCTTGTATTTGCCGTAGTCTTGAGTTAGGGCAACCTATCCTATAAACCTACTTAACTGATTAGTGGATTAGTGTTCTCAAGCCGTTCGGCTGAGGCTCCGTGGACGCAGGCTCCGGCCGAACCACTTAAATCTTGCGTCTGTTCTTGGTTTATGTTCTTTGGTTGTTTCTGCTTCTCTTACCCCGTTCTAGATTCCCGATCTGTGGAGTCTTGAACGTGAATAAGAATTACATTCTCCCATTTTCATTTTATAGAGTAGAATCCCATATCGGAAGGGAAGTGAGAAAAACAAGGAACATGAAGATATAAAACAGGACGGAGAGGATGAAGTTGAAACATACTTACCTGGATGGGGTCTACGAGTGATCAACAAGGCTCGTGGCCTTTGTTGGTGGCCTACATTGCACCTTTGTTGGTCTGCCGACTTAACAATCTGCTTTCGCGCAACCCCTACCAATTACCAATTCAACTATTACTGATCCAGAGTAGATGCATCAAAGCCTCAAAGGGGTCCTTAATCAACCTTACCAAGGAATGATATATAAGCTCCAGAAGCCCCTCTCCCTGTCTTTGCTAATTCTATATAGTCGAGTTAACCCAGTTAGAGAAGCAACCTACCAAGCAATCCATCAAAAACTTGCTCAAAAAGTTGTAGGATGTGAAGTACGACAACACGACAATTTGCTAGATGCATAGCAACTGTCAGTTTGCAACTGACATCACCATATATATTCACTGTAATTAAGAACAAAGACCATGGGTACGTATAAACAATGTCCGTAAATTCTTCTTCCACTCCACTGTTGATATACCGTGTAAGAAGCATCAAAAGAAGAACTTTGATACCTGTTTAATTATAATAAAAATGTCTTTATCTATTCATAGGAATTATTGGACCTGTTTTAGTGTTCAAGTTCAACAACCCAGAGAGAATTGAAATCCTCAAAGTTTTGATATCTTCATTAATTTTGAATGTTTTTTCAGTTCCATTTTATTGTAAAATCCCACATTGGAAGGGAAGTGAGAGAAACAAGGAACATGAAGATATAAAACAAGTCGGAGGATGAACTTATAACATACTTACCTGGACGGGGTCTATGAGCGATCAAAAAGGCTTGTGGCCTTGGTTGTTGGCTCACATTGCACATCAGTGGGTGCGGCAGCCTAACATCTTCCCATTGTGGAAGAGTGTACGTCATAATTTGTGCTAAAGAACGCAGGCCCCTACCAAATCCTAATTCAAATGTTATGTGATATGTGATTTGATGAAGCTAGGGTTGTGTTCTTTAAAATATGCATCTATTTCTAAGAATTAAGAGCAATATTGCAGCCTCAATATTTTAAATCATTGATTACTTGCAGCCTTATAAATGGGGATAAGATTTGTGAGGCGGTGATGTATGTAAACCGATGGTATCATAGTTGAAGTTTGTGAGATACAATCTATATGTCTATGATTCATAGTTCTCCTTGCTACTAATGGATCGATATCAATCTGCATTAAATCAATGATTGATTTTACACTTTTGAACTTCCATATCGGTCAGATACGGAGAAACTCTAAGATGGAAGATTAAGCAAGTTAAGCAACATACACCTAAAGCTTCTTATACAACATACCTCTGAGGCATCAACTAATAAAAAAAAGGAAATACTAAAACAGATCATAGGTATGGTTTTGCAAAAACTATGTTCAAACTATATATGCTTAATTTGTTTTTCCTCTATATTTGGAAAAGGTACAAAGATACCTACATTAGGTGTGTTACCCTTTGTGGATTATATACGGATTTTTTTTACCATTTTTGATAGTCAATGGGAACCACTTGAAAGTCTTGAATTCATTGGACGGAAGTGCTTTGACGAGTTATCATCAAAATCTCGATTCCAAAAAATAAAGTTGAATGAGACAACTCATGCCAGTTTGGAATTTCTAGTGCTCCGAGCTTTCATTTTGATTTAAAACTTCAGCAGTTAAGTGTATATATATAGATGGTCAAATTTGACTTGCTCTTACACCATAATATAAAGATGTCTTCCCTAGTCAAAACCCAAAAACTAGCCACCATTCTCACTAAACTGGTACACGAACATTACCAATTCAGTGAGATTTGTGAAGTATAAGGTCCTCTTATTTCACCTATTCATCATCAACATCGTTTGACATACATTCTCTTGTTTCTGATATGTTATGATTGAGCTATTGAAGGGTGAAAGAGACAACTCCTCCTGTCCCTATCATCCAAATGCTAGAAATCTTGGTCACATGGGTGGTCATGCGGTGACTTGAGCCCCTGAAAAGTAATTAAAGGTTCGAAAATGTAAAATAATGTAATATAGAAATACTCTAGAAGGGGGGGTTGAATAGAGTATGCCCGTTTTTCGCAAATATTCTCAAGGCTTTTGAAGCTCGTGCCAAACCCTTTGAGAAAACCTGAATCACAAAGTCAAACAATTTCGAACCAAGTGCGGAAATAAGGTAAAGCAAATAAGTAAAGAACACGAGTAATTGTTTACGAGGTTCAGCACAACTTGGCCTACGTCCCCGCCTAGGGTTCTTTCACAACCCTAGGATTCAAAGGCTTTATTGATTGCTTAGCTTAGGATCCTAATAGCTCACCGAGAAGCCTCTCTCCTATACAATTGCAATCTAGTCAACTCACGTTCCCTTGGAGTCCTAGACCAATCTAGAAGAGCCCCACCTCTCTCAGATATCTAGTACAATCATCTAACTCTCGCAAATCAATAGCCTAGTGCAACTTCCCGAGTTATAAACTCTCGAGTAACACTTGAAATAAATATATCCTATAAGCTCACAGTGACTCTCAAAAGCTTTGAAATAAACAACAAACTATTTGAGCGCTTAGCAGAGAGACACTTGGAAGACAGATCACTTGAATGAATGAAGCTCGTGTGTAGCACTACTTCTTCTGTCTTCTCCTTCCTTTCCTTTATATAATAGCATGGAGATAGCATGGAGCGTGAGGATCTTCATCACCAGATCTCCAACGGCTCTTTGGAATCAGTTCGATCTTGCAATCTTCTATATATGGATACTTTGAAACGCCATGATCTATTTTGAACTGATCTCTTCAACATGTAAGGAAGGACGTAATCTCGATTTATACTTCCTGAAATGGTTAGTCATTCATATATATATAATATAATGGAAGTATATAATAAGATAAAATAATATACGAATAATAAGATAGGTTTTGTATTTCATCAACAGTTAATGCTCCAAGGTCTTTGACACAATTATCCTGTCAAAGCCTTTGGAACAACTATTCCGATTTTCATCAAGGGAGGGAGTTATCAATCTCCCCCTTGATGAAAGACAAAACCTGTGCATCCCTGCAACTTAGTCCAACAAATATAACATGATCAAAAACTGACTAAGTACCTGCAAGGGTTAGACAAATGTTGGATCAAATTTTTAAAGCATGCAAAAACTATCCAACTGAAAACCATAAATCAAAAATCAAGGTCCTCCACGACCTTTAAACAGAGGTTTTCAAAGTCTAACGATCATCTCCCCCTTTTTGTCTTTCAACAAAGGGCGGAGGTAAAACAGTCACCAAAAGTTATCAAATGTTTTGAAAACGTTTCCAAAAACCAGCAAAGTAACAAGTTTCAGGGTGGGATTGGGTGGGATAAGGTTTAGGCTTAGTCATCCGGAGCATCATCAGTGAGCCTCGTCCACAGTCCTTCCAGCATCGTTGAAATCCCGCTCATCGTCGTCATCAACTCCTTCTGCAGCTCCTTAATATCCAGGCGAACTTCCTCCAAGCCCAACTCTAGGTTGTCCATGCGTTCATCGAAAGCTGGAGCAGTGGGAAAGGCTTTTGAAGGAGTGGCAAGACTCAAGGTCCCTTTGGGAGACCGAGTGATGCCAATCTTTTCAAGGACTTTAGAGTCGAACTTACCCGTATGACGCAGCTGTTCTTCATTTTTGACATTAATTCCAAAAGCTTTGAAGATAGGGGTCAAAAGGGTAGCAAAGGGGAGGGGAGAGCCTTTTCTGGCTTTTCTGGCATGAGCCATGGTACCAAGGATAGTGTTGGCCAGATCAGGGTCAAGGCCATTTAGAATGCGGTAGAGCAGGACCATGGCATTGTCGGTAAGGAGTGAGCCAGAGTTGAGACGGGGTAAGAGGCATCTAACAATGATGTTAAAAATTATTTTCGCCTCAAGGGTTAGGGATGAGTGGGTGAGTTGCTTTGAGGTGCTGTTGGATGCTTCTAGTAGGAGATATTTGGCTCGGGCTAGGATGATGCAATTTTCTTTTGAGGGGTTTACTTGAGCAGGTGGAATAGGGGTAGGTAAGCCTAGAGAATCTGCAAAGTCATTGGAGTTGAGAGAGATTCTAACCCCTTTGACGACAGACTCCAAAGACCAACCATCAGTGTCGTTTTTGGCTTTTAGGTTTATGTAGAAAAGTCGGGTAAGCTCGGGGTAGTAAACAATCTCAAGGTTAATAAGGTTCCAGGCAGGGGAATTTTTGAGGAGCTCAAAGCAGGGTAACTTCAAAGCTTCAAAGAACTCAACATCTAAAAAATCAGAACAGCTAAGCTTACGAGTACGAAACTCGTCTACCCACTTACCAGCAGTCTCAGCATCTAAAAACCAAGAGGAGGGCAAGGATTGATTTACCTGGATATAGGCCGGGGGGTCTGCGTTCTTTCTGCGCGCAACTGTTGGAGCAGCTCTCTTGACAGGAGCTACAAGACTTTTGACAGGGCCCTTCCGGGTGCGCTTGGGGGATGGAGGCTTGACTGGAGCAGGGGCTTTCCGCTTCTTCGGAGACGGGGGAGGAGGAGGAGAAGGAGAGGGAGATTCTTCCTCCTCTTCTTCCTCAGACCCCGAGTCCTCACCGGACCCCGCTTCATCACCTTCAGGTTCCTCGTCCTCTCCGGATCCCTCGTGCTCTTCCTCTTCCTCTTCTTCTTCCTCAGGCTCCACCTCGGATGGAACCTCTTCGGCTTCGGCTTCCTTCCGAATCCGCTCAGCTTCTTCCTCGGCCTTATTCTTAGCAAGTTCGGCCTCCTCATCGGCCTTTTTCTGCCTCAAGGCCTCTTCCTCAGCTTCCTTGGCAGCATCTCGCTCCAGGGCGGCATCAAGGTCGTCTTCCTCTTCTTCCTCGTCCTCTTCCTCAGCCAGTATCTTTCTCTTCCCCTTTTGTTTAGCACTCAAGGGTTTCTTAGCAGCGCGCTTCTGAGAGCCTTTGGGAGCCGTGGCCGAGCTCGCTTTAATGGTGCTCTGGACAACTGCTGGGATGATGGCTTGAGTAGCAGGTTCGGGTGTGGGAGAGGTAGCAGTGGCCTGGCGTCCCTTGGGGGTGGCGCCAAGTCTTTTGGGAGTGACAGCTTTCTTGGTTTTGGGTGCCATGGAAGTAGTTGGTTAGGGTTTCTTTGAGAGGTTGAAGATGAAGGAGTGGAAAGGATTTGTAAAACTCTGAGTGTGGGTTGTAATCGGGTACAGAATTGGTTTAAGTAGAGAGAGAGGGTGACGGATTGATGGGATGGGTTTAGGGTTCCAAGGAAAGAAATCATTACATTGCTAAGATTTGAAAGGTTTTCAATTTCAAATTCAAATTCAAATAGCCATTAAAATCGGACAAGGTAACTAAAAAATATATTTCCAAAAATAAAATATCTTAACTGTTAAGGAAATCATAGAATTAGGCAATTTTTGAAATCCGATTAAAACAAACATAATTGATTAAATATCTAAAGAGATATTAACCAAAAATATACGATCCGATATATGCACTCCACTGTTTAGTTTGCAGACCTTGACATAACTCTCAAAGGTCTTGACACTGAGTGAAGTTTATCTTTCGTAAAGGGAAAGCTCCCCCTACGAAAGTGCATCCTTGTCAAACATCCCAATTTCTCGTCTAATGAAGGTGAACCTGTCCTCTGCCAAAGGCTTAGTAAAAATGTCAGCCCATTGATAATCAGTAGAAATAAAAGATATGGACACATCACCTTTTTCAACATGATCTCTAATGAAATGATGTCTTACATCAATATGCTTGGTCCTTGAATGCTGAACAGGATTCTTAGTGATGGATATGGCACTTGTATTGTCACACTTAATTGGGATACCCTTGAGGTTGATGCCAAGATCTCGTATTTGTTGAGCTATCCAAAGGATTTGGGAGCAGCAAGCTCCAGCTGCAATGTATTCGGCTTCTGCAGTGGATAGAGCAACTGAGTTTTGCTTCTTTGAGTGCCAACTGATCAAAGATGCTCCTAAGAATTGGCAACATCCTGATGTGCTCTTTCTATCCACCTTGTAGCCTGCAAAATCTGCATCAGAATATCCAATTAAAGTGAAATCCTTTTGCTTTGGGTACCATAGTCCAAGTTCCTTAGTGCCATTGAGATATCGAAAGATCCTCTTCACAGCCACGAGGTGAGATTCTTTTGGATCAGCTTGAAACCTAGCACACATGCAAACACTAAACATGATGTCAGGTCTACTAGCCGTGAGATATAATAAAGATCCAATCATTCCTCGATACTCCTTTTGATTGACACTTGTTCCAGTCTTGTCTTGATCTAGAGACAACGTTGAGCTCATGGGAGTCTTGGCTGCCTTGGATTGATCCATCTTGAACTTCTTCAAGAGATCCTTAGTGTACTTGCTTTGGTTAACGAAGATCCCTTTCTTGGATTGATGAACTTGTAACCCTAAAAAGAAGTTGAGTTCACCCATTAAGCTCATCTCAAATTCACTGCACATAATGTCAGAAAATTCCTTGCACAAAGATGTGTTAGTAGCACCAAATAATATATCATCAACATAAATTTGAGTAACCAAAATGTCCTTTCCTTTGGTCTTGATAAAAAGAGTCTTGTCGATCAACCCTCTTTTAAAATCATTTTCTAAAAGATATTTTGACAAGCGCTCGTACCAAGCTCTTGGGGCTTGTTTCAAACCATAAAGCGCCTTGTCAAATTTGTAAACATGATTGAGAAATTCTGAGCTTTCAAAACCTGGGGGTTGAGCCACATAAACTTCTTCTTCTAAAAAACCATTAAGAAAAGCACACTTGACATCCATTTGATATAACTTTATGCTCATAAAAGATGCAAATGCTAATAAAATGCGAATGGCTTCAAGCCTGGCTACGGGAGCAAAGGTCTCCTCGTAGTCAATACCTTCCTCTTGATTGTAGCCTTGAGCAACAAGTCGTGCCTTGTTCCTCACAATCTTGCCATTCTCATCTAACTTGTTTCGAAACACCCATCGAGTGCCAATGACTGATTGATGCTTTGGTCTAGGCTTCAAAGTCCAGACTTTGTTCCTCTCAAATTCATTAAGTTCACTTTGCATAGCTATAATCCAGTCTGGCTCCTGAAGTGCCTCATTTGTCTTCTTTGGCTCAATAAGAGAAACAAACGCGTTAAAAGCACAAAGATCTTTAAGTTTAGAACGAGTTTGAACACTAGAAGTAGGGTCAGAAATGATATCCTTTAATGAGTGTGATGAGGAGTATTTGAATTTCCTTTTGCTAGTCTCAGCTCCTTGATTCGTCACACCATCAGGATTGATTTGTGGTACATCTGACTCCGTGGATCTGTTCGGTTCAGTTACAGCAGTTTCTGACGTCTCAACACTGTTGGATTGGACACCAAGGGCTTTGGACGCATCTTCAACACCTTGGGCCAATTCTTCAGTGTTAAGAATCGGTTCCTGCATGTTCCTTTTCTCTGTGTTCATGGTAGCAGCATCATCACCTTCCTCGTTTTCTTCGTGGATATTAAGATCTATATCTGCAACACTTTCACTCAAAGCACCGTCATTGCACTCATAAAAAATAACATGTATACTTTCTTCAACTACCTGGGTCCTTTTATTGAAGATTCTATAAGCTTTGCTACTCGTGGAATAGCCAAGAAATATACCTTCATCACTACGCGCATCAAATTTCCCAAGGTTATCTTTTCCATTGTTATGAACAAAACAAGTACATCCAAAGGGTTTAAAATAAGATATAAGAGGTTTGCGGCCTTTGAAAAGTTCATAAGGAGTTTTCTTTAAGATGGAACGAATAAGACAACGATTTAAAATGTAGTTAGCTGTGTTAACAGCTTCAGCCCAATAGGTTTTAGGTAATGCATTTTCTAAAAGCATAGTCTTGGCCATATCCTCTAAGGTGCGGTTCTTGCGTTCCACAACCCCGTTTTGTTGAGGTGTCCTAGGAGCAGAAAAGTTATGGGAGATGCCATATTTAGCACAAAACAAATCAAATTGAAGTTGATCAAACTCCCTACCATGATCACTCCGAATAGACACTATGGGCTCATTTCTTAAAGTTTGCAACTTCTTACAAAGTTTTGAAAACTCAAATAAGGCCTCTGATTTTTCTTTCAAAAATGCAACCCAAGTATATCTTGAAAAATCATCGACAACAACTAGCATGTACTTTTTACCATTGGGAGATTTGACTCGCATAGGACCACATAAATCCATATGTAAAAGTTCAAGGGGTCTAGAAGAACTTACAACCTTTTTGGGTTTGAAGGAGCTACGTGTTTGTTTACCTCGTGTGCAAGCATTACACATGTCAATACCTTTGAAGTCCATCTCAGGTAGCCCTCTTACAAGCCCTTTGGACACAAGCTTCTGTAGTGTATGTGGACTCACATGACCGAGTCTCCTGTGCCAAAGCTTTGGATCGTCCGTCAAGGCCTTTAAACAGGTTAAGCTCCCTTGTGCCACTTGATCAGCATTTACAGCGTATATGTTGTTGTAACGATATGCAGTCAATATAACTTCACCTGTATCATCTCTGCACACTATACATCTTTTCTTGTTAAATCTGACATTGTTACCACTATCACATAGTTGAGAAACCCTAAGCAGATTATACTTTAAAACATTAACAAGATAGACATTTTTAATACTATGGCTGGAATCGCTTCCAATACTACCAATACCAACAATGTCGCATTTCCCTTTGTCACCAAGAGTGATTGTTCCCGTGGATTGCTCCTTTAGATCATGAAAGAGAGAACTCTTCCCACTCATATGCCTCGAGCAACCACTATCAATAATCCATTTGTGTTCTTTCACCTTGGTGATCTCCTGCAAAACAGACATCAACCTTTGTGGCTAGACCAATAAGCAAATTTGGATCCATTGTTGGGGTAAACCATGTTTGGTAAAATAGTGCCTTTTGGGACCCAAACTTGTGTTATCCGTTCTTTTCTCAAATGAACAGGAAATGTATTGCGAATAATATAAGGATCCTTTCTTCTATAAGGGAAGGTCTCTTTTACATGTCCCTTTCTAGCACAATGGTGACATATAGGAGAGGTTCTGCTTCCTTTAGCCTTTACAAAAGTGGTAATGTGTTGCTTCTTTAAAAACTTTGGGTTGTAACCAATACCACTTTTGTTTAGAGAACTTTGTTGCTCACCCAATATCTTATCGAGAGTGCCTTTGGATTTGGTAAAACTTATGAGGGTTGTCTGTTGGTCTAGAATCTTATTATTCAGGGAGATCTTCTCGTTCTCTAAGTCATGATGCTCATTTCTTAGAGAGAAGAGATCTTGCTTGAGTTCAGATTTCTCCGAGTCAAGCGTCTTGACTTTAATGTCAAGACCTGAATAAGAAGCTTCAAGACCTTTGACCCTCATAGACAGATCCTCAATAGTTCTTTCCTGGTCCATAGTTCTCTTAATAAGAATGTTAGTTTGGGCAATAAGCTTCTCTTCATTGGCAATCATATTTGAAAGGAATTCCGATAATACCTCTTTTGGACTTTCCATAAGTTCTCTTACAGTAGCTTCAAGCTTTTCATCGTGGGATTCATCTCCAGAAGCCATCAGACAAATGTTGGCCTTTTCATCGTCGGAGTCAGAGTCGGAATCACTCCAAGTAGCTACCATAGCTTTCTTCTTCCATTTGTCACCTTTCTTGGGTTGACTCTTTGTCTTTTGAGGACAGTCCTTTACAAGATGATCTGTTTCACCACATTCAAAACAAGACAACGGTTTAGTCTTCTTTTCAAACTTGTTGTATTGAGGCTTACCTCGAAATTTTGAAGACTCTGATCCATCCTTGTTGTTGAATTGCTTCTTCATTTTGAGAATTCTAGCAAGGCCTCTTGTGATAAGAGCAAAAGGATCATCCTCATCGTCATCCTCATCTTCAGAATCAGATCCATCCTTGGACTCATCCTTCTTAGACTTGAGTGCCAAGTTCTTGGTGCTAGCTGGAAGTTCTCCATCGTCTTCATTAAGGATCATCTCATGCGTGATCAGCTTCCCAAGGAGGTCATCAAGGGGTAGAGTGGTGAGGTCCTGGGCTTCTTCTATAGCTGTTACTTTTGGACCCCATTTCTCCTTTGGAAGGCACCTTAGTATCTTCCTCACTTTCTCAACGTTGGTAAAGCTCTTGCCGAGAGAGTCAAGGTTGTTGGTGATTTCTGTGAATCGTGTGAACATGGCTTTGATTGACTCATCGGACTTCATCTTGAAGAGCTCATACTTTCGAAGGAAGATGCTGATCTTGGTGTCTTTCACTTGGCTCGTTCCTTCATAGGTGACGACCAACTTGTCCCAAATCTCTTTAGCTGACCTACAAGAGGAAATACGGTTAAACTCATCAGTGATAAGACCACAATAAAGTAAGTTAATAGCCCTGTAGTTTTTGGAGATGGTTTCAAGATCTGCTTGGTTGTATTCAGACTCCTTCTTTGCAACTTTGGTATCGTTTGGTCCTTCCTTCTCTGGAATCTTCGGACCATTCTCTATAATGTTCCAAAGCTCTAGATCTTGGTCTATGATGAACATCTTCATCAAGGATCTCCAGTGGACAAAGTTGTTTCCTACAAAGAGTGGCGGTCTGCTTGTGGACCTTCCCTGTGCAAATCCTCCGCTTGCTTCACCAGACATGATCGAAAACTCACAAGATTGTTAGATCAAAAGCAGTGAGTAAAGCTCTGATACCAATTGAAGGTTCGAAAATGTAAAATAATGTAATATAGAAATACTCTAGAAGGGGGGGGTTGAATAGAGTATGCCCATTTTTCGCAAATATTCTCAAGGCTTTTGAAGCTCGTGCCAAACCCTTTGAGAAAACCTGAATCACAAAGTCAAACAATTTCGAACCAAGTGCGGAAATAAGGTAAAGCAAATAAGTAAAGAGCACGAGTAATTGTTTACGAGGTTCAGCACAACTTGGCCTACGTCCCCGCCTAGGGTTCTTCCACAACCCTAGGATTCAAAGGCTTTATTGATTGCTTAGCTTAGGATCCTAATAACTCACCGAGAAGCCTCTCTCCTATACAATTGCAATCTAGTCAACTCACGTTCCCTTGGAGTCCTAGACCAATCTAAAAGAGCCCCACCTCTCTCAGATATCTAGTACAATCCTCTAACTCTCGCAAGTCAATAGCCTAGTGCAACTTCCCGAGTTATAAACTCTCGAGTAACACTTGAAATAAATATATCCTATAAGCTCACAGTGACTCTCAAAGGCTTTGAAATAAACAACAAACTATTTGAGCGCTTAGCAGAGAGACACTTGGAAGACAGATCACTTGAATGAATGAAGCTCGTGTGTAGCACTACTTCTTCTGTCTTCTCCTTCCTTTCCTTTATATAATAGCATGGAGATAGCATGGAGCGTGAGGATCTTCATCACCAGATCTCCAACGGCTCTTTGGAATCAGTTCGATCTTGCAATCTTCTATATATGGATACTTTGAAACGCCATGATCTATTTTGAACTGATCTCTTCAACTTGTAAGGAAGGACGTAATCTCGATTTATACTTCCTGAAATGGTTAGTCATTCATATATATATAATATAATGGAAGTATATAATAAGATAAAATAATATACGAATAATAAGATAGGTTTTGTATTTCAACAACAGTTAATGCTCCAAGGCCTTTGACACAAATATCCTGTCAAAGCCTTTGGAACAACTATTCCGATTTTCATCAAGGGAGGGAGTTATCAGTAATTTTTTTGTATATATGGTAAAAGAAGGGTTGTGATACAAAGGAAATGTGTAGAATAGATGGTCGAAGGCACTAGTAGGGTGTGAAAGGAGGGATGTTCGATTCCCCTTCCTCCTTCTTGGTCATGCGGTGGAGGGAGGGGGGGTCATGCGGTGGCTTGAGGCCCTGGAAAGTAAATTTTTTGTATATATGGTAAAAGAAGGGTTGTCATGCGGTGGAGGAAGGGGGGGTCATGTGGTGGCTTGAGCCCCTGAAAAGTAAATTTTTTGTATATATGGTAAAAGAAGGGTTGTGATACAAAGGAAATGTGTAGCATAGATGGTTGAATGCACTAGCAGGGTGTGAAAAGATGAGTGTTTGATTACCCTTGCTCCTTTTTTAATTTTTTAAAAAACTTTGGTTGTTTTGTCACTTTCAATCTCACATTGGATGAAAAGTGAGAAAAAGAAGAAACATGACAACATAAATAAAGACGGAAAATGAACTTGAAAAATACTTACC
The DNA here is from genome assembly GCA_037127255.1 of Persicaria tinctoria. Lineage (NCBI taxonomy): Eukaryota > Viridiplantae > Streptophyta > Magnoliopsida > Caryophyllales > Polygonaceae > Persicaria > Persicaria tinctoria. The sequence continues at coordinate 68,003,645 of JBANSL010000009.1, forward strand.
TAGACGGGGTCAACAAGTGATCAACAAGGCTTATGGCCTTGGTTGTCGGCTCACCTTGCACCTTAGAGGGTGCGACAGCATAGCATCTTCTCATTGTGGAAGAGTGTAAGTCATTATTTGTGTTAGAGGGGCATGCATTCGCGCAGTTCCTACCAATCCCATTTCAACTCTTTTTCATTATTTTCACAGATTTTTTTTAAAAAAAAACTTTGGTTGTTTTGTCACTTTCAATCCCACATTGGATGAAAAGTGAGAAAACGAAGGAACATGACAACATAAATAAAGACGGAAAATGAACCTGGAAAATACTTACCTGGACGGGGTCAACAAGCGATCAACAAGGCTTATGGCCTTGGTTGTCGGCTCACATTGCACCTTAGAGGGTGCGACAGCATAGCATCTTCTCATTGTGGAGGAGTGTACATCATTATTTGTGTTAGAGGGGCATGCATTCGCGCAGTCCCTACCAATCCCATTTCAAATATTTTTCATTATTTTCACAGAATTTTTTTACTTAAATTAGGATAAGGTTTAATAATTTTCTTTTACATAAAACTGAATCTGAATATATAAATGCATATATGAATGGGTCCTTAAACCAGATGAAATAGTTAGCAAACTAGCTAGAAATAGAGCAATTTCGACTAAACTGTAACAATTTTCCCCAATCGAACTAAAACAACAGTTATTGATTCTTGCATTGGCTCACATAATCAAATAAATTCGTAATCATTGCCAATCCAGCATATTACACAGTCCGATAGGAATAGAGAATATGCGGAGAATAGAGACTGATCGTACTGATTCTGCCTCCACAGTTCCACTCTCTGTCCTCTGGCATGTGCCAACCTATTCCTGGAGATTCATCCAGCTGAGCCCGTGTTGTCGATGTCTCGTGTTCCTGAGGGTTTCTCGGTTGGGTTGATGAAGGGTTTACACTTTGCGGTGTTGGCGGATTAGTTTGGAAACTTGTGTAACTAAAATATCCCACATTGGGCGGCGGTAGAAGACGTCACATACAGAATCAGTACTAAAACGAGCGTGCTTGGCAATTAATATTCACGAAGCCATGCAGTGAGCACAAAACGAACTATTCTTTCGCCTTTTACTAAAGAATACTGTGTGCGCATTGCATTCAAGTGGCATACACTGATTTTTAGAGAGATGTCTTCATGTGAGGCACCCAACATTCTAGTTCTAAATTTGTAGTTTCATACTTTCATCCCTGTATTTCAACTTCATAATACGAAGGGGCTGCTGATGTCATCATTCAAATGTTAGATGAATCACTCCAACAACAATCTGATACAAGCTTAATTTAGTTATTTCCTACACATTTCCGAGAGAGAACTTCATAATACGAAGGGGCTGCTGATGTCATCATTCAAATGTTAGACGAATCACTCCAACAACAATCTGATACAAGCTTAATTTAGTTATTTCCTACACATTTCCGAGAGAGAATTATAATTTTTGAGAGAGTTTGCGTTGGACTATTACTTACAAGATGGGGACAATTCAAGTTCGTCTATGAGTTGATTGATGTAACCTCAAAGGCCTTTATAGTTTTATTGGTTGATGGTTATTCTACAGGGAACTGAACCGAGTATAAAGGAGTTTGTGTATTCAGGGCTAGCTTCAATCCAAAACTCTTTCGAATTCAGTGAGTAGGTTAGAGAGATGCTCGACAAAATTTTGAAGATGACTAAGTCCTATTGGATGATCAGCATTTAACATCCAATTCCATTGCGAAGTAAAATCCTTCCCTGTAGAATCAAAATCCAGCTGCAAAGAAAACAAAGGAATGTATCTAAACAAAAAGGCATATAATTAAAAGCCACATCCACCAAAGGAAGCAAAGGAAACTAGTAATTTGTCCATATCAAAATCCAAATTAATAAAAGATTAAGAGAATGTTTTCATGTTCTGGAGTGTGTCATCAATATACAATTCCATATTGAGTGTAACAAAGCACCATTTCGAAAGCCTAACAATGCATCCCACATTGAGTGTTGGAATGAAGAGCATACTTAGAAGATCATATACAATGCCCAAAGGAAAGCTTAGAGAAGCATACCTTTCTCGGCCTTTTGGCTAAGATCAAGTGTAGTATCTGTTCTTATCAGTTTAATATCTGATATGTGGTCTATTGGTCCACTTCGATATTAAATTTATTTTTTGAGGGGGAAGGTTCATTTAAGGTAGCTTGCTACCTAGGGTCTTTGTGTGTCGCCCATGTTTTGCACTATTGCGTAGGCTTGGCGCACCCCATCAATCTTAGTGTTAACTTTTTGTAGTCTTGGTAGCTTTTTTTAGTGTTAACTTTTTGTAGTCTTGGTTGCTATTTTTTGGTTTATTGTGATTGGAGAATCAATTAATCCAATCTTAGCCTAAATTATAATTTTAGTATTTTCTAAAAAAACAAAGGGATTAATTCAAAATATAAATTTAATATTAGTAATCTATATGTATGTATTTGAATAGTACTACTATATCTGGGGACCAAGGCATGAAATTTGAATAGACTACTATTCAAATTTCATGCCACTATTCAAATTTCATGCCTTGATCCCCACAATTTCCACTGTATTTTCTGTGTATTTTCTGTGTATCTTTGACTACCAATACATTCAACTATTAAGTCCTGAGCAATCGATGAAATCATTAGTAACAGATGAAACACTCAACAAACTAGCTAGAAATAGAGCAATTTATAAGCATAGGTATGTAAAACTGCAGCAGTACAACAATGATAAGCTACATAAGCCCCTCTCCCAGTCTTTGCTAATTACATAGAGTCGAGTTAACCCGGTTAGAGAAGAACAAGCAGCAATCTACCAGACAATTCATCAAAAACATGCTAAAAAAGACGGAGGATGTGAAGTACGACATCGACAATTTGCTAGATGCATAGCAACTATCAGTTTGCTACTGATCACCATTCATTGCAAGAACAAAGGTCCGTAAATACTTCTTCCACTCCAATGTTGATGTACCATGTAAAAAGCATCAGAGGAAGAATTTTGTTGTGTTTAATTATAATCAAAATGTCTTTATCTATTCATAGGAATCATATGACCTGTTTTATGTTCAAGTTCAACTACCCAGAGAGAATTGAAATGCTCAAAGTTTTGGTATCTTAATTCATTAATTTTGGTTGATTTCTTTTTCAGTTTCATTTTATTATAAAATCCCACATTGGAAGGGAAGTGAGAGAAACAAGGACCCTGAAGATATAAAACAAGTCGGATGATGAACTTGAAACATACTTACCTGGGCGGGGTCTACGAGCGATCAAAAAGGCTCGTGGCCTTGGTTGTCGGCTCACATTGCACATCAGTGGGTGCGGCAGCCTAACATCTTCCCGTTGTGGAAGAGTGTACGTCATAATTTGTGCTTGAGGGGGCCTGCGTTCGCGCGGCCCCTACCAAATCCGAATTCTCAAGTGTTATGTGATGTGATGAAGGGTTGCCTTATTTAAAACATGCGTCTATTGCTAAGCTTTTTAAGAGCAATGTATATTGCTGCCTCAGTATTTTAAATCATTCATTACTTGCAGCCCTATAAATGGGGATAAGATTTGTCGAGGCAATGATGTATGTAAAGTGTAAACAGATGGTATCATGGTTGAAGTTTGTGAGATACAAAATTACAAACTAAGTCTATGATTCACAAGGTTCACTAATCACTAATGCGTAGAATGATTCATAGTTCTCTATGCTACTAATGGATCGATATCAATCAGCATCAAATCAATGATTGATTTTACAACTTTGAACTTCCATATCGTTCTGCAGATACGGCGAAACTCTATGATGGAAGATAAAAATGTGCACTGTCAAGGGTAGAATTGATCTCCCAGATATCCCACATTGAGTAGTGGTAGAAGACAACGGATAAAGAAGCAATATAAAGACGAGCATTATGTTTTATGCAAAACCATGCAGCCACTCAGTGAGCACAAAATGAACTATTCTTTTGTGCCCGCTGCTTTTAAGTGGCATACGCCTATTTTTGGAGGGTTGCCTTCCTAGTGAGGCATCCAAAATTTCATTTCAAAATTTGTTTGATTAGATTCTTCATGGGAAATGAAACTTCATCGCATCTAATCCATCTATAGTCAGCCAAAGGATCCCACTTAACGACAACCTCCAGAGTAGTCTGAGCTAGTATGGAAAACTCGATCAGGCAATCACCCGTGTCAACAGGTTGAACCAAAACAAGTCTTTTGACACAGGTTGAACCAAAACAAGTCTTTTGCTCAAAGTTCAATCATCTATTTAATGGTTTTGCAAATGATAGGGCTTCAGGCCTGAGATAGATTGGGAAGGTGTTGGTGTAAGCAATTAGTTAAACAACATACACCCGAAGCATCTTATACAACATACCTCTAAGAAATCAACCAATAAAAAAAGGAAACACTAAAGCAGATCATAGGTATTGTCTTGCAAAAACTATGTTCAAACTTCAAACTATGCTTAATTTGTTTTTCCTCTATATTTGGAAAAGGTACAAACATACCTACATCAGGTGTGTTACCCTTAGGGATTGTATGTGGATTTTTTTACCATTCGATAGTTGAGGAGAACCACTTGAAAATCTCGAATACATTGGATGGAAGTGCTTTGACGAGTTATCATCAAAATCTCGATTCCAAAAAATAAAGTTGAATGAGACAATTAATTAATTCAACTTGGAATTTCTAGCACGTGGCTTTCAAATGATTTAAAACTTCAGCAGTTAAGTGCATATATATGTTTATATATTCAACGCGACAAGAGGTAGTCATATATCTCTGAATAGAGTGGAGTTGATTGAATTTTTAGCTTTGGCCTGCTGAATCTCAGCGGGAACTGTTACTAAATCTGCTAGTTGGTTCAGAAATTGCATTCCAGTCACAAACGTGTACCAATTCAGTGAGCTTTGTGAAGTATAAGGTCCTCTTGTTTCACCTCCTCTTCATCATCAACATCGTCAACATTATGTACATCCTCTTGTTTTTTTTTTTAATAAAGTACATCCTCTTGTTTCTGATATGTTATCATTGAGCTATTGAAGGGTGAAAGAGGTAACTCCTCCTGTCAGTATCATCCAAATGCTAGAAATCTTGGTCACCTCGAGATCATTAATTTGGTTGTTTTGTCACTTTCAATCCCACATTGTATGATAAGTGAGAAAAAGAAAGAACATGGACGATATAAAACAAGATGGAGAATGAACTTGCAAAATACTTACCTGGACGGGGTCTACGAGCGATCAATAAGGCTTGTGGCCTTGGTTGTCGGCTCACATTGCACCTCAGGGGTGCGGCAGCCTAACATCTTCCCATTGTGGAAGAGTGTATGTCAAAATTTATGTTAGAGGGGCATGCGTTCGCGCAACCCCTACCAATCCCAGTTCAACTATTTCTCATTATTTTCACGGAATTTTTTTACTTAAATTAGGATAAGATTTCATAATTTTCTTTTACATAAAACTGAATTTGAATATATAGATGCATATATGAATAGTCCTTCCAGATGGAACAGTTAGCAAACTATCTAGAAATAGAGCAATTTCGACTAAAGTGCAGCGATTTCCCCCGATCGAACTAAAACAACTCCTACTTATTCTTGCATTGGCTCACAAAATCAAATAAATTCATAATCATTTTCAATCCAGCATATTACAGTCCGATAGGAATAGAGAATATGCGGAGAATAGAGACTGATGATATTGATTCTGCCTCCACGGTTCCACCGTCTGTCCTCTGGCATGTGCCTACCTGTTTCTGGAGATTCATCCAGCTGAGCCCATGTTGTCGATGTCCCGGGTCTCTGAGGGTTTCTCTGTTGGGAGGATGAAGGGTTTGCACATTGCAATGTTGGCGGATTAGTTTGGAAACTTGTGTAACTCAAATATCCCACATCAGATGGCGGTAGAAGATGTCACATACAGAATCAGTACTAAAACGAGCGTGCTTGGTAGTTAAAATTCACGAACTCATGCAGTGATCACAAAGTGAACTATTCTTTTGCCTTTTACTAAAGAATACCGTGTGCCCATTGCATTCTAGGGGCATACGCCGATTTTTGGAGTCTTCATGTGAGACACCCAACATTCCAGTTGTAAATTTGTAGTTTCATCAGTGTATTTCAACTTCATAAGAAGAAGAAGGTACTGATGATATCAACAATCAAATGTTAGATGAATCACTTCAACAACAATTTGATACAGGTTTAGTTATTCGATTTTTCTATCCTATGCTCCTCGTATAGCCATTTTTAATAATGCTTTCCTAGAGTCTATGCATCCAAATAAATGTCTTTTTTTTTTGCGATTAGAGAATTACTCTCCGTCAGTTATTGTTAAAATAATCCGAGGAAACAACTTCTCTCGAGCCATCATGTATGAGGTGACTAATGGCTGACTAGATAGAGGAGGAAATTCCAAAACATATAGCACGTCCTACATCAATTGTAAAAGAAAGATTAACTAGAGTCTACTACCCTATATACTTACACAAAATAAGACCTCCAAGGAATAACCCATGCTATTCAAATTCCATGTCTTGGTCACCACAATCTGCACTCTATTTTCCGTGTATCTCTAAACTACCAATACATTAAGGGACGACATAAACGAAACTCTAATTTATGTGTATCTCTAACTATTCAATCAAATAACGTGCAGTGATAGCTTACATTAATTATTTCCTCTCTTTGCTCAATTTTATATCGGGTTTTCTATCCTATGCTGGTAACAACCTCAATCGGGAAATATTCCCCAAATTTAAACTATTTTAGCCTTTTTTTTAATATTGCTTTCCTAGGGTCACTTCTTTATTTGATAGGAAATCTTTCACAATTAAGGTTCTTATTCTGTGCCCTTGGGGCATAGGATGGAAAGACCGATTTTATATTTTATATACTTTTAAGAAAATGTTGGATGCATCCATAAATGAGCACGCAACTGATAAGGTTTTTGGTAGTGTTTGGATTCCAAATAAATGATAAGGCGGTGTTTGGTTAACAAAATTTTTAAGGCGTTTAACTTATGATTATTTGGTTAAATTACAGTTTAACCTTGATTTTTACGAGATTTTTATTTTTACAACCAAACAGATACATAAAACGAGGTAAAATAATTGCATTATAATGAAAATGCAATGGAATCCAAACACACCCTTTATAACATTGCAGTGTGCATTATTCAATTAATAAATTCGGGGATGAGTTTAACTGGTAGAGGGGTACGTCTTAACTACTCATAGAAGTGAAATGCTCAAAGTTTGGTTTCCTTAATAACTTAGGCTTTGTCAGTTTCATTTTTGAATTAGATCCCACATTGGAAGAGGAGTGAGAGGAACTGGAATAGGGAGATATAAAATAAGACGGAGAAGGAACTAGGAAACTACTTACCTGGACGGGGTCGACGAGCGATCAACACGGCTTGTGAACTTGGTTGTCGACTCACATTGCACATCAAGTGGGTGCGGCAGCCTAACATCTTCCCAATGTGGAAGAATGTATGTCATAATTTGTGATTGAGAGGGGGAATGCGTTCGCGCAACCCCTACCAATACCAGTTTAAGTATTTCTCATCCTCTTGGCTTGAACACATGAAAGATTAGTCGATAACCTCGAATAGTATGACTTTGTGGGTTTAGGTCCTCTTTTTCGGTGAAAAAACACTGGTGCTTGGTAGTATTATATTAATAAAATAAGGGAGGGTTGATAGTATCGACACAAATCGATTCTTTGGGAATATTATATTAATAAATTGGGAGTATTATATTAATAAAATAAGGGAGGGTTGATAGTATCCACACAAATGGATTCTTTTCGTTTTACCAAATAAGTTGGCTTTCCTATAGTAGTTAATCAAATTCACTATTCTCAAATTTAGGCTAATGGTTTGAAATAATCTTTCAAAAATATGGAGATACAAGGGATCAAGATAGATATTGTTTCATATATTGATATTTTATTGGTCGAGATATGCTAAGCATTATTTTAGATCATTTACGTACCTACTTAGATAAGATATGCTAAGCATTATTTTAGATCATTTACGTACCTACTTAGATAAGATATGGGTCGAGTCAATCTAGTGGTGTACTAGTTTATATATCACTACAAATTCATAAAGATTTAACAAAAATAACTTATGCTCATTAATGTTTAAAGTTTAAACATTTAATTTGTTGAGAATGGTAGGATAAAATTACACACATATTGATAATCAAATACCATATACATATATATGATTTACAAAGAATGAAGATGGATTTACACCATAATATATGTGAACAACTATATTATGGTGTAAACGTATAAATATTTAAACTATTCGTATGTGTCAACATAGTTATTTATTTATACATAATAAAGAAAAGAGCAGCATGGCTAATCGAATGAAATTCTTCGGAACCACGTACATGGAATAAAATTCTTCCGATTATTATTAATTAATTAATATTGGGTCTAGTTTAATAGCTAATCGAATGTATGTAAAATTAGGGACGAATTCGAATCCTAAATTTTTTTAAATCTCAATGTTTAAGATGTGAAGGAAAAAGAATCCACATCTAAATGTGATAAATCAATACTGAGTATATAATATTGATGAAATATTCCTTCTATTACTAATTAGTTTTAAAATGAAATCTTGAAATGAATCAGGATGTACTCTCCGCTAAATGGAGCCCTGAATTTTGGAACTTGTTGAGTATTTTTGTTAGCATTTGGAATATGTATAGAATTTGAAACGACATCGTATCATGAATTACTATAGGACATCAAACAAATATTACATAGTTCACCAAATCAAAAAGAAAACATGTAATATATTCTATCTCATAAGAGATTCCATGGTTCACAACGTAAGTAAATTCAAAACTTGTGCATTTAAAATAAATACAACATAGTTAAGATTAACAAAAATAAATTAACAACTTTAAACATCATATATCATTTGTAATATTGATCGATCTCTATACTCTTGAACAATCGATCTTGGCATAGACCTTTAAACTTGTCTCCATCTTCCTGGTATTGATCATCAACTATACACAACGTTGATGAAAGACAAACTTCTCAAATAATGAACTAATGCATGGGTATATACCCTTTCCACGGTAGAGATCTATCATCTCGATGCATTCCCCATAACCTAAGAGAAACATTAACATGTATGTGTTGTTAAATCCAGAATGAAATTTAGATGCATATATAGTTAATTTCTTTTATAAAGTGAATGAAGCGAAATATAATTGACATGCGTGTTACATTATAAAAATCTAATAAATTTCTTCTTCTCCGGAATGAGTATTGGTTTGTGTGGTCCCTGCCTGAAAGATTCAAAGCAAAGTGATTCCACTCATCTCTCTCATATCCATGCGTGGATGTGAATTAGTACTATTTGTAATTTGCAAAAGTTTTGTGGATAAAAAAACAAAAAGTTTGATAGATAATATTAAAATAAATATAAAAATCACAACAACAACACAAAGAAGAATAATAAGAATATTAGCAATAATGCCTAATTAGCTAATCGATAGAAAAAATATTAACAATAACAAATAAACAACAAAAAAACTTACCATGCTTGGTAGATTGCTAATTCGATTCGATGTTAGAATCTTCCATTGAATGACAGCTTCCACCGATCTCGATCACTATAATTGATCATTTTAATGGGCCACATATTATAAGCACTACGGTCAAAGCCTTAAATAAAGAGAAAATTCATTATTTTCATATTGAGATCCGATGTGGGTCTTATTCACATTAAATACGTAGCAAATTGTTTGACAATGGCACAAGAAAACTCACCCCTTTGTTTACAATCTACAATAGATACATATCCTATCGACTTCTTAAACACTTTTTTTTACATATGTAGGTACTTTTGATTTAGTATACATTAACACCAAATATTTCAGACCAAGCAAAACAAACCATCAACACAAAGTCCATATCAAAATTTACAACAATTCTCATCCTCGTCCATTCCCTATACTAGATCCGAGGAAACATATGTTTCACCTTAGAAATGGAAGAATAATGAAGGGAAGATAAATATTTACAATATGTAAATCGAACATCTTAAGCTAGAGTAACAAGTAACATTTAAGCAAGTAATTTAATTACTAAAATGAAGTGGTTTTTCTTACTTGCAGAGGAAGTTAGGAAAATGATGAAAGAGTAGCATTGCAGATCGAATTAAAAGAAACTTATATATATATATATATATATATATATATATATATATATATATATATATATATATATAATACGGATCAAATGTTAACAACTCTTACGGTGTTAAATGTTAACAAATCAGTATTCGGCAAAATTTATCAAATATTCATCACAGTCACTCAATTATTCATCAAAGCTTTTCGACAACATTTAAGAGATTCATTTCAATTAATAATTATTGCCAATTAACAAAAATTATCACCCAAAAAACTCAAACTCTATGCACCCCAATCTCGTAATTGTGTTACTGTGATGAATATTTCTTCAATGTTTCCGAATACTGATGAATATTTGGGAAATTGTGAATAATTGAGTGACCGTGATGAATAATTGATTAATTTTAACAAAAGCTTTGATAAATAATTGAGTGATTGTGATGAATATTTGATAAATTTTACCGAATATTGGTTTGTTAACATTTAACACCATAAGAGTTGTTAACACATGACCCAACCTATATATATATATAGGGTTTGGTTCAAATGTAAAAAGTCCTTAGAGTGTAAAATATGCTTAAGGTGTAAAATTCCCTTAATTAACATCATTGGGCTCGTTTACTCTTTCCCGAATTACGCTGGGCCTGTTTTGGCGTTGGGCTGTCCTTTTTTTTTAACTTCGTTTCATATGTTTCCCTTTCGTTTAGATCATCTTCAGCTCTGTTCTTCATCTCTCTCGTTCCATTTTTCGTTCTTCTGTGTCCTTGATCTCTGGCGATCTTTTTTCTGTGTCTTTGGTGTCGTCGTTTCATTACGTCAAGTTCTTCAGTAGGTACGCCAATGAATCCTTGTTACTCCCTCCTATTTAAGTTGTCATGTTTGTTAAGGTTTCTTTTTACTTCGATTTTGTGCGTTTTTTTGTTTTCCCCTTTTCTTCAGCGATTTTATGTCTCATTGCTCGTAGTTGTTCAATTGTTGTGTTCCTTTTCTTATTCAAGCTGTTTCATTTTCTTTTTTTTTTCGGTGATTTATCCGTTTTTTGTTTCTATATTTTTTGTTTTATAGTCGTTTATGATATTAGGTGTTTGATATTATTAATGTTAATTGTGTATGTGTGTTTATACTCTGTTTGGTGTTCGGTTTATGTTAATTTTTGGTTTTCTTTTATTCTCCTTTGTAAATTTTATATATTTATTGCTAATTATGTTCAATTTACTAGTTGTTAGGTTTTTATGTCTGTTTATATTTTTGCTCTGTTATTCCTTATAGGGAAAAGAACAAGGTCTAAGGTTGAAGGTGAAGCTCTAGCTGTTGTGGCTTATCGTTCAAAACGTATTAAGAAATCTCGGCCCCCTCGCTCTGCTCCTAAAGCTATTGATTTGGCATGTGATTCCCCTGGGTTTTCTGTATCAGATGGGGAAGGGGTGTCATTTTTTTTATTCTAATATTCCTTCTATTACTAATTAGTTTTAAAATGAAATCTTGAAATGAATCCATTAAATGGAGCCCTGAATTTTGGAACTTGTTGAGTATTTTTGTTAGCATTTGGAATATGTATAGAATTTGAAACGACAACGTATCATGAATTACTATAGCACATCAAACAAATATTACATAGTTCACCAAATCAAAAAGAAAACATGGAAATTATTCTCTTATAAGAGATTCCATGGTTCATAACGTAAGGAAATTCAAAACTTGTGCATTTAAAATAAATACAACATAGTTAAGATTAACAAATATAAATTTACAACTTTAAACATCATATATCATTTGTAATATTGATTGGTCTATATACTCTTGTACAATCGATCTTGGCATAGACCTTTAAACTTGTCTCCATCTTCCTAGTATTGATCATCAACTATACATGATGTTGATGGAAGACAAACTTTTCAAATAATGCATGGGTGTATACCATCTCCACGGTTGAGATCTATCTTTTCAATGCATTCCCCATAACACCTAAGAGAAACATTAACATGCATGTGTTGTTAAATCCAGAATGAAATTTAGAAGCATAGTTAATTTCTTTTATAAAGTAAATGAAGCGAAATATAATTGAAATGTGTGTTACATTATATAAATCTAATAAATTTCTTCTTCTCCGGGATGAGTATTGGTTGGTGTGGTCCCTGCCTGAAAGATTCAAAAGCAAAGTGATTCCACTCATCTCTCTCATATCCATATGCGTGGATGTGAATTAGTACTATTTGTAATTTGCAAAAGTTTTGTGGATAAAAAATCAAAAAGTTTGGTAGATAATATTAAAATAAGTGTAAAACATCACAACAACAACACAGGGAAGAATAATAAGAATATTAGCAATAATGCATAACAATTAGCTAATCTATAGAAAAAAATATTAACAATAATAAATAAACAACAAATAAAAACTTACCATGCTTGGTAGATTGCTAATTCGATGTCAGAATCTTCCATTGACTGACAGCTTCCACCGATCTCGATCACTATAATTGATCATTTTAATAGGCCACATATAACCATCACGGTCTCAAATCCTTAAATAAAGAGAAAATTTATTATTTTCATATTGAGATCCGATGTGGGACTTGTTCACATTAAATACGTAGCAAATTGTTTGACAATGACACATGAAAATTTAAACTCACACCTTTATTTTCAATCTGCAATAGATATCCTATCGACTTGTTTTATATCTACAGGTTCTTTGTTTCTCTCACTTTCCTTCCAATGTGGGATTTTATTATAAAATGAAACTGAAAAAAAAAACAATCAAAATTAATGAAGATACCAAGTCGGAGGATATATGAACTTGCAACATACTTACCTGGACGGGGTCTACGAGCGATCAACTAGGATCGTGACCTTGGTTGTCCGCTCACATTGCACCTTAGTGGGTGCGACAGTCTAACATCTTCCCACTGTGGAAGAGTGTACGTCATAATTTGTGCTTGAGGGAGCCAGCGTTCGTGCGGCCCATACAAATCCCAATTAAGTATTTCTCATTGTCAACGTAGTGATTATTACTAAAATAAATTTTGAAGATTCTTGGTCGAAACACTATATATTTTGTGCATCTCAAGAAGGCCATGTATCGGTCAAAATGAGATTTGTCTCATTTTCGGATCGACCAATAGGTCCAAAAAATGAAAAAAATATATATGAAGTATTTGCCTTGATCTAATAACAATACAGACTTTAAAATTGATAATCTTATATAAAAATGATTACCGCATAAATAAAATAATAATATCGTTGTATTTTCCAATATATTTTCCGGCCAAAAAACTGTCATATGTGCACCAAAAAAACACTTGTCATAAATTTTTATCACATCACTATTGATTAACTGACCATCTCTCCAAATCCTTCCTCTTCCCCACCAATTTGCACCACTCTTGTGCATAGAAAATATACAATGGAACTAAAGGTATTCCAATCAACTTTTGTTGGCAAGTCGACTTCAACTTCAATGATACTAGGAAATTATATGCCAATGTAACTATAACACCTTAATCCCCAAATCAGATGTAATAAAGATATTAGACATAATTTATAAGTAATTTAAGTCATACTCATATCGCAAAACCCAAGTATGGGGACCCTCGCCACAGGGAACCAGAACAAGCCCGGGTATGGTGACCCTCGCCACGGGGAAACCCAAGTTTCACTGTGGCGAAGACGGGACGTGGCTCGGGGCGCCGCGGGTCACCATGGAGCTCAAGGGAAGAGCTTCACCGCGGCGAGAGATCTTCGTCACCGCAGCGAACATGATATGGGTTGGGTCTCTTTTGGAAGCCGAGCTTCGCCGCTGCTAAACCAAGCTAGCCTCGCGGCCGCGAGAGCTCCCTGCTCGTGGGGAGCTCGCTGGAGGGTTTCGCCACGGCGAAAGCTACCATTTTTGCCAATTGGGTACCTAATCTTTGTCCTTTGGGTTGGGTTTTATGATATGTTTTATATTAATGTTTTTAAATGATATTTGATGATTTGAATTATATATATGTGATTTATATGATTTCTTGAGATTTAAGATGAGTTGATTGGATTATTTGAACTTATGATTTAAATAAAGGTTTTTGGAAATAATCTAACAATGTTGGATTGTTTTGACAAATGAGCTTTTATGAGTTTGTTTTAAGATCTTATGTTTTATGTATGGAAATTGATCTAACTTGAGGATTTGCTTACTTGGTTTTAACTTGTTAAAATACTTGGCGAATCTTATGTGTGGAGTTATGTGATATGATATGTTATGATATGAATATATGTTAGAGCATTTTATTTATGTTGAGATCTTAAATTGATGAGTATGAAGCATGGTGTATGATATATGAGTATTATATGATGATGGACAAGTTATTATATGGAATGATATATGAGATATGATGTTGAGACGAGATGCGATATGATATGATGAGATGATGCGATGATTTATGAGATGAGTAGAGATATGATGAAGATATGTGTAAGATGCGATGTTTTATGATTATGTGAACTTATGTGAGATATTAGTTATGCCTTGTGTGATGTAGACGCAGACTTATATTTATGTTTATTACATCTGCTAGGTGATCTATGATCTGTTGGCTATTACCCCTATTGCTACTTTGCTTTTGATGTTCTATGATGTTGCAGGAGGATTATATGTCTAGTATATTAAAGTAAAAATAAAACTAATAAAAGCAAACCAACTCCTGTCCAAGCAAATAAATACAAGACTTCCTCCCGTTGTAGTAGAAGGTAGTCAGGATCGATCCACGAGGAAGCGTGTCAGCGCCCGCCTTTTCAGTTCAAATTACCCTTGAACTCGACCAGAAGAGTACTCGATATCGAGTAAGGTACTCGATCTCGACTAACCTCAGTCGACAGAACCTACAAAATAGAGAAAACAGAAAATGAAAACAAACAAAAGATGGTCGATGTCGAGTAAGGTACTCGACGTCGATTAGACGGCACTCGACGTCGACCAGTGTCATCGATGTCGAGTAGAACAGAAGAAAGAAAATCGTAAATTTTTGAATAAAATGAATGCAAACACAAAGCTGGTGGAAATAAAATCAATATACTAAATGCTCCTAGAATCGGGGTATCAACACCACAACGATAACCATATAAAATAATGAACAAAGGTATAAAAGATCATGCTTTTCATCAAATAACTGTCGTTATTAACAAATAGGAAGGTAGAGGCTTTCGGATCAACCCTAATTGTTACTAACCCTTTTCACATAATTAATCCAAGTTGTATTAAGATCACTTTCGCTTCAATAACACAAACAAGGATCACATTCGACTTTCGCAAAAGAATCATGCTCATAGGGATAGAAGACAAAATCGCATCAAAAGATTGTACCTTTATCGCATTTACCTTACATGGCTACCGTCGGGCTCACCCCGACCCTAGAAGTTGGGTGACTACTCGCTCTTCGTTATCAAGAAACTCATCAATAATAAAAGGGAAATAACTTGCATTAAATAAAATAAACAAAGCTTACAACCGATCGAAGTCAATTCCGCTCTCGCCAAACTAACTCCACTCGGCCTTGCGCTCTCTCTCTCTCTCTCTCTCTCTCTCCTCGTTATATGCTATGAATTGTGTGTTGAAAGTGTCCCACAGATGTGGGACACTTTGATCTCATTCACATCTCTAACACCTATACGGAACTTGAAGGTCGAGTGCATTGTTAAAAGTATTGAAGAATAAATCGATGAGCAGTCGGAATCTCTTTTTCTTATGATGAATCCTGGAAAACCTCATCCGTTGATGCTCAAGACTTGGAAACATCCTCTTATCAAATCTTTTCTTCAAAACACCAATCATCTCAAATTTAAAATGCTTACGAGTGTTAGATCTTGAAAACTCTCAGCTCATCAAGCTGCCAAGGAGTCGAGAAAATATTGCTATGTGATGCATTCAAGGAATCTCGGCCTGCAAAATAGTGAGAATTAAATTGCAATCTTCTCAACCTGTAGACCTTTGGTACTTGATGGTTCTTGTAAGTTGCTATCTCTATTTTGTACTATGTATGTTCTTACTTGGAAGGTTAATTGTAAAGTGATCTCTGAATCAGACAACACTAAGTTTGGAATTTCTAGGGTCGTGACCTTAATTTCCTTTCGATTTAAAACTTATGTAATTAATTCCATAGATAGTTTGTATATTCAATGGCACAAGAGGTAGTCATCGGAATAGTTTAATTTTGGCCTGGTGAATCTCATCTCAGCGGGAACAGTAGCTCCGGGTATTGAATCTGCTAGTTAATTGGTTACATTCTATTCACATTGATTTTTGAGTGGTCGGTCCATGGTGAATCGATTCCTCTTCCCTTTTTCGTAGCCTCGTACATTTAAGTCTTTTAGAAGGTAAGCAACAACCATGATCATCACGCTACACTTGAACTGTAAAAAGTTGATTATAGTATGGTTATTGCCAACTGCTTGAAGGATTGGTTGTTTTGTTGCGTTCATTTTAGAGTACGTAGAATCCCACATCGGAAAGAGAATGAGAAAAAGAAGGAACATCAGATATATAATAAGACAGACAATGAACTTGCAACATACTTACCTGGACGGGGTCTACGAGCAATCAACAAGGCTCGTGGCCTTGGTTGTCGGCTCACATTGCACCTTAGTGAGTGCAGCAGCCTAACATCTTCCCATTGTGGAAGAGTGTACATCATTATTTGTGCGTGAGGGGGCCTGCGTTCGCGCGGCCCCTTAAATCCCGATTAAGTATTTCTCATTGTCCTCTGCCACAAAATAGAAAAAAAGCAAGTCTTTGAGGTATTCTTCAATCCTGTCTGATAATGCCACTGATAATGCCAGCGAAAGTTCAATTCACGTTTCAAGCGAAAAAAAGGAGTGGAATGGGGAATCGACATTTCACAACCGCTCCTCCACAACTATATAAAAATACAATATATGCACCGCTGTGGATTTGTAGAGGGCGGGTACCACGCTCAATAGAAACATACTTTTCTATTTCGAAAATATAAAAAGAATACACTTTAGGCCCTTCTGAAAGCCATGACGCATGGTCAATCCCCACTCGGTTAGATAAATGGATATTAAGATAATGCATCGGTGCGGTTGGACATACTTAAAATTGCCTAGAAACCTGGGCATGACCATACCATTCTACACCGAAACGACCATCAGAGGAGATGAAACTAAAGAAAAAGACTCAGGAGATGAGATAGTTTGCGCATGCCGCTACCAAATCTGGGTAGTGATTATTACTAAAATTAAAATTTGAAGATTCTAGGTCGAAACACTATATGTTTTGTGCATCTAAAGAAGGCCAAGTATCGGTCAAAATGAGATTTGTCCCATTTTCGGATCGACCAATAGGTCAAAAATAATGACAAAAAAATACTAAGTATTTACCTTGATCTAATAACAATACGAACTTTAAAATTGACAATATGTAAAAATGATTACCACATAAATAAAAATAATAATAATATCATTTTATTGTCCAATATATTTTCCGGTCAAAAAAAATTGTCGTCATATGTACACCAAAAAAATACGTGGCATAAATTTTTGTCACATCACCATTGATTGACTGACCATCTCTCCAAATGCTTCCTCTTCCCCACCCATCTGCACCACTCTTGTGCTTAGAAAATATAGAATGGAATTAAAGGTATTCCAATCAACTTCTGTTGGCAAGTCGACTTCAGCTTCAACGATACTAGACATAATTTATATTTAATTTAAGGCATAATCATATAGCAAAACCCAGGTATGGTGACCCTTTCCGCAACAAACCGGAACAAGGCCCGGGTATGGTGACCCTCGCCACGGCAAAACCTAGGTTTCGCCGCGGCGAAGACGAGGGTGCGGCTCTGGGTGTCACAGGTCACCAGGGAGCTCAAGGGAAGAGCTTAACCACGACGAGATATCTTCGTCGCCATGAACGAACATGATCTAGGTTGGGTCTTTTGGAAGCCGAGCTTCGTCGCAGCGAAACCAAGCCAACCTCGCGGCCGTTAGAGCCGCCTGCTCGCGGGAAGCTCGCTGGAGGGTTTCGCCGCGGCGAAAGCTACCCTTTTTGCCAGTTGGGTTCCTTGTCTTTGTCTTTTTGGGTTTGTTGGATTATTTGAACTTATGATTTAAAGAATTTTTTTTGGAAATAATCTAACTATGGTGGATTGTTTTGACAAATGAGCTTTATGAGTTGATTTTAAGATCTTATGTTTTATGTATGGAAATTGACCTAACTTGAGTATTTTCTTACTTGGTTTTGAATTGTTAAATGACTCGGTGAATCTTATGTGTGGAGTTATGTGATATGATATGTTATGATATGAATATATGTTGAAGCATGATTTATGTTGAGATCTTAATTTGATGAGTATGAAGCATGATGTATGATATATGAGTATTATATGATGATGGAAAAGTTATTATATGGAATGATATATGAGATATGATCTTGAGACGAGATGTGAGATGATATGACGAGATATGATGAGACTGAGATGAGTAGAGATATGATGAATATATGTTTATGATGCGATGTTCTATGATTGTGTGAACTTATCTGAGATATTAGTTATGCTTTGTGTGATATAGACGTAGACTTATATTTATGTTTATTATATCTGCTAGGACTCTCATGCCCATTGTCATGTAGTGTGCTAGGTGTTGCATATTGCATATTAATCATGTAGTAGCATGCTTAGGTTTGCACAACTGTTTGAGCACTTGAAATTCTCTTTGCGTATGTTAGAACGGTCGTTAAATTGTGAGTCTTACAGTCTTTTTCTAGGGTCATAGGACGACCCAACCTCATCGGTTTCGTTCCTCATCGAGTCATATGGTCATGATATGAGAAACTTGAGAAATGAGCATGACAACTTGATATGAGCATGAGAACTTGATATGATGTGAGAATATGAGACATGAGACATGCTATAGAACGAACGCGGTCGGTGCATGCACTAACGGGAATGGGTGCATGTGTAAGAGAGGGACATGCCACTTGACATTCAGTGTAGCATCCTATTTACAATATTTTTTCATTTATAAATTGTCAGTATGCTTGAGTGTTTAATATTTTCGTACTGCATTAATTAGAAGCATCTTTATTGATGATTAGCGCATATTATGTGGCTTCAGCGAGGTCTCCAGGACCCGTATGCATGGCTCAATTTGATTCATTTCCCCATTCTTTTTTTATGTATTGTGCATGATTTTTACTATGTTTGATTTGTGTTGTTCCGGCGTGGGTTTTACTGATGGCATGTAGAAAGGTTGACCTCATACTTTATACTCTCTTTTGATACTTTTGCTACTTTACCCACTTCCGTATTGTTGTTTAGACCCGGCTCTGTCGTGACACTCTTGTATTGGTTTTATGACTGTTTGGTTGTTCATTTCCGACTTAAAATGTTTTATGCAAATTATACCTTAGGATAGGTTTTGGTGTGTAAACACTGGGTCCCCAATGGACCTATCACAGTTTTAGGGTTCAAAATCCTTACTTTCCCACTAATCATTTTGTTTTAAAAATTCAACCCATACTTGGATTGCAAGATCGGAATGAAGGTATCCATTCCTTTGAAACGTAATCCGGGTTGTATAACTCGGGCCGTTACACGATTTAAGTAGAAATTGCATATTTACTCTCTTTGCTGATGGAGTTGGAATCTACACACTTTTATGGGTTATTTCAGGTAAATGTGGATCCAAAAAGGAGACATGGGTTGATAATACATTGATTGAGAAAGTCAAGTTGATCGAAGAAGCTTGAATGAAGATTTGAAGAGGTCATGAGAAGAAGAAGAAGAGAGCATAAACGAAGAACAAGTATGAAGAAGTTGTCACCCGACAAGTTGAACTGGTTTTACACTTTCTGGAAGCCTCAGTTGTCCGATTGACTATTATAAGCATGTGTTGGAAAGCTCTTTCCGATATCTACAACTTTCATGTTGATGACAAGATTAAATTCACGGAGTTAAAAGTGCAGCAACCACCGCAAGCATCAGCCGAGAATGTTAGGCAGTGACCACTGCAATCTTGCGGCGACCGCCGCAGCTACCGTCAGCGCGACGCGTTAGGTTTTACACGGCTTCGTTTTAACCTATTCTAAACCTTTTTTATATATATCTTATGGACGACTCTTATCATTTTTTTAAGGACCCTTAGCCTAGGGTTTTCATTTAGTTAACAATTAGAGTAGAGACCCAAGACAATTTAGTTTAGTTTATGAGGTTGGTTTTCCATGGGAGAATAAACTCTCTTTTTTCGTCTACAATTTGAAGCTTTATTGAGATTAAGATATGAGTTTCTAAATCTTGTTCTTTATTTCCAATATTGAATGTTTCGACTTCCTTGTGCTTGAATGTTTGATTGTTTTTTTCTATCTAGCCCGCACAACTAGTTAGAATTAATTCAATTGCTATGGTTTTATATATTCCTGGTTGTGGACTTTTTAACCCAAGTAGCGAATTTATCCCTTTAGGGATGGTTGAACTTATTGGATAGGTAGGAAGTTGATTGTGTTCTGAAATACCTTGGTTAATCTCTTAACTTAAAACTATTGATTGGATTAAATCCCTTTTTAGGGACTGCTCAAGAAATAATAGTTTTTAGCACTAGTTGGACTTGTAACTAAATTCGGTCGAGGCAAAGACATTCATAAGAATACAAAAAGGACAAGAGCATGTTACAAGATCAACTTAACCGAGTAAAGTGGATAGTAGTAGGTGGAACTATTAAATCTGAATTGTTTTGCATCAACTGGTTTATAGTTTATTTTGCTTTCTTTCTAATTTCATCACTCAAAAAGCCCATTTCTACTCATTTGTAAATATACATTAAATAGGAATACTTGATTCCTTATGGGATCGACCTCTTACTTACTGTACTAGTTCGTAGATTTAAGTTTTATTTTGATAGGAAATACAACGATTTCAGTTAGATATAAAATCAATTATGATATAATTAAACTTATTTAAATAATTAAATATTGTGTACATGTTAGGCAATAAATAAAAAGTTAACAATATATTAGGTTAATACTATGAATTCAATCAATGAATTTAATGACGTGTTCATGCATATGGAAATAAATAAACAGTCAATTGTATATTATATATTGGAAGTTTGGGACAATATTCTAAAATTAAATCCCTATGAATTCAGCCAATGAATTTAACTAATGGCGCACATGGAAATACAGGCAATTGAATATTATATATTGAGACAGTAAATTATATCTATTATCTATTAAAAAAACTTTTAAAATATGACCAAAAAAAATAAACTAAACAATATGAGAATTAAACTAATAACGATCAAAGCGTACATTGAATATAAATAAAAATTAATCTAGCTATAAATACGGAGTAGTTGGGAAAACTAATTAAAATACACCCACATTTGGAGTATGGTAAAAATATATCATCAATCTTCAAATGTAATAAAAATATCCCGATCTTTGAGGTTAGTGGGTAAATGGTAATATATTACTACGGGTTTTCTTACGGGTCAAAAATGATGACAAGACAAGCTATGTGGAAGTCTTTTTAGAAATTAGCACTAAAATTGGGTTTTCTTGAACAGTTTCCATAGAAAAACAATATACCGCCGACAAAATGAAACCCGAAAAACGAAATTGATTCAACCGTGCAACTAAGCTGGTCAAAATTGCCTCAAATTAACATAAAAACATGACTACTCCTAACACCAAACCGACAAAAAATACTAAACCAACAACAACATCAACAACGAAGAGGTGAAAAAACAAAACCAACTCAGCCAAGGTTGTGAACGAATCAAAGAGGAAGAAGATGTGAGAGAGACAGCTTAAGATAGGCGACCACGAGGGAGGAAGACTGCCATTTAAGAGTAACCATGAGCTGGTTGGAAGACCTGTAAGACAGTTCAAGAGGCGACTACAGAAGAAGATAGGAGGGAGGAAAAGGAGTTGGGTATAGGTCTAACTCCTAATTTGTTTTCCTAAGGAATCCGTTCAAGAAAACCCTTGTAAAAAATCCACGTATGCTGCCTTCTCAGCATTTTGGACCCGTGAGAAAACCCCTGGTAATATATTACCACTACCGGTCGGGATATTTTTATTACATTTGAAAGTTGAGGATATATTTTTACCATACCCTCAAAGGTGAGGGTATATTAATTAGTTTTTCCTAAATAGTTCTAGATAAAATAATACCTACCAAATATTTATCTATTAATATTTAATATTTATGATAAATATGGTTATGGAATATTTTTTTATTTATATTTTTGTCAATTAAATAAAAAATATATAGATAGATAGATGTGGCTTATGACAACTTCCTATAAATTGTGACAATATCTTAGGACCAACCATGCGATGCCATGTACGATAATATGCATCAGTTTTAGTATGTGTGTGTATAAATATGTATAGAATTTGGGATGAATTGGAATTTTCAGTGTTAAATGAAATTCTTAGGTTTAATTAATTAGTATTGGAACTAGTCGAATGTGCATAAAATTAGGGATGATTTCAAATCTTGAAATTTTTTTTAAGTCTCAATGTTAAAGATGTGAAAGAAACAGAACCCCACATAAAAAATATGATAAATCAACACTAAGAATAGAAGGTTGGTTACCTACTCTCTCTATTACTAATTAGTTTCATAATGAAATCTTGAAATGAATTAGGATGTATACTCCAGTAATTGGAGCCCAAATGAAAACATATAGAATTTGGAACGACTTTGGATCATCAATATAATTACTTAAAGCACATCAAAATTCAAACAAACATTACATTGTTCACCAAATCAAAAAGAAAACATGGAAATTATTCTCTCATAAGAGATCACATGGTTATAACATAAGGAAATTTAAAACATGTGCATTTAAAATAAATACACCATAGTTAAGATTATCAAGCGAAAATTAATAACTTCAAACATATCATATATCATTTGTAATATTGATCAATCTCTATATAGTCCCTTCATATCTTATACATTCGATCTTGTCATGAGCCTCGTTGAACTTGTCTCCATCTTCCTATTATCGATCATCAATCGTACACGGCGTTGAGAGATGACAAACTTTCCAAATAATGTATGGTTGTAAACCATCTCCATGGTATAAATCTATCATCTCGATACACTCCTCTGAATCCCTAAGAAAAACATTAACATGCATGTTTTGTTATATCTATAATGAAATTTAGAAGCATAGTCAATATCTTTGGTAAGTAAATGATGAAAAATATAATTGACATGTGTCTTACCTCGTGAAAAACAAAGATATTGTTTCTTCTCTGAGAAGAGTATTGGGTCAGAGTAAGTGGAGTATCACTCCCATATCCATGTAAGGAAGTGATTTAGCCTGACTTGTACTCTACAAAAGTTTTGTGGATAGCAAATCAAAAAGTTTGGTAGATCCATAGATAGTATTAAAATAGATCTAAAAAATCACAACGGTCACATAAAGAGTATTAACGTGTGACTTGCTGATTCATAGTCTAGCACTCATAAAAAAGAAGATTGCATCAATAATACTGTATAAAAATGGTTATGAATCAAAAACTATTTAATCAAAATGTTTTGACCTAAAAATATATTTGTATTCGTAATGTCAACCTCAATTCCTCAATTCCCTAGTGAAAGTAGACCAATTTAGAACCGAGGCTATTGATAAAACAATTGCTAACAATTTGCTAATCTATAGAAAACATAGTAGCAATAATAAATCAACAAAATAACTTACCTTGCTTGGTAGATTGCTAATTCGATGTTGGAATCTTCTATTGAATGACAGCTTCCAACGATCTCGATCACTATAATCGATCATTTTTATTTGATGTACTATACATATGCACTTCGCTCATAGCCTTAAATACAAAGAAACCTCGTTATTTTCATATTGAGATTCGATGTGGGATTGTTCACATTAAATACATAGCAAATCCCTAGGCATGTGAAAATTTAAACTCGTTCATGTATTTTTCTCTTTGTAATAGATACATACCCTATTGACTCATGGACACCTTTTTATATATAGATAGATACCTTTGATTTATAACATTAACACCATCTATAAGTATTTCGAACCAAGCAAAACATACAATCAATACAAAGCTCATATCAAAATTTACAACAATATACTCATCTTCATCCATTCCCTATTCTAGATACCAATGTAGCATTTATTTCACCTTAGAAATGGAAGAAGAATGAAGGGAAGATACACATTTATAATATATAAATCAAATATATTCTTAAGCTAAACTAACATGCAAGTACCATTCGATCAAACAAGTAATTTACAAAAATAATGAGCTTTTTCTTGCTTATAGAGGAAGTTAGAAAAATAATTAAAACAAGTAAATATTCTAGAATTGAAATAAATCGATATATATGATGTGTTTTTTCTTACTTACACATGATTCTCAAAATTAAAAAAAAATGAAAGAAAATGCCTACCGAAATCACGTAATTGAAAGAAAGTTTTGCTTCAAAATAAAATTATGCCATACACTTGTATTGTTGTGTGTGTGTGTCAGTGTGTGTTTTTTTCAAGGGCTACGAGACACGTGTGATACTAATATCCATCAGATCAAATAACGCTGTATATTCCATGATGTGTAGCCTACTATTTATTACTTGTTTTTTTTTTTTTTTCAGATGACAGTGTCCTTTTTTTAGTGCAAAAGTGGTAAACATCATCCATATTTATGGAGCAACGTCGGGTCAACAGGTGAATTTCTCAAAGTCAGAATTGTCTTTCAGTAAGAATGTTGGTGAGAAACATAGAAGGGCGATTCAAGGGTGTCTGAATATTCGGGAAGTCCCGAAACATGAGCGATATCTAAGCTTACCAATAATGGTTGGGAGGTCTAAGAAAATCATTTTTGAGCAGCTGAAGGAGCGAATGCTGAAGAAGATCATGGGCTAGAAAGAAAAGTCTCTATCAAGAACCGAAACGAGATCTTAATTAAGTCAGTAGCCTAAGAAATTCCGACCTACGCAATGTCATGCTTCCTGTTGCCAAAAGGCTGGTGCCGAGAGGTGGAGATGCTCATGAGTAACTTCTGGTGGTGTGAGAGTGAAGGGAAGAAGAAAACTCACTGGATGAGCTGGAAGAGGATGTGTAAAAGAGCGAGAGAGGGATGGGGTTCAAAGATTTGGAAATTTTCAATTAGGCTATCCTGGGCCGACAAGTTTGTATGGGGTTGTGGAGGACTGGTTTGGGAAACACAAGCACCCGAAGGTGCGAATGTCATCATACCTAGGCATGGTGTAATAAAGTGTCTGAGCTGGCGAGCGACGGTGTAGGGTAGTGGATGGGAGAATGTTTAGGAGATAACATGTGGTGGATAAGGCGTGAGGCCAATAGGGAAGGGGAATAGATGCGTGGAAGAGGAGAGAGCGCATCATGTTGGTAATGGTTCTGATGATTCGTTAAGCCTTGCCATTCTGCTGAGAAGTATAGGGGCAAGACAAGCGATAGAAGATCCCATTTGTGGCAAAGAAATAGTGAAAGTCTTTGTTGTCAAATTCACGGCCATTGTCACATTGGAAACATTTGATGGATGTGTGAAACTGTGTTTTGATGTAGGCATTGAATTTGACAAAGACAGGAAACACTTGGGACTTGAAATGCAACGGGAAGACCCATAAGAAATGAGTGTAATCATCAAGAAACAAGAGGTAGTACTTGTGACCCTCCTTGCTAGGCACATGAGAGGTCCAAATGTCACTATAAATGATATCAAAGAGAGCAAGGGTAGAGGTCAAAGACCGTTGGAACGGCAGTCTAGCATGCTTGCCTAGTTGCCAGGAATAGCATAAACCGGAGCGTGGGTCTTTAGTACAGGTGACAAGACTCTGGGAACGGAGGACATCTAGAACGGCAGCACTGGGATGGCTCAGGCGTGCATGCCACAGGCTGGACGACAATGCCGAGAGGGCGACCGGGCACGATTGACTGGACGCATGAGGTGGTGTGACAGGGTAGAGCTCCCCGGTGCTACTACATCTCATGCGAGTAACCCCCGTAGTAAGATCGTTCACAGAGAAACCATAGGGATCAAACGCAAGGAAAACGTTGTTGGCAGTAGTGAACCGACGGACAGAGATAAGGTTTTTGACAATCTTTGGGGAAATGAGGACATTGTTGAGGTGTAGTGGGTGGGTTGGGGTCTGTAATTTGGCGTGGCCAATTCCCGAAGTAGCAAGACGACCACCATTTCTGACGATAATAGAGTGTGCAGGGCCCTTAAAGGAAATAGATGAGAGGTTACCTGAGGAGTTCGTCATGTGGGAGGTGGCACCAGTGTCCATGTACCAAGAAGAGTCTGAAGATGTCGGTTGCATAGAGGAGAAGGCGTGATGCCCATCCGGCGGAACATAGCCTTGATCAGACGATGTCAGATAGGCCTGAGGTCGCAGGGCAGGAGAGCCGGAGTGTAGCCAATGAGGGTTGAAGCCAGGCACCGGGGACCATCGAGGGGCGGCGGTCGAAGGAGGAGGGTCGCGAGTCCTCGGATGACGTGGCCGCTGCATCGGGCAACGGACGCTGCAAATGTCGATGCCGATGCCGCGGCCGCAGCATATGAGGTCGGACATTTTTTTTTTCTTTTCGGAAGGAAACGAGAGCGAGAGCGAGAGACTACGAGCGAGAGCGAGAGAAGACCAACGAGAGCGAGAGAGCCGCTCGAGAGCGAGAGCGAGGGGGAGGCCGATCGGCAGCGGTGAGGGGCCGCTTTAGCTAAAACGATTCTATGCTATTTTTTTTTTAAGTTAAGCTATAGCCGCTATTTGAAACAGCAACTTAGTCCCGCTTTAGCTAAAACCCAAAATAGTTTGAGATCTAGACTAATTCACTAATTTTTTTTAATTTTTTTGTTTGGCTAATTTGAAATAAATTCCTAAAATTTGGAGCGCGAAATAAATCTTTTTTTTTTATGTAATGTAAATTCGTTTCCTTTTCCTTATATGGGTAGGATTAATGTAATCATTTTAAAATGGTTCAACAAAAAAGTATTTGCAGATAGTATTCAAAGGTTATCGGTTTAAACTCTGGATGACCGCTCTTTATTAATCAAATTCAGGTAGGATTAATGTTACTAGTTTGGTTTTGATTTTCTTAATTAGGTAGAGATCCTTAGTAGAGAGCATTCAAATGTACGTGGCCTTCAAATGAGATTTTTTCCCTTTTTCTAGTTCCCTGTTGACAACTTCAAAACCTTTTTTACCGCTGAAGATTTTACAAAAAAAAACATGTGATCGATTCACACAACAAACAAAAGAAAATCAAGGATCGGAACACAAATGAAAGAAAAAATGAGATCATCAAAAGATCCATATCTCTTCGAGTGAGAGTGATGGAGACCCGATCATTCAAGCGCAAAAGGGCACTGAAAGAGCTCGCAGAGAACAGCATCAAGGAAGAAGACGACGACGACGATGAAGGCGGAATAAGCAACCTCCCCGACGACGTCCTCCACCGCATCCTCTCCCTCCTCCCAATCAAGCACATCGCGCAGAGCAGCATCCTCTCGAAGCGATGGCGTCACCTATGGAAATCGATCCCCGATCTCGACTTCACCACGGTGGCTCCCCTTTCGGCCGCTGCCTCCATGGCGGTGGGCAAGAAGCGCCTCCACGCCCCTCCACCCCACAAAGACTCCGACTTCCTCTCCAACGTGCTCACCCTCAGAGACAAGACCAACTCCGACGTCCGGCTCCTCCGAGTCAGCGCTCACCTGAGCTTCACCCACCTCAGCCGCCTCGTGCGCCTCGCCCTCAAGAGGAACGTCCAAGAGCTCGACATCGAGGTGGCCACCACCGACTTATTCCGACTGCCTAGACCCATCCTTTGGAGCCAATCCCTCAGGGTCTTCAGGCTCAAGTCCTGCTTCCCTGGCTTCTCGCTACCGCCCTCGTCGGTCATGTCCTGCGGGTTTCGAACGCTCCATACGCTGTCGCTGTCGTTAGTGATCTTGTACGATCAGCCTAGATTGGTCGATATGTTTACGGACTCGTCGTTTCCCCTCTTGAGGAGGTTAAGCCTCGATGCCTGTTTCGGTCTACAGTGTCTCAAGGTAGGCTGCCTAGGGCTTCATGAGCTTGTGTTGTCTACTAAAGTCCGTTGGGACTCGAGATCGGGGGTCGTGTGCACGTGTGCGCCCATGCGCTAATAGCCTAGTACATAAGCCGAGCGGGGTTCCATCCTAAAACCAATTGGCAATAGGAGGAGTAACCCACTAGCTTATATACTATGGCTTCTTTGTTTGTATAATCAATGTGAGACTCTTTTGTCTCTTCACATTCTCAACACGCCCCCGCAAGTGCAACTAGGGTCGTTTTTCGCCTCTAGTTGACACTTGGACAACGGGTCTAGCATCTCATTCTCTTTTTAGCTAGCCCAGGATCGAGAGTCAGACCGTTTGGCTTTTCCGCTCTGATACCATACTAAAGTCCGTTGGGACTCGAGATCGGGGGTCGTGTGCACGTGTGCGCCCATGCGCTAATAGCCTAGTACATAAGCCGAGCGGGGTTCCATCCTAAAACCAATTGGCAATAGGAGGAGTAACCCACTAGCTTATATACTATGGCTTCTTTGTTTGTATAATCAATGTGAGACTCTTTTGTCTCTTCACATTCTCAACACGCCCCCGCAAGTGTCTCTTCACATTCTCAACACGAACTGCTTCCAGCTCGACGAGCTGGAAGTACATTGCCAGACGCTCACAAAGGTTCGGATTGTGAGCTGCTTCGATGCTTATAGTGATTACAGTCGGTTCAAGATTGCGGCCCCAAAGCTAAAGGCTATGAGTTGGGAGTACAATGCACTTATTGACAAATATGAGATGGAGGATTTGAGCTCCTTGGATGAGGCTTCTGTAGAGTTCATTGTGGCAGGTGACGGAATTAGTACCGACAAGTTGTTAGGTGCCGGGGATCTCATCTCCGGCCTTTCTCACACAAACAGCTTGACCCTTCGAACGCAGTGTGTTGAGGTACTATATATATATGTGCTATGCACTTTGTATTGTTCAACATGAATTGCTTATCGATCATTGATATAGCAGGTACTATCGAGTAAAAAGCAGTTAGTAGCTCCGATTGCATTCGCAAGACTCAACTCCTTGGAACTGCATACTGGCTTCGACAGGCGAAATGTGACAGCACTCGCCCAACTGCTCAAGGGATCTCCTTCATTGCAGATGCTTATCATCTACATAATAAACAGTTACAAGACCGACAGAAACGTAAGGACACATACATACATATATATACGCAAATGTACGTGTGTTGCAGTTACTATAATGTGTACCTATCGCCATCGATGCAGGATGATTGGAATAGGGAGTCATGGGAGACAGACACAACAGAAGGAAAGCGATTTTGGGAGTCACAAAGCGAAGGGCTAAATCCCGTCCTAGGAAGTCTTAAGGAAGTGAAGATGCATGGAGTTTCGGTGTGTGAAAACGAGATTAGCCTAGCTAGGTTTCTGCTGACGCACGGGAGGGCGTTAGAAGAGATGGTAATTTGCTTTGCCAAACGGGGCCTTAAAAAAGACTCTCTAAGACTACAGAGGAACAAGATCAAGTCCCAGATGATGGGTTTCTCTTGGGCTTCTTCCAATGCTAAGATCACATTTCTGTGAATTTGTATAAGAGCTCCCTCATCTTTGTTTATGGGAGTTTTGTTTCAAACTATTTACCTAACAACAGATTGAATACATTAAAATGTTGATTAGTTTACTTCCAACAGGTTTCCAATAATGGGGTAAATCATTTGTTTCTTCTGTAGATGATGATTGATTTTTCCCTTTGGATCTTCCATCTGGATGGGTAGAAGATCATATGGATCAGCATTCAGCAGATATAATGCTTATTAATTAAGTTTAAGCTTTTAGGTGTGTCGAGGTTAAAATTGTTCTCCCAGATATCCCACATTGAGTAGCGGTAGAAGATGACACGTACAAAAGCAGTAGAAAAACTAGTGTGTTTTGTGATGTAAAACCACGCAGCCACGCAGTGAGCACAAAGCGAACTATTCTTTCGCCTTTTACTAAAGAATACCGTGTGCTCGTTGCATCTTAAGTGGCCTACGCCTATTTTTGGAAGGCTGTCTTCTTCCGAGACACCCAGCATTGCAGTTCTAAATTTGTTTGTTCATCTGTATTGCAACTTCAACAAAACCATCAAAATAGCGGCTCCACAAGGGGGAAAAAGTGTTATTTGCGGACAATGTCTATTTGGTTTTGAGAGAGTTTGTGTTGGACTGACTCACGAGATGGGAACAAGTTCGTCTTTGAGCTTAATTCATGTACCCACAAATACCTATAATGCCCACTTGTTCCGGGTGTACACGAGATCAAATATGATAGCTCAATCATCTGGGAAGCAGCTTCATCACATTGTCAATGGACAATATGATAGCTCAATCATCTGTGTATTCAAGATAAGTAGAGTAAGCACCCAAAATACACAGCGTTACCATATTTTGCATAAAAAGGGAATTTGTATTGTTGTCTGGAAGCAACTTCATCCCTTTTTTTTGTGCACCTTGGTACTGAACTAGTTTTAGTTATAAGAACTGATGGTTTTGTTGATTCGGTGATGATCTTTGAATTCAGGGAGTTTCAAGATCACTTTCAGTGGGGGTGATTTCACTGATTTGGTTGGTCCAACTAAACCTAATTTCATTGAATTCCAGTCATATTCAGTATAAGGTAAGAGATTAGCTCAAACCCATCACTTCTCATTGCTTATCACTTCCATTCTTATGGTTCATCCAAAAGCAGAGAGTTTAGTCTTTCCCTACATTATCACAATGGCAAGAAAACACAAAGGGATAATATTTCTAAGCAAAAAGGCTATACAGCCAGCCAAAGCCACAGGCAGCAAAAGATAGTAGATACTACAGATGCAGGAGGATCACAGGATGTGTCCTTGTTTTAGAATCCTACAAGATGCACATACTCTAAGTGCATTTAAAGACATATGTTGTGATGTTCATTTTGAATTAAGGAGATTCCTTCATCTTGAAGCCGGAGAAATCCAAAGAATCCCACTCAATGCCAAACTCCAGTGCATAAACATCTTTACCCCGGTGCATCCTGGGACTCTCAAGCTGCATAAACAGATATATTCAAGTTCAGATTACAGCAAGCAACAGAAACCACGAACTTTTCCTATCAAGGAGATAGATAGGATACTGTTACTGATGAACTTGCCATGATGGGAGTTTGACAATGATCGAATCTACGCCTTGTAATCATAGAACTCTGAAGCTGGAAAACAAAATTAAGCTCCTTAGGATCAGATCACGGCAGTAAACAACCAGACAAATGTAATCATGTAGGACAATATAAGGTACTTAAAATTGGCACAAAATTACCTTTAAGGTTGTTTTCGGAGGAGGGAACTTTGCAGTCAGAGCTGGTGTTGAACAATCTGATCAAGACAATCAAAAGATCACAAAATAAGTACCAAGTGAATCAAACAGTTCATATTCATGCTGACATTAATATTCATTCCTTACCCTTTGTAAGCCCAACAGTTTGCAGAAAATAATCCTTGTCCATGGTGCAATTTTGAGCTTTCTCGCATTCTTGATGGTCATGCAAGCATCCTTCCTCGGCTGGATCAGGTGCAACCTCACCCTTCTCGAGGACAGAGGGCAGCTTCAGGTTGCTGTTTTTCCTAGTCGACTCTTCTCTTTGCAGTAATTTGCTGGAGTTTGTGAGATCACCGAGCGCTCTCCGGCCCCCGTTTTTCTTTGCTTTCTCTGCCTTGGATCCTTGACCTGCAAAACCCTTTGTTGCCTCCAGGCCTTTGCTAGGACCCAGATTCTCCGAGTTCTTACCGTTTAACTCCTGAAGAGGTTTCCTAGGTTTCAGAGCACCTTCAATCTTCTTTCCCAGAACCTTTCCTCCAGCTGTATTAACATTAACAAATTCAGTATTTGAGGGACATAGAGGAAGAAATCAGATGAAATTGTAGGTGATTGGAGAGTTAGAACAATACTGAAAGTAAAGCCAAAGCCATTTTCTTGGTTCATGCTTCGGGTTCGAGTTGCCATCTATTCAGAGATACCTGTAAAACACAACATAATTATTCAGTTTAGGACTGGAATCAATCTAAAGGTAACTAAATTTGACATATTTTCGGTTTTGTGAACATACATTCAAAGAGTTTAAAACAACCAAGGTTAAGTAAGATCTGCTGGTTTCATAGCCAAAAAATGGAACCAACCAAAACGAAGCCTCTTTTTATCCGGAAACGAGAAAAAAGGAAACAATGCAAACTTTGCATCACATTCATTTACATGCTTTTTGCATATCTTTAAAGAACTCTCTTGAAAGATCGGTGACTAAGCCTCCGGAATTACAGAGGTCCCGTTTAACTGACTTTACACAGAAAACATATCAACGAAACGACAGAGATCTTTATCTGCAATTGAACTGAAATCCGTCCTCAATATCTACAGCCGCTTATAAACCGATTCCTATGTATAGGAAATTCGATGACAATTTAATTTAAAGAACGATAAGCTAATCGATATGAAAAATCACAAAGTGAAACCTAACCCTAATTCACCAGAGCTGTTCGGAGAAACGGTTCGATTGAACTGTAAAGCGAGGCAAAAAAGGATTCCTCTGAATCAACGGTGTCAAATTTCAAACAATCAGGAAATCTCATAACAAATTCATTGCAAACTTTCAATAATCCTTCATAACAGAATCAAAATTTCAAGATAGGGAACAAAACCTTAAAAACCTTGAATCTGGAAGAAAACGAACTTACAGAGATCTAACGATCCACTACTGATTTTCCTTCGCAAAACTTCTCTTCTTGCAATTACCAAATACTCAAATATTCCCCTTGAATGCAGAATCTCGTTCTTTGCTGCTTCTTTTTTCTCTCAGTTAATTGTGAAAACTGTGAAAGTGGTTTCCAAAATTGTGACCGTTGGGAATATTTATACGGGGAGTGAGGAGGGCAGAGACTCAACCCAATGCTCCAACGGTAGTATTATTGATTTGAAAAAAGACCCTTCATTTTATCAAATAATTACAAGAATACCTGAACGCTCCGAGGCTCATAAATTTGTGGATCCCATTATTCCCATAGCGACAGGATGAACAAACTTGCAAAAATCTGGCTCGGCCCGTGTGGCTTGAAGCCTAGCTCCTATGCATGCCTGCTTAGTTTGGCCCATAAGGCCCATATATAATTTACGGTTTTTAAAATAAAAAAATTGATATTTAAAGAATTATTTTCAGTGAAAAAAGTATTACAAAATGAGAATTTTTTTTTAGAGATAATGGGGTATATAGACCATATTCAATATTTATTAAGGTAAATAGACCCCTTTATTATTTTTCTTGTAATCTAGACCCTAGTAATTTTAAATGGCCTAAATACCCCCAATAATGAATTAAGCCATTTTAAAAAATATATAAAAGGATATTTGTAAGATCTCAACAACCACCCTATCTTTTTTATTTGAAATTGCCACTATAAGATTTAGTTCTCCAGTCGGTTGATTCTTTATCATCCCTAATATCCATGTCGTACGTAGTTCTCGATCGGATCTGTATCTTCCGGCTTGGAGGCACTCCGATCTGCAAATTTCCCCTTCTGTTCATTCGAGCTCATCGAAGCTCTCTTCAAGATGGTAACGGTAGCCCTAGGACGTTCCTCCATACACGCTTCTTTCCTGGTTGCTCCTCCCCGTCCCCAGTCTACCCATGCCCGGAGTCCCTGCACGACCTGCCGTCGACGATAAGGAAGGGTTTGGCGGCAAAAGCGCCCCAAAATCGCCTAAGAATCGTCCAGCACAGTTCCCCGGGTATTTGGTGAGTTCAATCAAATTTAGCAACTTCGTTAGGATGTATTTCAGTGCTGGTATGTTTCGATTCGGCATCGTAAGCCACGTTGATGGATATACCCATTGAAGGGAGGGTTGACATGTACTGACCGGTTTGATTTCACTCTTGGCCTAGACTTTTTTTTTAAACACAATATTGAACTTAATTTGAACAAAATAATGGGGAGGAATGTTACAGGGAATTGGATGATACGTAGTAAGAGGGTTTGCCAGTTTGTGTGTTACAATAAGGGTGACTTATATTGAAATGTAAAATAAAGCGATATTGTAGTAGTTGTTATATCGTTATTACAATAATTATCACCACAATAAGATATTAAAATACCATATTGTAATACAATAAATTGTATTTATTATTGTATTTATTGTAATACATTAATTATTACAATAAATATAATAGTTACGGTAAATGTATTGTAATTAGTTACAGTTATTGTAATCCCGTACATAATGTGTATATTACAAACAAAGCTAATTTCATTATTTATTATATATGTTATATAATAAACTAGTAAATGGTCGTATTATAAAAATGTAGAATAAAAAAATATTGTTATTATCTTTAAATGTTTTTTAAAAATAGTTTTCAAATTTATTATTTAATTCTATTAATTTTTAATTAAACTAAATCATTTAAGGGTACAAAAGTAATAACACCAATAAAAAGGTCTATTTAACTAAAAGATTTAGTATAGGGTCTATTAACTACTAAAATTAGTAAATGGGGTCCAAATCCTCCAATTATTTCTTTTTTTATGGGTGATTTTGGTAGATGACCCTTTTTTAATGTTCAATTGGGTACTTAGACCCCAAACTAATTTAATTAGTTTTATGTAGACCCCCTCCCAATAAAGTTGAAGGTCAATGTTGACCGTTGATGCCATTTTTTTACTGTTAACGACTGATGCCACTTTTTTATGTCAATTTTTTGATGATATTTTTTTTACCGTGATGCCATATTTTTTATAATATTTTTTCAAAGTAGTATTTTGATGATATTTTTTCACAGTAGTATTTTGATGACATTTTTCCTTTAATATGATACAACTTTTTCAAAATGGTGTTTTGATGTCATTTTTATAATGTAATTATTTGATGTCATTTTTTTAATCAAATCGATTGATGCCACATGTTTTTAATTTAATCAATTGTATATCGATTTATTTTCATCGATTATACTTTCATTCACTGATAATACGTTTGTGATTACACTTCATTTATGCAATCACTTGTGGTGACATGTTCATTAAATTTTTATTCATGGATGACATTTGTTATTACGATTCATTAATCACAATTGTTTATAGTGATAATTTTATATAATTGATGACATAAGAGTTTAAAACGTGGAATCAAAATATTGTCACATCTGAAAAGGTAAATATATAGATGGATTGCAAAAAGCCAGGAGAGGGAAAAAGTGAAATACCCGGCCAAAAGTCCTACCATTTGTTACTAGCCACGTGGGACCATCCTCACTACAAATCACATGTCCAACGGCATAGATACTTGCCATATCATCTCACAAATTTTAATTCACCATATTCTAAATACCACAAGAGGACAAACTACCCTCTTAGACTCTCTTGATCAGACCACCTACTAAAACTATTCAAAAAAACCAACAAAAGGCAGTAGCTTTTTGAAAAGCAAGTATTACCACCACTACACGCCATCATGTGCTGCACATGTAGCATCTCATCACTACGTCATCATCACACACCGGCGACCAAGGGGAGGAGCTGGGTGGTGGTTGAGGATGGGCTCGGGCTGTTGAAGTCTGGAATCGAGGGGAGGGGTTGTGAGGTGGGGTCTGTGAGGGGTGGGGATGCGAGGGTAAGGAGCGGGCTCGGGGAGGGGGTTCAGTTGGGGTCGAGGTGGCGCCGGCGACGAGATACAGCCGGAAGTGAGAGCGAGAGATCGATGAATCGCGAACTAATGATGGGAGGAGGAAGAAGGGTACAAGCAGCAAATCAACATTGAAAAGGGTCTCTAATGCCTAAAATAATAATTAAGTATAATTGTTTAACTAAAAGTTCCCAGGGCTAAATCACCACATTTCCTCTTTTTTTATTTGTATATATGAAAAAAGATTTTTATTTTTTTTGTAAATGAATGAATTTTGAAATGTGGTTGATAAAGTAGAAAAAAAAGTTAAAATATTGTGAAAATTTGAGGAAATGTACCTTTTTCAGGTTTTTATTTGGTGACTATACCCTTTAATTTTTCTATTTAGTAAGTGTACCTTTTTATGGTGGATTTTACCCAAATACCCTCATAGTAGTATTTTTATCTTTTTAAAATTAAAAAAGTAAATATATATATAGATAAGATTGTTTAGATTATAGATAAGATTTTTGTAAGATTTGTTTAAGTTTGAAACTAAAACTACAGGCCACCCCAAACTTAATTTAAATTTGAGAAACTAGTACATATGGTGGCCGACGTTCAATTCCGGCAGTTACTTCCTCTTCAATCTTTATTCCTTACCCTCAAATTTTCAATTTTGTTAGACCGTGCTTTTCCTATCATGCTAATTAATTGTGGCTAATTAATTGTGTTAGGAGTTTGTACGTGGAATCCAGGTGAGATTGGTAATTGTAACCCTTGATTATTGTAACCTAGAGTAATATAATCTATCTATTGAAGCCTTGATTTTATTGTACCCTATTGTAACCCTTGATTAGTTTAACCTAGAGTAATGTAATCTATTGAAACTTTAATTTGATTGTACCCTATTGTAACCCTTAATTAGTGTAACCTAGAGTAATGCAATATATTGAAACCTTAATTTTATTGTACCCTATTGTAACCCTTGATTAGTTGTAACCTAGAGTAATGTAATCTATTGAAACCTTAATTTCTTGTAACTGTTGTTGTACCCTATTGTAACCCTTGATTAGTGTAACCCGGAGTAATGTAATCTATTGAAACCTTAATTTCTTGTAACCGTACTTAATTACTGTAACTGTACTTGCAATCTACCCAATCACATTAATTATTGTAACTAATTCGATGTAGGTGATAAAATAGGTTTCAAGACTCATATTCTTATTGTAGCTAATTTCTTGTGACCATACTTAATCATTGTAAATAAAGGGTGTTGCTATATACACCGCAAATCACAAGGTTAATATTGCACGTCCTTAAGGACGTGCAAGCCTTGTGTCTAAATATTGCACGTCCTTAAGGACGTGCATGATTTGCGGTGTATATAGCCGGAACGTAAATAAAATATGTGTAATTAACATAGTCACCTTATTGTAACTGATTCGTTGTAAGTGCTTTGATTCTTGTAACTAATTACTTGTACCTTGTTTGTATAATAACTAACCTCCGTTGTTAAGTTTTTAATAGATTACAATAAATACACACAATATATTTCAATAGCCCACACAAGAGCATAACATAAGGTTTCAATAATAAGGTTCCAAATACACAAAATAGGTTTCAAGACTCGTAATTATGGTTTCAATATATAGATTTCAACAACTTCACAATTCACCAATAAAGAGATACGATAATGGAATTCAACTGTTTTTTTTTTATAACGCTAGATTTATAAATAAAAAATTGGGATGAAATGCCATTATTGTTAGATTAGAGGGTGATAGTGAGCCATCATTCTTGTAACTTGATTTCAATCGACGCTACTTTTAAAAGCGTCAAAATAAATTGATGGATGGGAAGAATTGAAATTGGTGTATTGAGCGATTCGTTTTAATCAATTTGAGAAGATGGAGATTGTCAGTTCAAACATAAGTGATTTAAGGATTACATGGAACGTTTTTCATGGATTTTTTCCATGGGCAAATCGGTCATTAATGACAAAAAAAGGTACAATTAATAAAAAGAAACTTCCATTAGTATAATTACTAATAAAAAAATTAAAAAAAGTATATTCACCTAATTATCCCTAAAATATTAGGCTAGTACGATTTGAAATTTTGTAATTAAAAAATTAAATAACAAAATATAAAAACGCAAAAGCTGATGAATGGACTCAAATTGACGACCTTGCAAGGTAATGCAAACTAAATCCCATCTTATATGAACTCGATTATTCAACGTCATTATGCAAGCATGCTTTTATTCCGTGTTTCTGTGAGATCGATATCCATTCACTGAAATTTTAAGTTTTCTATTACAATTGATTTATAATGTTTTGAGTACAAAGTTTCCGCTTGACTAAAAATTACACTTGTTTTTTATATATTAAAATTTTAATTTAATAAGCCATTAGAAAAGATAAATTAATTTACTTAGCTGTCATATATAAAAGAAGATTACGAGGAGATAAATTTTAGGAGATTACTTCATTGTTTTGTTATACTCTATAATCCATTTGGTAATTTTGATCCCATTGATCAAACAAAGATTACTAGGAGTTGCATAAGAACTCTCCTAATATATATAACATCTTATATATATAAATAAAATAGATAGATTGGATCTCCGAAATATTAATTATGTTAATTGATCATGAATGAGACTTCGTACTTGAGAAAGAAGTAACTATCGTCTATCAAATTCAAATAGATGGAGAGAGGATCGATTTAATTAGGAAAAGATATAACGAAATTCTAAAGTCGGTCCACTCCAGATAATGTATATATAGAATTATAGATCGATGAACCCTTGAATTGTTTTCGATTCGAGCAGAAATCAAATCAAATCAAATCTCCAAAAACCTTCAATTCCCCTTCTTGGCTGAAATCGAAATCAGCAATCAGCATTAATCAGCAATGGCAACGATCCAAACATGGAGGTCGTACCCGACCCACGCCATCGACTACACAATCCGCAGCTGCGAGGAGTCACGAGAAATTACCCCCAAATCCGGCGAACCTCTGCGTTGCCAGTGGCCGCTTCTGGAGGTGACCATACCCGACCACGAACACGACCACGTCGAGTTTCGATTGAGCTTTCCCTGCTTTGGCTGCTCCGGCTGCGGATCCCCCGACCACTACTTTCGTACCTGCGAACAGCAGTTGATCACCAATCTCCGCTCCCGCTTCCCCTCCGTCCAGGGCTGCTGCGCTGCCATAGTCGCCAAGACCTTCAGGAAGATTGTCGAGTGCGCCCACTCCTCCCACAGATGCCCCCGCCCCCGCCTCCTCCGCCGCCGCCGTATCGACTCCTTTGCCACCATCCAATTTGCAGTCCACATCGAGATGCGCTCCCTGCCCCACGTCCGACTGTGCGAGCCTTGCTCCACTTTCGCGGGGAGGAATGATCATCAATCACCAAGATGAGCCGTGGGTGCGTGATTTGCTTCGAGGAGATGGAGACCGGCGACCGCCCTCACCTCACCATGCCGTGTTAAACTTCTCATTCCTTTTCGCTTTTGACCATTAGCGAGCTAATGAATTTTGAGAAACTTTGGTTGGCTATTTTAATTAGTTTCACCTAATATATATTTATAACTTTATATGGTTAAAAAATAATCATATAATGTCGGTACCCAATAATAAAAAAGAGTGTTGTTATACTTAGTAAATCCGCTCCATAATACAATACAAATCCAATCCGCTATGTAACATGTCTCCAATTACTGTTAAAATGGTCGGTGTACGTACAACATCAGTTTGGACGGTGTTGAGTGTAGAAGTATGTTGTCGACGTGGTTAGATGGCAAACTAAATAATCAAATTGGGCTGAGCTAGCAACGTCGGATCGTTCATTAATAATATAAATATTTTTTTATTCCTTGATAAATATTTTATTAAAAAACACAAAGAAACACATAAAAAAAAGTCCAAAGGGACGTTGTGCAAACACTCCTCTTTTTTTTTTAAAAAAAATGTTTTGTATCCTATTTAGCCCGTAATAGCAACATTCGATCTGACATTGCTAGTGTGACCCGATCCGACCATCTACTGGGAGTACTGGCTATCGAATAACGTCGATAACTTCTCTATTGAATAACATCCAATTCAATGTATTTAACATCTAATTCAATGTTAAACAACATCTAAACGAATATGATTTGGGGTGTATATAGTTTACGCCAGTAGATCGAGGTGGCTATTCGGTCGTTCGGGTCGGGTTGGGTCATATGTCGGGTCGAGTCATATGTCAGGTATACTATATGTTCAGTCGGGTTCGGATAATGTCGAGTCAGTTTTCAGGTCGGGTAAGTTCATATCAAATGGATTTCGGGTTGGGTAGGGTTCGAGGGTCAAGTCGGGTCACATTAAGCTTTATTATAAAATGATGATTATTTTTTATTTATCTTAATTATTGACTATATATTAAACTTCATTTATTTAGTATACTAGGTCTCATTGTATGTAATTCACGTTATTGGAGTATTTGAAAATAAGAAAATTAAAGTAATTATAAGGAAGAGTCAGGTCTTGTTCGGATCGTGTCAAGGACGAGTCGGTATGGGTCGAGTTGGGTTGGTCTATGTTTGTGTCTATTTGGGTATCGGGTCAAAAGGGATCGGGTTTGGGTTGTACATGACATGACACTAGATTTTCGGGTTTCGGTCGGGTCTGGGTTCGGGTGGGTTGGGTCGGGTCAGATTTTGCTAGCATGCGAATTTAAAAATCGGTTTTTCTATCCTATGCCCTTAAAGTATATAATAAGACCCTAAATTTAGAAATATATTCCCTACTAGAAAAAAAAAAGGTAAACGACCCTATAAATCTAAATAAATAAAAAACTAAACTATTTAGGCGTAATGTTTTTTTATTATCATATTTACTTCGTTAAAAAAAACGTAGTATCTATCTATTAATATTACTAATTCTGCTAGCATTTTGCTGACGTGTTACGCCCACAATTAAAGTTGAATTTTTTATTCAAATGAGATTTTCTTATTGGTCAATATTATCATGGAAACTTTTAAATATTTGTTTCCTATTTTAAATATAATTTGAATCCATTCCTTTTTTTTATTTTCGGTTATATTGCCGTAAATATTGAGACATGTTTCCATTTTTTTTTCCGATTGCAATATATCTATTATATATCTATCTATTATCTATTATCTATCTATCTATCTATTAATATTACTAATTCTGCTAGCATTTTGCTGACGTGCCACACCCACAATTAAAGTTGAATTTTTTATTCAAATGAGATTTTCTTATTGGTCAATATTATTATGGAAACTTTAAAATATTTGTTTCCTATTTTAAATATGATTTGAATCCATTCCATCTGTTTATTTTCGGTTATATTGTCGTAAATATTGAGACATGTTTCTATTTTTTTCCCGATTGCAATCTCTTTTCGGTTATATTGATGACGTGTCACGCTCACAATTAAACTTGAATTTTTTTTTTCAAATGGTATTTTCTTATTGGTCAATATTATTGCTGAAATTTTAAAATATCTATTTCCTATTTTAAACATATTTGTTTCCTATTTTTATACTAAAATATTATTTAATTTGATATGTTGTATGTCAATTTGTGATCTATTTTAATCGTCTACGTACATTGAACATTCGTCAATTCTTGGCTGATTTTATTCTTGGATATTGAAATTGTTGATTTATCATTTTGAACCGATTGCAATATTCCCCACAATGTCTACATACAACGAACATGTAATAATCAATTTGTAAATATTCGATTTCAAAAATTAATTATAAAAATCAATTAGAGCCAAATAAGTGTTATTTTATAATTTAATTATTTTAGACATCTTAAATGACTATCGAAAAAAAATATATTTTAAGACTCACAAGCATTACTAATGCTTATTTTACATCTTGGATGAGGCTTCTTAGAATCTTAGATCGCTTTTCTACCTTTAAGGAGCTTTTTTTTACCATCTTACCTTTATTTTCACTATTAATTTCTCTATCTTTCTAACCATCTTTCTCATGAAAATAATCAATAAGTTATGTACATCTACATATTTAACTTCAAAATTATTCACACAATCATGTGCTTATGATTTTTTAATATTTGTACGGGGGCTTATATTTTACTTTTTTTTATCTATGCTAATGATAATAATTATATATTTATTTCAAATTATATTAGATGGTGTGTTTGAATATTATTACTACTTTACCTTATTAAATCATTTTCAAAATTTGTATCGTATCTCTTTCCAACTAATTTATAAATTATAAAAAAATATTGTATACATATTTTTGTTGTAAACACGTATATATATATAGAGTATGGATCATATGTACTCAAGTCTTATTGTGTATCATGTACACATATCTAGGCCGTTGATTTAGTTGATCGGAGGGCTGTGAAAATTAGGCAGTTTTCTGATTTTTTTTATTTTAAAAAATGTGGGGCCCACATGGTAAATGCAGCTTACTTGCCAAGTGAAGCGCGCGTGTGGATGCTGGGTGAACATGCCGGTTTGAATTGTGGAATGTTTAGGTTGGTGGGCCCGGTTTTGTTAAATTGGTGGGATAAATTCCGGTGTGTAGGGTTAGTGGGCCCATTTTAAATTATAAGAAAATCATGTTAAAGCTGAGTCTTTTTGAGGCTTCTCAGCCTATCCACGTGGGGATTTTTTTTTTTATTCCTTTTCTTTCTCACCTTCGCAGTTCTCACGCCCCACGTTCTCTCTCCTTCCCACGATCTCCCCTCCATCTCTTCCCCGTTTCAACATGGCAGAAGAATTCGAATGCTACCAGTTTCACCTCAAATTTTAGCGAAGATGGCAAGAGAGAGATAGAGAGAAAGCGAGAAACAGAGAGAAACCGACGCAGTTGAGAGAAATTAGGGTTCCGCCTTTCTCCTCCTTCATAAACGTCGTGGCCGCTGGTAGAGGATGAAATTGGTGATGAGAAGAGAGAGCTCGTGTTCAAAGAGGATGGCAGGAGTACGCCGTCAACGGGAATGTTATGTTTAATGTCAAAGGCTTCGTCTTTAGCGTCCATGACCAGCGCATCATCCTCGACGCCGCCGGCGACCCCCTCCTCTGTCTCCGTCAAAAGGTTTTGCCTTCAGTTCCCTCCTCTTTAATTGTTTGCTTCCGTTTGATTTTATTCTTAAATTTTCAATGATTTCCTCTGATTTTGTGGTTATTTGAGGAAATTAATTGAGTTTAGAACAGAGCTTTGCTACAAGATTGTCAAGAGTATATAGCCTATTTGTACAACACTTCATTTGCCCAATCTGATCTATTGTATTTGCAGCATGGTGATTACCGAGCTTCCTCCAGATCATGCTAATATAAAGCTGTAGAACCATTATGCTCGCCTGTTGTGACACCTTAATTTGCAGGTAGAAATATCAAAATTTCTTTATAACAAGTACCCTTTTTGCCTTTTCACATCGAAATTACTCGTACCTATTTCATGCCATTGCCATGACAACCAGGATATAGTCAATCAAGGGCCTGTTGTTATTGGAGAAAAAGGTTCTTGTGAACTGACCATTCATATTGACCGGCTTGCTTATATATTTAGGTACAATGATTTATACGTAACTTATAATCTATCAATTGTACATTTATGTAAACAATCTTATGTCTTAAATATCCTATCTTTCTAGATATGTCAATCACCCAGAAGCTGTAGCTAGTGCAATTCAAAGGCTTTGCCCAATCTTAGCTATCTTTGATATGTAAGATTAAGTACTTTGTATTTTTTATTCAAAGTTCTAGTAATTCGTAATAGGTATCCTGAATTCTTATTTCATTTTGATTGGGAAAATACGTAATTTTTGCAGTCGTGCATGGGACATGCGAACAATGGAGTCTCTGTGTAAGGCTTGTAAATATGCTGTAAGTTTGCTTTATTCTGATCCTTTTCATATTGGTTAGGTTTATATTGCAGCCAATCAACCTTGATGGTTGATACTGTTGAAATTCTTGGAAATGATGGATACTGTTGCGTAAGAGCATCTTTAATTTGGAGTACATAGCAATTAAATAAAAAAAAAAAAAAAAGTCAGAATTTTTAAAGAATCAAGAAAGAAAAAGTAGCCCTAGTACCATGGACATGATACTCAATCTGACAAATACAATACAATTTTACCCAATCAACATTAAGTGTGGGACCCATATATTTTTTTCTAAAAAAAAAATTCCGTTGAAATTGAATGGTATGCACAATTAAAAAAAAATCCGTTGAAAGTGAATGCTGCACAATTCATTCAATTCCAATTTCCAAACTTGGAAATACCATACAATTCATTCAATTCCAATTTCCGTTGAAAGTGTACTTTTTAATTTTTATTTTTAGTTGTTGAAAAAGTGTTGTTTTTTGTTAATTATTTCTTTTTAGTTATTGAAAAAAATGTTATTTTTTTTGTTCGTAATATTTTTTTTCCTATCTATATTATTTTACTAAATATTAAATATTTAAAATAAAATGTAAGTTATATACAAAAAGTTTATAATTTTGACTAAAAAAAAGAATTTTGTTTCAAAAAGTGAAATTAGATACTCATATCAAGTATCATGATTGTGAAGTACCAAGTATTAAAATGAGGTGGATGAGAGAGAAATGTCAAAAAGTAAGTTATGGTACTCATCTTGAGTATCATTGTTAAAGATGCTCTAAGCATTTTCTTGCATTGTATTTATCAATTATACTGATGCTCTTAAATTACTTCTTTTAAAAGAGATGATCAGGTGATGTCATCTCATGTCATGGATATAATTGAAGAGACCTATTGAAATAGAAATTTGGGGCATCGGAGAGTATAGTAGTTTGATACGAACCTAGGGGATGCTAAGAGAACTAAGTGACCTCTTGTCTTGACTATGTGTGAGCAGCCTCCAAGATTAATGCAGAACGTGTGGCAAACACTGGGGTCTCTATTGGATTTGTCTGGATAAATTACGGAGGGGGAGTTCAGTTTGTTGAGGTCACATTTATGGC
Organism: Persicaria tinctoria; assembly: GCA_037127255.1. Taxonomy (NCBI): domain Eukaryota; kingdom Viridiplantae; phylum Streptophyta; class Magnoliopsida; order Caryophyllales; family Polygonaceae; genus Persicaria; species Persicaria tinctoria. The sequence continues at coordinate 68,048,496 of JBANSL010000009.1, forward strand.
TAGGAATGGTGTTTTGCGCTTGACAGGCCAACTGGGTGATGTTATTAAAGAGTCAACACAGATGGCACTTGGGTACGTAAACATTTTGTTCACAATTCTTAAATTCATATTACTTTATGTTGTAATTTGTTGAAGTGTGATGGTGCCATTTCTTTAATGTAAACTGCACATTATTAATTTATTATATTACCTACTTGAATAAGTGTCTTTTTAGAGCATGAAATTTAGTAGTATTTCTTTTAACCATTAATTCAGCAATTGTGTCACAATTCAAGCCTATTTTGGTTATAAATATTTTGATTTTTTTTTCTTAAATGTATCGTATGATCATCTTTCCTTTGTTTTGTCATTGTCTAGAAGTTTATTACATTTCAATACTTGTCCGGGAAACATTCTAGATTTCCCTGACGAGAACTATGTTTTATACATCATTTAAAATACATTGATTACTATGATGACATCTGAAAAAATAAGATGGTTTACTTCGATTAACTTTAAAAATCCCGTGCGTAGCGCACGGGATATAGGCTAGTTGGGTTAAAAGTTACTCAAAATTTCCGGATAGTTGGGTTAAAAAAAGAAAATTGGGTTAAAACTAGCTAAAAAAAAAAGAAAATTGGTGGGATAAATTCCGGAGTAGTTGATAGATTTTATTTGTTAATTGCAATCAAAATTTCCAAAAAAATTTGTTTATAATGTTGTTCTCATTAACCTTCAATATGTCTGACGAAAAAAAAAAGTCACTTTCAAATTTATTATCTAAGTTAAATCTGTCGATACAATTGAATAATCTCATAATACCGTCGAATAATTGAGTGATACGATCAAATAACCCACATTTCACCACACCAATGACCTCTTGTCCTAGTGGTAAGGGAGAGGTAACCCTTGCAAGAGGTCAAGGGTTCAAATCCCATTACTTACACTTTGTGTAATTAAGTGGGTGCTCAAGCCTTCATTGGCTTGGGTGAGCCTGCCTGGTGGCTTGCCGCCTGACTTGCCCGGTTCGGGTCCTTTGCAGGCTAGGGCTCGGACCCGTGGGGGATTAGTCGACAACCTCGGAACCCCACGTCATAAAAAAAAAAAAAAACCCACATTTCACCACAAGATTAGAATAGATACACCAATGGAAATCCCTTATTTTCTATGATAAATCTATCGATACAATCGAATAATCACATAATACCGTCGAATAATTGAGCGATACGATCGAATAACCCGCATTTCACTAGAAGATTAGAATATATAGATACACCAATAAAAATCCTTTATTATATATGATAAATCTATTGATAAAATCGAATAATCTCATAATACCGTCAAATAATTGAGCGATACGATAGAAATTCGTTATTATCTATGATAAATCTATCGATACAATTGAATAATCTCATACTACCGTCGAATAATTAAGCGATACAATCGAATAACCCGCATTTCACCACAAGATTAGAATAGATACACCAATGGAAATATCTTATTGTCTATGATAAATCTATCGATATACAATCGAATAATCTCGTAATAGCGTCGAATAATTAAGCGATACAATAACCCCAAAATCGTTCACCCACATCAATTTTGCACACCAATCCACTAAAGTCATCACATAATCCAATTCTTAAACAAACACCTAAATTTCGACCCTTAAAATCCACAAAAAAAAAAAACAAAAACCAAATTCGTTCAGAGAATTCAACGCACTTACCCATTGTTCAAATCCAACAGCGTCAAATATGTGGTAAAGATCGGAGGCTCTTTCTTTGAATTCGATCAGCTTCAATGACGGCGGCTCCCTTCTTGCTACTCCATCGGCTTCAAATCGAAAATGAGAAACGACGGCCTGCGGTGGTGTTTGCTTCGGTGGTGATCGGAAACTGCCTTCGATTGTCGGAGTCCCAAGCGCCGGAGTCCCACCCGATCGAATTGGATCAACCCTATCACCGGTGGTTTTCGCAATCGCCTGATCGAAGGTGTTTTCTCTTTCTTCTATGGATAAAACTTGCAATTGGGGGTAGGGTTTGGATACTGTGTGTTTACACGCGCATTTGATGGGTTTGTTTGTGTGTATTTTTTTTTTTATTCAATAGTACAAATTAATCTCAACCATCCGATGTCACTAAATCAATGGCTTAGATGTGTGTACATGATATACAATAAGACCCGAGTACACCGGAATATATATATATATATATAAAATGATGTTAAGCTCCCGTGCCTTCACGGGTATTACACTAGTGGAATTCTAAAACCGTCGGAGGTACTTTTTCGTATCGTATCCCGTTATCGCGACGGTGTCGCAGCACACCCTAACCAGATCCGGCCAGTCGGCGCTTCAATCTCTCTTTCAAACTTCTTCACTCTTTTCCACTTTCTCTCTCCAATTCGGCGATCCTCTCTCCATGGTAAGTCTTCTTCTACTGCAAAATTTCTTCCTTTGTGCAGATTGGAAAACGAAATTGGTTGATAATATGAATTAGTTTTGTCGATTGGAAAATTTCTCCGTCACTTGTGATCTACTGTCGATTGGAAAATTTCTCCGTCACTTGTGAAACGGGGCACTATTAAGCTTCAGTGATCGACAAATTAAGGCTTATTTTTTTACTGGAGTGTTTGGAAATGCTCACATGGGATGGATTTAGCTGTTGTCTTAGCGGCACTGCAGTACTGCTCTTTAGTCTTTACCTTCTCGACAGGACTCCAAGAGGTCATTCCTTTTTTCCCGTTCTTTCTGTAATTTGTTTACAGGGATGCGAGGTTGCTGGTATCTGTCATCTGTCACTCGATAACATCAGTTGAGGGATTGGGATGAGTGGGTTGCTCTAGTTGACTCAGATTCTTTTTCGAATTGATTCGCAATAAAACAGCTTTTTATATTTTGGGGGATTTCTTGTTCATAGAGATGTTATTGGCATCAATAGTACAGTAGTATTTTTGTTTATTGGTTGGGTAATGTTTTTGAGAGTTGATTCTATTCATTTTCCCAATTTGACACCGGAGGTTTCTTCACTGGTCTCAGCTTCCCTTGGTTCTGCACATCCACCGACTGCCTCTCGAACTACCACCTCCGCCCCCACTTCCTTTGTATTTTTTTTGTATTGCCCAATTTATCCTTCAGAATCTAAAAAATAAAATTTCTTCATCCGGCATTCTTATGATTTTGACCAATTTTGAGTTTTTTGCACGGCTAAATTGGTTAGTTAATTGGAATTATTTTCTTAGATTTTTCTTGAATTTGGGTATTTTGGTTCTCATTTTAGATTTCTAGATTTCATTCACTTTGGGTGTTTCGGTTTTCATTGAGTGCACTACGTGGGTGATGGGTTTGGGGAGGGTGACTGTGTGAGGGTTTTGGAAGAGGGTATTTTGTGCAATTTTAAAAGTTTTGTGCATTTTGGAATTTAAATTAAAGAATGAAAGTGAGATGTATTATTTTTGGTATATAGAATGATAGTTGGGATATTAGTTGATTATTTTTAAAGGTTGGATTATTTTTAAAGGTGAATGTTGATAGTTGGGATCGTTTTTGGTTATTTTTCCTTCAAATAATTAAGTATTTAATTATTTTTTAAAATAAAATAAAAATATTGATATTTTATATAGTTTTTATCATTGGTCACATAGAACAAATGGAAGAGCTGAAGAAACTCGAACAACTTCAGGGGATGATTACGATAATGGAATCCAGGGGTGTTATTGAACCCCCCAGCAATCATGACAACTCCAATGAACTAGATTCCCACCGCTTCCTTTCTAAATTCGCCCTCTTTCTGGTAAATTTCCTCTTCAACCTTCACTCAGGTTCCTTTATTTATCTTCTTTTCAGTATAATGATTTAATGGGATACTTATATAGATGGAACCCTGTGGAGAACTCAGCCTCCACGACAAGTCCTGCTTGATTTCCAACCACTTACCCAAGGTGAGCTTCAATCTCCTCAAATCCCTTCCAAAGACTCTAATGTGAGATTTGTTTATTCGTTTTGGACAATATTTAAACCCCATTCTCCTTTTTCGGACAGATATCTGCCACCTTTGTAGATGCAGAATTGAAGCTTCCCTGTGGTCGAAATGGTAATTTTCTTTAATCCTGACAATATTGTTTTCGGATTATTGAGCCTTAAAATCAAGCTGTTCTCTTCAGGTTATGATATGAACAGTTTCCTTCTGGCTGATCAAGTTGACAGGAAAAATGATTGTTTTCCATCTCCTTCGGAATCTGAAGGCATGTGTTTCATTGGTTTGGATGCAATGCAACGGGCTAATTCAACCCTTGAAGATTTTGTAAGCAACCCTCACATAGTCTACATTACTGATTGACATTTTCTGTTTGCCCTAATGTTGCATCATTGTTGTTTCTAAATTGCACTTGTTTGATTACACCTATTTTATATGGCGTTTCCTTTTTTCTGCGAGTTGAAGTTATTGGTTTAACTTGGGACGATTTACAAAACTTAGGCCAATTTAAAATCTCATTTGCTCAATTGCACACAGGGTTTATTTGACTTGATGTGTTGATTGCATATTATGAGGTTATAGTAGCTGGAACTGGTCTTATTTGTGCTGATTAGGAATTTATATGGTATGATATGCCTGACCTTTGACAACTGCAAAATCATCCTTCACAAAAATAGCTGTCACCCTTCTATAAAAATCGATTCACTTGTTATGATGTCCTATTTTTGCAAATTATGTTTACAACTGGTCTATTTGGGCATATTTTTTCTTTAGTCATGGGTTAGCATGCCATTTGTTAAAGCTGGCACATTCAGTTGGTCTATTTATTTTGGAAAACTCTCTTTAAATTGGTCTCTTTGGTACCATTTTTGTTTAACTAATTTGTTATGGTTCTTGTATATATTGTTCTCAATCTAAATAATCCGAATAGGTTATGAGTGATTACAAGTGTATACTGATTTGCTTGTAATATCAAGAAATATAGTGTAAATTTATACTATTGAAATTAGGATGTGATGCTCATGTTTTGGATTTTGCAGTGTAGATCTTACTTTATGTTTCATGGAATGGATCCAAACAGCGCTAAAGCAATATTCAGATATCTCCCAGTTCTTTCATTCACTGAAAGCTACATATATCAGGTAATCCAGATCATATTTAGTCAATCAATCAGAAAAAATAAGATTTTGAAATGGATTCCCACTAAGGGTCCACCAAATTATGACACTTAAAAGCTAGTGGAAGCACATAAATGGACTTCCTTTCGATTGGAAGCCATTTCCATCTTCATTTCATGCCTTATTATTGGCCAAATTCATCCCTCAGATAGACCATGGAAACACTAAACTCTATTATTGCAATGCTGTGATCATAATTTAAAAAAAACAGCCATATTAAACTGCTGAGGTTGTGCTTCAGACATCCATTCACTCTGAACCTATAATACTGAAAAGTCAGAACCCCTGTTTTACATTTCCTTGTATATTAGCTTCATGTGTTTGTGTTGAAGTTTAAAAAGGATTATATCAGTCATTTATTTGTTTATAGTTGTTGCATGCTTGATCAAAGAATCATTGGGATTTATATTTGGTGAATCAGCTGGATACTTTAAATGAGAGGATGTTGCATACAAGTAATGGAGGAGGTGCAGGTCATGATGAAAGTTCTAATATGGTGAGCTGAGAAACAATACTAGAAGGATTTTAAATTTGAATTTTTTTTACCTTTATTTTAGTGCATGAAACTGTTGTTCACAAGTGATATTAGTGCATCCCTCTAGCAGGAATTGAATGAGAGATTTGCAGCAAAGTCTGGGAACGTGTTTGAATCAGATCCATTAAAACCACTTCTTCATTTACTTGAGCAGCATGGACTGCTAACAGAACGGTGCTCCTTGTGCCTTTCTACTATGTAGTTTATACTTGTGGACGGGAAAATAAAATCCAAGTTCCAGGCCATCTTTTTATTTTGTGCAGCTCATTACAATCAACTTTTCTTTTGCTTGAACCTCGTAGCATAAGAGAAGAGCTAAGATGTGGTGAAGAGTATTGGGCTTTAGAGAGGAAGCTTTGTGGTGGACCAGGAAACAAAATACAGGTATGCATCTTTTGCTATGCCAATTGGCTTTATGCCATGTCGAATGACAGTTTTCCTACTTTTCTCACAAGATTCACAAGTGAATCAGCGGAAGTTGGTCAAACTGTTTGAATAGGTGGACATGAAAGAATTAATCCTTTTTTTGTTTTAGGATATTTCTTGAATTGCTTTGAGATTTTATAAATGTCAGTAAGTTTCACTAATACGGAGTAAATATTTGAGCCGCATAATATTGTTGTCATTTGTTGTATTGGATATTGAAAGAGAGTATTTTATATTTGGAAATGGATATATAATCTATTTGGGTAGGAAATTGTTTTAAATACAATGGGAAGAGCTGTAACTTGTGAGCATTGAATTTATACAGATTTCAGTATTAGTTGAAGATGTAACAAGGGCAATCCATCTGAAATCCTTTGATTACCGAGTGCTGAACCTTCTGTTGTATGAACTGAGAAGAGAAGAGGTACTGCTCATTATATATTCTTGTCAGATTTTATTTTTTCATTTTAAATTCTTTCTGGCTGTGTATATAATTTGTTCAAAACTGACTAATATTTGATGACTCAACTCAGTTATGCACAACGAGTATATTTCGACCATCTCATTTAGTGATTGATGGTTATGTATTTGGTCTTGCTGAGTGTTAAAACTGACGCTTTTAATGATATATATAGGTTAATGAACTGCACATGGACTTCCTCTCAGTCTCTGAATTGCTTGTGGAGATATCAGATGATCTGTGAGCATCTTCACTTGCACTTATGTTCCTGGCTTACATTACCCATCTTCTTTGATGCTAATTCAACCATTTTTGCTTTTGTATATTTTTAACCTTGCAAGTATATTATGAGCACAGCCCATTGATATTGTCGTTATATATGATGAAACAGATTTGATTATGAGGTAAGCTGGTCTGGTTTTGTGTTTTTATCTCATTTAATCAATTATTCTGGTGCAATCCGTATAATGTTGTTATCTTTAACCTCTACAGGAAGACGTGTTGGAGAATAACTTCAATGTTTTGCGGATGTTTGTTCGTTTATATGGAACTTCAAACGCCTCAACCATGTTGGTTAGTATCCGGTTCTTGAACTTCAAACGCCTCTACAGAAAAGACATGATTGAAGATTGAGGGCTCCTTCATTTCTCAATTTGGTATCATCTGTTTCCAGGCAAAATACATAGCTGAAGTTGAAGAGAAGTATGATCATTTGCTAAAAGCTTTGGATCCTCGGCTATCACAAAACTATCAGAGAAGATGCGAAGAAGCCACTAGTGAAGGTGAGTTGTTTACGCGCCAACTCCTTGAATCGTCTAAGATGTTCTACATTTCTCGTCCAATAAGGAAATTAACAAAGGCATTGTTACTATCAGGAGGGAGCGTCTCAGGGCATCCACTAGGATCGTGGACCATACCGCCACTTATTGCTGATGAAGAACTATATAGATCATCCTACGGCCATCAAGCTACCAATTGACCATCTTCCACACAAGTAAAGATCTTCAATCCACATATCAGAGGTCTTTCAATTTGGAGCAGATATGAGAGATGAGTCTGATTCGCCAAGTAAATTAAAAATCTACACAAAGGATGGCATCGAGTGGGTACCTTTCCCATGAGTAAAATTACTGCATAATGTTGTTAACCTAATATGTGTTATGCAGCCCCCTAAAGAAAATTTCCCTTCCAGGTTAGGGCATCGAAACTCATAAATTGGGGTTTCTACAAGTAAATTTAAATTTTGTTCAAGTAAATTTAAATTTTTCACAAATCTATTAAATTATGTGGCTTGAGACAAAATCTATTAAATTATGTGGCTTGAGACAAAATCTATTAAATTATGTGGCTGAATCAACTGTCGGAGGCCATCCACCGCCTGTGGCATCAAGAACGAAGTGGCTTCATCGACGCCCCGAAACATGCCTCCCTCAAAATCCTTATTCTCCAAGCACACAGCAGTGCAACACACCACAAGCTTCTCCACAGCCTCAGGGAACTGAGCAGCCATGCTGTAGCCAATGAACCCCCCCCATAGCTGATCCCGGCCAAGCTCATCTTCTTGACCCCGAAAGCCTTGTCCATTAGGGCCATAAGGGCTCGGGCCTGGAAGGACTCGGAGCGTTCAGAGAGGAGCGTGTAGGAGGCTCCGAAGAAGAGGAGGTCAGGGAGGTAGAGGTTGAAATGGGGGCTTAGGTGGGGGAGGAATTAAGGGGTCCCATTGCCACATGGCGTTGGCGCCGAAGCCGTGGAGGAGGAGGAGGTTAGGCTTAGTGGGCTTGGGCTTGCTGGGAGACCAGCAGTGGAAGTGGGTTCCGTCTCCGAGGTCGGTCATGCTTGATTTGAGGCCGGAGAAGGTGAAGGAGAATCGGTATAACCGGTCTCTGGTTGATGTGTAGCTGAAGCAGCTGCACTTCCCCATTGATTTTGGAAAGCTCGGCTGAAAGGGGTTATGTACGTGATTCATATAAGTTGGACCAATACTCTATATATAATATATATAGAGAGAGAAAATTGGGTGGAGGTTGATTGTAGGTTGATTAATTGTACTAGTCAAACTTAGTCGACCTCGTAACCAATTCATTAAAGACAAATTTTGGTGAGTTTTTGAATTAGGGTTTACAATAGCAATTATAATTGTGCCTCAGTGTTAAACCTACAATCCAAAAATATATATATTAAAATATAAAAAAAAAACATTACATTAAACATTCGCGTAATACAAATCATTCATATTTTACACTATTATTCATGTAATAGAATAATGTTGTTGTTACAAATCATTATACATACACTACCATTCCTGTAATGAAAATATTATTATTGTATTTCATTTTGTCCTTTTCAAACAATAAATAAACTATTAAAAAGGCTGTTTTAGCCACGGCATATAGCCACTGATTTAGCCACCAATGTCCGTCACTAAACAAGATAGCGACGGATGTTGCCACGAAATACAAAAACGTGGCTAAACCCAGCGCAGCTAAATAGAGACAATGAACAACGATGATATTAGCCACGAAATATAAATTTGTCACTGCAGGCGTCCCTAACTCGTGTGACCCTTTAGCCCATGAAAGCATAGCTATTTTGTGGCAAAATCCGTAGCTAAATAGGTGTGTCTAGTTCATAGCCAAATCAGTGGACAAATGGGTGGTTAATTGTGTGACTCAATCCGTAGCCCAAATCGTCTCTAATTCATGGCTACATATGTACCAAAACTTGTTGTAGTTGATGACCAAATCTATGCAGAAATGGTGGCTAATATAATAGACAATTTTGTAACTAAAAGGCGTGGCTAATTCGTGGCTGAATTCGTTCCAAAATCATGGTAAAATTTGTAGCTACTAGCATATCTAACTTTGTAACTAATTCGTGGCTGAATTCGCGCCAAAATCATGGCAAAATCTATGGCTACTAGCATATCTAAGTTTGTAGCAAATTTGTGGCTGAAATCGTTTTTATATGTGACCAAATTAGTGGACAAATAAATAACTATTTCGCGGTTGATTAATTGGTGGGTAAATTCGTATCTAGTCACGACGAAATTCGTACCTAATTTATGGCTAAATACAATGTCAATCATGGTGAAACCCGCATCTAAATCATGGGAAAACATTAGGACAAAAAACCTTGCTGCAATTTATAAATGACTTCTTAAAAGTTAACATATATACTATATTGTCTAAGATCTAAAACAAAACATAATAATAGAAAGTTCTAAAATAAAACATAACAACCCAATGAAAAACATCCAAAGTCACCATCCTAAAATCACTTAAACTAAACACTAGAAAGATCATTTAGTAGAAGTAAAGAAGGAACCAATCTTAAACATGAAGGGCCTCAACGGAATTGTTCACATGTTCTTCCAAGTTAGGTAGATCTTCTCTTACCTGCTGCTGGTGTTGCTGAAGATTTCCGCCAAGGTTGGTCACTTCTTGTCTGATCTCTTGTTGGCTTTTCTCCACATTCGCCCCCAAGTGTGCCATCTTCTCAGACAAATCAGTCATTCCTTGCATCAATTGTGACTGGATGGTTGTTATTTCTTCCCTCACTTCCATTCTCAAAGAGCCAACTTCATATGGTTCACTAGCAACATGGGGTGTGGCATTGTGCGAAGACCGAGTCACCTGCAACATATTGTCTGATTCAGAACCCATGCCTACAACTCTTCCTTTATGTACACCGGCAGCCTCGATCCACAAATCGTTCTCGTCAACTAAAAGAGGTTGTTCGCTTTCATGAGCCTTTTGGGTTGCTTGTTCAACCAATACATCAAACTTTTCCTACAAATTAAAAAATTGTATACAAAAAGATAAAAACAAATAAGATGTCTATAACCAGAGTTTAAATGTAATAGTATGAATTCGAAAGGAAGAAAATGATGATTCATCCATATTGTTCACCTTTTCAGACTAAACAACAACCAGTGATATACACATCTATCCTATCGTCTAAATTCCTTCTAACAACTTGCTGTTAGAATTATAAGCCATTCATCTCAGCAATGCGGTTTGTCAAGGTCAAATTGTGTCCATGATTTAAACAATATATGAATCCAACCAGACAATTAGAGACAGAAACAGGAAGGGAAAAAATAACAGTAAGGATCTGATTATCAAACATAATATTTGATCAGTCAAGTCCAAAATAGAACCTAGACTATGTTTTGCATATCATCAGTAAACCTAGACTATGTTTTGCATATATGATCACTTTTTTCCAGGTCAAGTTCAGCACTTCAATGGGAAACATCATCATTTTCACAATTAATATTCCACTATTGTTTTGGAGAGAATGGTTTGAAACTATGAGTAGTGATGTAGGTTTTCACTATGAACTTGGACTGTGGATTTGTTGCTGATATATTCTCCTGGACCTTTTATATTACAGCATATGTACGCTATATTGAGAATTAATGAAGTGATTCGGTTTTTCTATACAGGAGCTAGTGAGCTACACAATATCATGGGAGAAAGGGAATCTGTAACAATGACCCACTCTTGAAGAGAAAAAAAGCTTCAAATGTTTAGCATGCTCATTTTGTAGCGTAAGCAGAATATGGAAGAAACGCTCCAAAGAGCCGGCATTTAAACTCTGGGTTGACCTCAATGAAGCACAAATCGATACAATAACTAACTTGAGCAGCATTTTGCAAATGAAAAGATAAATACTAACTTGAGCAGAATTAATAACATGTTGAGTTTTTGCAAATAAATAGATATAAATAACCTGCTGAATTTTGAAAACAAACGGATCATCGATGAAGCACAAAAAAAACTATATGGTTTTGATGAGACCTAATTAATACTCCCTCCGTTCGGCAAAACTTGTCGTTTTAGAGTTTCGTTTTTGTTCGGAAAAACTTGTCATTTTAGGTATTTTTACTTCTACTTTACTAAAATGCCCTTGATTTGATTGACGTGTTGTGAGTTGTAGATTTTGATAAAGTAAAAAGTAGAATAATAAATGAGGGTAAATTAGTAAAAAATGAGTGTAATTATTAGCTTTATTAAAAGTTGTGTGGATAGTTAAAATGACAAGTTTTGTCGAACAGAGGGAGTATATTATCAATTTAACCTCGTAAGCACAGCATTTCAAAGAGAATCTAACTACCATTGATAACAGAATTTATATAGATACAAGCACAATGGATTCAATGCAAACTTACCACAATTTCTGGACCTACTGCCGTGCTCCAAGTACCATTCTTTTTCTTGTGACATCTCTCGTATGTTTTTTTTGGTGATGGTACCTTTCCAAGCAAATCAGTCTGCAAAAATATATAATTTTTTAATGTTATGAAGTTGAAAAAATAAACCAAAGTACATAGAAGTGAATGTTGATCATAAGAGCAACCCCAAACTGTTGGATTTTTTTTTTCCTCAAATCATTTTGTAATCAATGTGAATAAATAAGTGTGAATAAATAAACATGTTTCCAAGCAAAATCAGTGTGAATAAATAAAATAAAAAAGGCTTAGAAGCAAATCAATGTGAATAAATAAATAAATAAGTGTGAATGCTGATCAGAAGTGAATGATGATGGTACCTTTCCAAGCAAATCAGTGTGAATAAATAAAATAAAAAAGGCCTAGAAAGAATATAGAGATATAGTAGGAAACCTCTCCAAACAGCCCCCAAACACAAGAAAAAAGAAGTGAAATGACCATCAAAATCAACCCTAAACTTCAGCCTAACATAGACGTACACCAACGTCATCAGCCAGAAAGGTTGAACAACTGTAAATGATTAAAAAAAATATCCCCTAGGTGCAACAGTTACCAGGGAATTTAGCACCCATATCGGACCAAAACAGACCCAAAAACAAAGGCCAAAAAAGCCTTCGGGCAAACACCTATCAAGAGGTAGCACAGAGCACAAAGAAACAAGGGGATATGTGCATAAACAAAAGAAAATACAGCTCCCAAACTCAAGAAAGTACAGTTGAAATAAAGATCAAAATCAACCCTAAACTTCAACATGACTTAGGCATACACCAACATCAAAACTCAGCTATGCCACAACTACCATTTTTCAAAAATTGAAAGTGAAGGGAGTTACGAACTCATAACTTGGTACAAAGGAACAGAAAAATACCAATTTTCGCTTGTGAACAGTCACGGATACCGATCCACCCCTGTAAGGAGGGATGCCCTTTTCAATTGCAACTGCTCGATTGCGCTTTCCAGCCTCTGATTGGCGCTTATAAGCATCATCCTTTTCCCATATAACCAGCATCTCCTCCCAAATCTCTTGCTTAATCCACATAGGTTTCTTCATTTTATGGTGTGCCTTTTGTAATATGCCCCTAAGGTGTTTGCCTCCTACATGATTGAATGCCTTGCGAACAAATAATTCCGAGTATCGAGCTTCGTCCCATCTACATCGTTTCTGTAATATATAGTAATTAGAATCGTATATTAGTTTAACCAAATATCTATACATATATACTATTTAATTATTGATAATAAGGAATATTCTACCTTAAACATTTTCCACCATAAATCAACTGTTGTACCAGGAACTCTACCCCAACTAATATATGGCCCGTCAAAATGAGAATAAACAACATGCATTATGTTGTTTAATGCAACATCTGGTGGTTCAAAACTGCATTGAATGAATTGGCAGAAAGATCAGTTAGTAATATATATACACACACACAAGATTAAAATGAACATCTAATATAGCAAAATGAACTTGCCTTTTGGATTTCACTTGTATGAGAAGCGCCCTTGTGTCTAATCGAAATGTTGCAGCAGCAGATGAATCACCTTCATTGTTCTGGGACGGTGTAGGTGGAGAGGCTCCTGTTGGGGATCCCGAGACGGGAGGAATGAGTGGGGACGTATTATTCTGAGATGGTGTAGGTTGAAAGCCTCCTGGTTAGGATCCTATGACTTGAGGAATAAGTGGAGTTGTATTGTTAATATTTTGAGATAATGCAGTAGGAGAGGCTCCTAATGGGGGTCTTGAGTCTTGAGAAATGTGTGGAGTTGATCGAATAGGCCGCTCAGCTAATAAGGGTGAATCTAACAGAGGGGAGGACTCTTGTGGAGTGAGGGGGGGTTCTTGTGGAGTGGGTGAAACGGTTGCAGTAGTCAAAGGATCGGAGGCAACAGGTTGGGAGGATCCACCAGCAGCGTAAGATTGTACACGTGGAGACTTTCTAACTGGAGCTCCACGAGTAACATGACCACCGCGAGTACCATAACCTCCACGCATGTTGCTGAAAATAAATAAAAAAATATTCAATTTCTTAATAAGCATTTAGGCTATCACTAGTTTAAGCACAAAATTAGTAAGCTATGATAAACCATCAATAGGACTACATACTAAAAGCAAAATCAGTGTTTGTCCAAACTTACTCAATATTGACATAACTATCCTCCCTTTCCTATAAAATTACAAGTAACCAAAATCAGTGTTTGTCCAGTAACTTACATTCTTAAAACATATGCACTACCCGACAAAAAATTAATGACAGCTAAAAGATGCTAAAAGAATGCTAAAAGAATTACCTAGTAATGGCCCATCAAAAGATGCTAAAAGAATTACCCATGTAAACCCAGTTTGTCAAGTAACTTGTACTCCTAGTAATGGCCCATCAAAAGATGCTAAAAGAATTACCCATGTAAACCCAGTTTTCAGCTCATTCACTACCCGACAAAAAATTAATGACAGCTAATTCTACTACTTGGGCAAACACTGATGGCTTTACTATTTAGAAAAGGGCAAAAAAAACAAACATACACTCCCATCTTAATTCATAAATAAAGAGAACAAACATACTATTTGAAAGGCAACTTTAACAATTGATTCGCAAAGATTGAATGGTAGCTAACGATCATCAAGCATTTAACGCATGTTCAGATACAAGCTAATATTAACATGATCATTGAAACACGCAGCCGAAGATTGGCGCTGCAGGAAGCAAACACACTTTAACTTCTAAAAAGAGACTTAGCCGGTACCAAATTACTAAGCAGTAAGCACCAATGCTTTAATATATAACAATCAATTGAAAATAACACAGCATTATACTTGGTAGTTCCAAAATTTTAAGCAAACGACAAAAGTTATGACAGAAACAGCATAAAGAAATTCTTCATCATACTCAAATCAGATCACAAAACTGTCCAAATTGAGTAAGTAGTACTGTTATTAGTAAGTATAATTAAGCTCTCACAATCTATTGTTTTTCCAAAATTTTCATGTTTCTAGAAAGTGTTTGAAGTATTGCAAATTTGTAATGATTCGAGGAAAACACTGATTGGCTAATCATGGGAACTTCGTATATTTAAATGCCCCATCAGACCATACAAATTGAAACACAAAATTGATTAAACCCTAGAAATCGAACTACATAAGCGATTGAGACTATGATTAACAAAATTTTGAATCCTTCAAAATTCAATAACAAATCAAACAAGTAACAAGTAAAGCTAACCAAAATACACAAACAATTAGAGTGAAAATAATCAAACAAGTAGCAAGTACGAGGGACAAAACATCCGAGCTTTGAGAGCCCTAAATGCTACCTCTCGAAGAAGGGGGAACCACTGCACCAGAGAGCGATGCTGAGCGAGACGAGTGAAAGCAAGACGAGCGAAGAGACGAACTAAACAGTGGAGAGTGCCACCGGCTTCGATTGGATCCAAGTATCCAAGCGGAACGCCGGAGATGACAACGATGAACCTGGACACCGAAGAGTGTCGGCCGATTAGATCCAAACAAAACGCCGATAGAAGAGAAGGATAGAGGAGGAGAAAGATGAACCTGGACAGCAGAGATCGACAGTCGTTCAGATCCAAGCAGCCAAGAACAATAGGAGCTTCGATGAGAGAACGGAGAAGGAGAAGAGCACAAGTGCTAAGAAGAACAGCTCGAGCCCTAGCCCCAAATTGAGCCCCAAATTAGCATAGAGAACTGAGAGGTGTAATTTATCCCTCCTAAAATTTTCATTTTTTTAGTTCCCTCCCGAAATGACATTTTCTTTTATTTTATTTCCCTCCCAAATTTTCGGTTTCTCTTTTATTTAATTTATATCTTTTTGTCTTTTATTTAGTTTAATCATAAATTTATATAGTACTCCATTCTTGAATTTTTTTATATTATGTAACTTTCAAATATTAAGTTATAGTCATAAATAATTTTAAATTTATTTCATCTTTTTTCTATTAATTCTCTTACTTATGTGGTATATATATTTTTCTATTTTATAATTTTTATTCTTTTTTAAAACTTAAATATTTTAAAATATTTAAGTTTTTTAGTTGTTATAGATTATATATTCTATAATCGGTGAAAAAACATACTCCTTAACAACATATTTATAAGTATTCTTTTTAAAACGATATATTGGAAAATATAAGTTAAAACTAGGGTGATTTTGGTAGAGGGCCTTTTTTAAATATCCAATTAGTCATCTAGTCCATAAATCAATTTAATTAGTTTTACACTAGCCCCCTTCCCATAGGGTGGGTTGGTCAATGGTCAACCGTTTGACCATTGACCGGTCAACGTTGACCAACCCATTTTGATGCCAACTTTTTTTCTTTTTTTTTGATGCCAACATTTTTTTTAGTGATGCCATATTTTACCGTTTTGATGCCAAAATTTTACTATATTTTATTTTCACTTTGATGCCACTTTTTTATGTCAATTTTTTGATAATATTTTTTTTACCGTGATGTCATATTTTTGATGATATTTTTTCAAAGTAGTATTTTTGATGACATTTTTTTTTTAATGTGATACAAATTTTTCAAAATGGCATCAATGGTCAACGTGACATTAGAGTATGTAACGGCCCGGGATTATGATTCCCGAGTTACGTTTCGAGGGATTAAACCCCCCGTTAGGACCTTGCGCCCCGAGTACAGGTTGAAGGTTTGAAAGCTTACTTTAATGTTTTCAAGGGGGATTTCGTACCCAAAATCGAAGGGATCGTTGGAATCCCCGGGGAAGTCCCCTGTACCTGTCGTAATCTAAGCGTGGAAATCAGAAATCATGCGACTAGCGGAAACAAGTATAATACAAATGTGTACCACGGCAGAGCCGGGTCAAAACGGAGTCTAAAGTGTAAATCCGAAAAAGTATAATCAGAGTCTGGTGAAGTCTATACCCCAGCGCTCACTCTCCGCCGACAAAATGACCCGCGCAACAAGCAAACAGCACCGATAGGATGAACATAAATAATACCTAAAAAAATTGATATGGAGCGGGATCAGATCGATGCCCACTTAACTCTGCATCCCAACCATAAGCACACATATACGCTATACCTAATAAAGATGCTCTAATGCAGTACGAAATTTAAACACACTAGCATGCTCCTAGTTCATAATAATGTGCAGAATACTGTAAAGGGCCCAAGACAATGCCAAGTGGCATATCCCTCTCCTACCTCCACCCCTTCCGACAGGCGGAGACTGGCCAGCTCGTGAATGCATTCATTCATAATAGGGCGGCACGCATGCCTAACCCGCTCCACAATAAAGCCCGCAGGCATATCATAATATAAGGAAGTACTCGATTGACTCAGGGTACCCGATGAGGCTGGGCTACCCTATGACCCTAGCAAAGACTCTAGTTACTTCACAGATAACGGCCGTTCTGTTTTCATACACATAGAGAAATAGAATGCTCAACGATCAATGCAACCTAGCATGGTACTACATGGCATGCTGATCATGAATGCAACACCTAGTATATCATGCACCTATAGCAGGGAATAGCTCTATTCAATCTGAGTAAGCTCCGGAGAGACTTACCTGGCTATGCAGAACAGCATAATAGGAAGTCTGGCACACATCAATCATAGGATAAGGTATCACCTAGATACATATATGAACACATATATAAGTCTACGTCTAATCATTTCAAGCACTCAAAGCATACATCATTCAACGAGAATAACAACCATATCGCAATCGTCATTTCTTCAAGTTCAACCATTCATCACATTGCCACATTCCTCGATATCATATCGTTCTCATCATTCCATTCCGCCACATTCATATATTAGCAACAGTATATCCGCGATACCAATCCGCATATCATATATAACAAGTTCATCATATTCATCATATATCGAAGGCATAAGTGAACTATACATAAGTCTAACACTTTATCACGCCATTAGTCAATCAATCATGCCATTAGTTCACACAAAATCATGCTATTAGTCAATCAATCATATCAACATGCTAGTTAGTCATTGATCACATAATTTCCCGAGTTAGTCCCGAAAACCGTTTCGAAGAAAAATGAGTTCACTAGTTAGAAATTCTGCCTTGGAAAATGCTCGTCAAATCCCTTTTCCGATAAAGTCTCGTAATATTTTATTTGTCTTAAATTACCATGATATTATATCCTTAAATCTTACTAATAATATTTTATGCTTAACACTCAAGTATTAATATTTAATATTTGAATTATCCTCTTCCATTAAACATTTCCAAATCCTTTAAAACCCCAACCATTTTTATTTAATAAAGTCAGCCCCTTATTTTAATAAAAATTATAAACCGACCCCTCTTATTTTGTAAACTCAAAACCGAACCCAACTCTTCACAATTTTGAGGTTTAGCAAGTAAGTTTGCTCACAACACATTTTCATTTAAAACCCAAAAGTCCGGCCCAGCAATACCAGGCCCAAACCCACCCCTTCTTGCTGATGTTGAATCCGAACCCAGAAGTAACATGAAAGAGATGGGCCCACGTTGACATGGCTGCTGATGTGGAGGAGGGTCCCGCGGCCACTGTGCATCTTCTTCCTCAGCTCCATTTTCCGCCTCGGTTCGAAAGGGTCCCGTCGGCGGTGCTTTCCCCCGCCCTCCTCGTCTCCTCCTCGGCGTCCTAAGCCCTCAGCTGGGCGTCGCCATCTCGTCCCTCCTCTCTCGTCCTCGCACACAGCCGCTCGACACCCTCTCTCACTCGCTCTCTCGTACCGCTCTCGTCGCCTCGATCTCGCCGGAATCTTCAAGCTCGCTCATGGTCTCGACACGGACTCACTCACTCTCTCCGACCAGGCAAGGCAATAGGAACACAGAAGCACACAAGGGATGGAACATGGTAAGAAAGGGGTTCGATGCTTACCAAGGGCGTCGACTCGCCGGAAATCATCTTCGGAGCTCAATTCGGCCCCGTCGGAGGTGGAAACGAACCGCTCTCGGCCTGGGAAGGAAGAAAAGAGGATTAAGGTTGACCTTTGTGAAGTTTTGAGCGAACGGAAGGGAGGGAGGGCTTACCGACCCCAAATCGGAAAAACAAAGGAATGGAAGGGGAAGAAGGTGGCGTCGGCGGCTCCGGGTTCCCGGGTTACTCAGCCAGGCTTCGTCGGGCGTCGTAGGAGCTGCTGCGGGGCTCGACGGGAGGAGGAATGGAGGCTGCAGGGATCAGTGGAAAACAGGAAGGACGGAGGTGCGGCTTTAGCGTCGGCTCGGAGGCTTGCTCGGGCCTGATTGAAACCGAGGGGTCCGTGGTGGGGTGTTGCGGTGGTAGTAGGAGGCTCAAACATGGGGATTTCGGGTTTGGGAAACTGAAAGGGGTTGCTCAGCTCACAAGGGGATGAAAGGATAAGGAAGGTGAGGTTTGTCTTCTTTCTTGCTGCAGGGGCAATAGGTCAAAGGAGGAAGGTAGGGTGGCGTGTCTGCTCAGAAAAGAAAAAGGAGGATACAGGGAAGAAGAGGGAAACAGATGGGAGGGAGAGAATTGCAGGGATTTTGTTTAGTTGTGTAAAAGAAGAGGACCAATTTATGGTTCCAATGTTGGTCAAAAAAAAAAGAGAATACTCGAAAATTCATTTCCAAGAATTAGTTTATCGAGGTTAGTTTCCAAATTCCCGCTTTCTCTCGCGCAATTAAATTTTCAGATCCGAAAATTTTACGTCAGTTATCAAAATTTTATTTAGGTCGGAAATCCGTTTTATGAGTCTTAAAATCTGATTTAGGGAGTTTTTCGTTAAATTCCGCTTTAGATTCATTTTTATTATGTTTTTCTGAGAAATTATGATTTTAAAAATTCGAGCCTTTACATCATCCACCTCTGAAAACAAGTCTCGTCCCCGAGACTAAAACCAAAACAAAGTAGGGGATGAAGTTGGAAGTGGGTGAGTTCAAGGACCATTCCATTGATTCCGTAAGTGCCTCATAAGTGCCCCTATGAGATTCTCACAGTATCGTCGTCATGGTCATAATATCCTCGATAGGTCGTAGCGAGAGTGTGATATGGGCCCCTATCACATCCTTACCCTGACATCTCGGTTATATCATAACTCGAAAAGCATCATAGCGTCTCCACTAGGTCTTAGCAAGCAATCTATAAGGGCCCTTATAAAATGAATGTATCCACTTCGTGGGGGCGTCATAATGCAAGCTCGATCGGTCAGAAAACTTCAAGAGGGGTCCTCAGTTCGAAAAGGTTTGGTCTCAAAATCATTGAAATTCTTGATCGCGTTGAAATCCAAGTTAGTTCTTCTTAAACATCATTCAAATCCCTTAAATTCGACGTTAGTCAAGCAAATTCTAAATCTCGGGAGGTGGAATCATCCACCTCTAAGGGCTAACCCCACAATTCCTTCATAGGTTCCAAGTCATAATCAAATTTCATCAATTCAGTTCTAGCATCCTAGCAATTTCAGTCAAAGGCATTATATAATATAACAATCGTATCACGCATTCGAAAACAGCTCATACTCATGTCAAGGATAATCACGTACCATGGCAGATCTAGCATAATATCGCACATAGTAGGATTCATCATACCATATCACAGAAGTTGCACATAACACTAACCAGATAAGCACACTACACTTGCAGTAACCACCAAGAATTATCACGTCAGAGTCATAAAAGTATCGTCAAACACCAGCATTCTATCAAGCGCAGGAAGTAGCTATATTAGCATTCATACCTCACCTAGGTCTACCAACTCAAATCCGATACTAGCTCTAACACCATTGCACTAAGCTTAGCATACAATCTCTCTAGCCGCATAACTACCCGCGATTCACAACCTACATCTCTAACCAATTACTAGGCATCTCAACTCTTACATCATCAGGCCATCTAAGGATCAATATGCTTCAATACCCCAATCTCAAGTCCTAATCTTCCACTCAACCATCGAAATCTAAACCTTAGAGCTCACGATTGCCCAATTCGCTATTCTGATCAAGCTCAACGCTTCGACCATCTACCAAGACTCCCTATAGACACATCCTCACCCCAGGGGTCCTCAACTAGTCCCATCTTCACCTTCTAAGAGAAATCTCAAGTCCTCGACTGAACTGCTCTCACGATCGATCTAGACGCTTCTCAACAATCTCTCTGACTCTTCCTAGGCTCTCAAGACTCCGCCTGATCACACTTCCCGTACCACTAGCCATTCTCACTAACCATCCACCTCTAAGCACCCAGCTCATGCTCACCATCTCACACCTGTCACTCCCGACTAACTCTAACGCAGAAAACCGTCTAATGCTAACTCATAACCACGAATCACCGAGTTCCTCATTACCCGTGTCTATCCTCAATGACCAATAACAGATTCTGCCTACTTGTCCCATTCTGAATCTCACGAAACCTTGACATCCACGATCCCTCAAGTGACCTATTCTAGATCCTTATCTCAGCATATTCCCGAATTTCCTCATTTCCGCACATTCCCAAATTGCCTTAGATCATGCTTCCTCGAACCTCGAAATCTCCACCACTTAAACCCTTATGTACGATCACCATCTTCACAGAATTCCTATGACATTCTCACCCGAACTTCCCAAGTACCTCAACTTCACCAACCTCCTAAAATCTTTCATCCTCTAGCGTTCTCAATACCTTACGCTTTGCCTATTCCCCAATTTCATGCTCAGAATCTCCCTATCTCAACCTCAAGCCCACATTCTTACCAGAATCTCAACGACATTCTTTCCTAGCTAGTAGCCTTTCCTCGAAGACTCATCTCACATCTTCAAATACCTCAATAGCCACAAGAACCTCCACTCATAAATCCCGGTTCATTCCCTACAATAAAATGCATCTAGAATCCTTCACCCATGTATTCTCCAAGCACTACCAATTCTATCCAACAATCCCCCGAATACTCATCACACGTACAGTCCTGACATGAACAAACTAACATCCAAGATTGATAATTTCCCAAGCAACCTCATACTACTCTTCCTTAGCGATTCCTCAACCTCAATCTCTTACCGAAACTACTCCCAATCACCGCACATACAACCTAGTCCCGAATCCTATGATTCCTTAGACATTCCCTAATCGCTCATCAATAGTGTTGCCCACAATCCGCTCCTGGACTACCTAGACACTTCCCCCCCCCCCTAGGCACATTCACCCAATCCACTCCTAGCTCACTCATCCACCTCTAGAACTATCACATATACTTGCACCCACTACCTACCGACACTTCTAACTAGAACCTCTCCCCCAAAATCTCGCCATGCTAACTCTACTCCTCACCTAATACCCACCTTGGAGATCAATTATACTCACTAATAACTATATCTGACAAGTCCTAACTCACTCGGCTCTACCCAAGCTAACACATCTTTCCTGCACTCCATCTTACACAACCAATGACCCAACTCAAAGACTTCAATCTACCTGCCACTTTCCGACCCATCTCACTGAGGAATCACCCGACTCATGCCCAAGAAGAAAACACCACCACATATATAGCCCATAACCTAATTACCAGCAAGTCAGTAAACTCAAGCATCAAGGCACATCATCGCAAGCACAAGTTAGTCAGGCAATTATTCACTACTAGTTTAGTGTATTCGTCACCACCAATCCCCTCATGTCAGTTCTAGACCTATCGCACAAAACCTATTCCGATTAATAGAAGAATCCGCAGTTTGAATTAAGAGTGCTCTTCCTCGAGTTAGCTGGGAGGATCCTGCTCCCGACTGCCATTCTTGAAGTATATCCGTTCCTTTTGCCATCGGTGACGTCGTCCTTGGAGTCTATAGGTCATGGACCCACCACGCTTCTGTTGCGTCGTTCCGGTGTCACTTGGTCGTCGGTTCTTTCGTTCATGTCGGCGCTCATTGAAGGATTGCAAGGATTAGAAGTTACGGAGATAGGGGAGAGACAAGGGCGGGCGACACAACTTCCTTAAGGGTTCAGACATGGACCAGGGCTAGAGACGACGAGACTCAAGACAAGACGCGAACCCGAGAGTTACAACAATGCCCTTAGGGTATTCTATGATGTTATATGTGCGGCAAACAAACACACAACAATCACAAGATATCTCAATCATATTATTCCACACTAGAATGTACCTATTAAAAGAATAGCGTCTTATGCATCCATAACATGTTCACATAATCAACATTATATGCACGCAGAACAGGCTAAAAATCATCAACTCATGCACTAATCATGCTGGACAGACTAAGAATATTCACGTATGAACTGACAAGGGACATGTGGGGCATGAGTGATGCTAGTCCTATCAACATCAAGGGTATCATGTACACAACTTATCATTCATTTAGGTGCACACATAAGCAGGTCATAATATCATGGGGTTAAGGCAAGCACACTAAGATGTACCTATCGCATCATATACATCCATATTCACAGAGTAAGACACGGACGACACATGATAATACGAGGGCCTTTAATCGGGAGACATATGTCCTACATGATACTAGAATTGCACATTAAACATATACACAATCAACAAGGTCTAATTAGATTAATTCGGCATGCTAAAGTAATCATCTCATATAATAATCATACATCGAGGGTTGATTACACTATCATGGACCTAATTCATGGGAGGCAATAATCATGGAAGTTCCATACATATAGCACATACATCTTTTCATAAGAGCAACCATGCAAAATATCAAGCAACTAGTCATGCTGAAATACATCAACATACTATGCCACACAATCCCAAGAACATCTACTACTATAACCGACAGAATTCTCCAAGGGCATTCACTGACTCATGACCCCGTTTCCCCGTGGGACGCTAGCATGACTCACTGGGTAGGACGCAAGGATGTTCACACTGTTTCCGATATGTGATGATAGAACTCGTGCTTAGACTCTTGCGGCAAGAAGACGTGATTGCCCATTACGAAGATTGAATGAGATGAATCTTTGAGATAACTCACTTCTAACTCGAAACTGCTACGATCATCACCCACACTAACATACTCAGGTAACCATCACGTCCAACACGATTTCCGAAGGCATTAGTCGACCAACCCAAATTTTCCCGTGGAAGACACCGACCTAAGGTACGAGACTCGATAGAGGCATTGATGGTGGGATACAAAACAGGACTCGAAACGGGGAGAGCGGATGCTCTTCGACCCTTGATAACATGCCTAAATGTTTTGGTGGGATTGTTGACGGAGTCAGAATCATCACTGGTTTGAGTTATGGAAGAGCTATTCCAACAAGACAGGAGTTCCAATGACATAAGAACAAGGTGTTCTCCCACTATCCCGTTTGCACAGTTATTCAATATATGATTCAAGTCAAGGCATACGGATTAGTCCTCTATCCTAAGCACAATAGCACTCAGCATATAAGCAATCAACGAGATTAATATGATCCTCTTCGAGGAGAATCGCCCTCGGGCCCAGTTGGTTATAATCACCAAGACGATCTATGCCGTCCTTCGAGGGACGGCTGACCGGAGGGGCAAATACCTCACAGCCTCCTAACCCAAGCTACTCCAACCCTCGGGCTCCTTGGAGTATTCAAACCCCGTCTGTAAAAGAAAGCTAGTATTTTGCCTACCCATTCCCAACTACATCCAATAGGGATGGTCTAGCGCATTTACTACCCCACCGTTTCCCTTTGTTTGATTACCAGATTTATTGAGTCAAATTCATATTTAGTCTATCTGAGTTAGCCATATTAAATTCATTTTGCCCTTTCTAAAACATTTTGAAAAACCATTTGAAAACCTTGGGCCATTTCCAAAACCACTTCAACCTATCATACTCGGTTTGCATAACCTGAGCTCTGATACCCCTTTGTAACGGCCCGGGATTATGATTCCCGAGTTACGTTTCGAGGGATTAAACCCCCCGTTAGGACCTTGCGCCCCGAGTACAGGTTGAAGGTTTGAAAGCTTACTTTAATGTTTTCAAGGGGGATTTCGTACCCAAAATCGAAGGGATCGTTGGAATCCCCGGGGAAGTCCCCTGTACCTGTCGTAATCTAAGCGTGGAAATCAGAAATCATGCGACTAGCGGAAACAAGTATAATACAAATGTGTACCACGGCAGAGCCGGGTCAAAACGGAGTCTAAAGTGTAAATCCGAAAAAGTATAATCAGAGTCTGGTGAAGTCTATACCCCAGCGCTCACTCTCCGCCGACAAAATGACCCGCGCAACAAGCAAACAGCACCGATAGGATGAACATAAATAATACCTAAAAAAATTGATATGGAGCGGGATCAGATCGATGCCCACTTAACTCTGCATCCCAACCATAAGCACACATATACGCTATACCTAATAAAGATGCTCTAATGCAGTACGAAATTTAAACACACTAGCATGCTCCTAGTTCATAATAATGTGCAGAATACTGTAAAGGGCCCAAGACAATGCCAAGTGGCATATCCCTCTCCTACCTCCACCCCTTCCGACAGGCGGAGACTGGCCAGCTCGTGAATGCATTCATTCATAATAGGGCGGCACGCATGCCTAACCCGCTCCACAATAAAGCCCGCAGGCATATCATAATATAAGGAAGTACTCGATTGACTCAGGGTACCCGATGAGGCTGGGCTACCCTATGACCCTAGCAAAGACTCTAGTTACTTCACAGATAACGGCCGTTCTGTTTTCATACACATAGAGAAATAGAATGCTCAACGATCAATGCAACCTAGCATGGTACTACATGGCATGCTGATCATGAATGCAACACCTAGTATATCATGCACCTATAGCAGGGAATAGCTCTATTCAATCTGAGTAAGCTCCGGAGAGACTTACCTGGCTATGCAGAACAGCATAATAGGAAGTCTGGCACACATCAATCATAGGATAAGGTATCACCTAGATACATATATGAACACATATATAAGTCTACGTCTAATCATTTCAAGCACTCAAAGCATACATCATTCAACGAGAATAACAACCATATCGCAATCGTCATTTCTTCAAGTTCAACCATTCATCACATTGCCACATTCCTCGATATCATATCGTTCTCATCATTCCATTCCGCCACATTCATATATTAGCAACAGTATATCCGCGATACCAATCCGCATATCATATATAACAAGTTCATCATATTCATCATATATCGAAGGCATAAGTGAACTATACATAAGTCTAACACTTTATCACGCCATTAGTCAATCAATCATGCCATTAGTTCACACAAAATCATGCTATTAGTCAATCAATCATATCAACATGCTAGTTAGTCATTGATCACATAATTTCCCGAGTTAGTCCCGAAAACCGTTTCGAAGAAAAATGAGTTCACTAGTTAGAAATTCTGCCTTGGAAAATGCTCGTCAAATCCCTTTTCCGATAAAGTCTCGTAATATTTTATTTGTCTTAAATTACCATGATATTATATCCTTAAATCTTACTAATAATATTTTATGCTTAACACTCAAGTATTAATATTTAATATTTGAATTATCCTCTTCCATTAAACATTTCCAAATCCTTTAAAACCCCAACCATTTTTATTTAATAAAGTCAGCCCCTTATTTTAATAAAAATTATAAACCGACCCCTCTTATTTTGTAAACTCAAAACCGAACCCAACTCTTCACAATTTTGAGGTTTAGCAAGTAAGTTTGCTCACAACACATTTTCATTTAAAACCCAAAAGTCCGGCCCAGCAATACCAGGCCCAAACCCACCCCTTCTTGCTGATGTTGAATCCGAACCCAGAAGTAACATGAAAGAGATGGGCCCACGTTGACATGGCTGCTGATGTGGAGGAGGGTCCCGCGGCCACTGTGCATCTTCTTCCTCAGCTCCATTTTCCGCCTCGGTTCGAAAGGGTCCCGTCGGCGGTGCTTTCCCCCGCCCTCCTCGTCTCCTCCTCGGCGTCCTAAGCCCTCAGCTGGGCGTCGCCATCTCGTCCCTCCTCTCTCGTCCTCGCACACAGCCGCTCGACACCCTCTCTCACTCGCTCTCTCGTACCGCTCTCGTCGCCTCGATCTCGCCGGAATCTTCAAGCTCGCTCATGGTCTCGACACGGACTCACTCACTCTCTCCGACCAGGCAAGGCAATAGGAACACAGAAGCACACAAGGGATGGAACATGGTAAGAAAGGGGTTCGATGCTTACCAAGGGCGTCGACTCGCCGGAAATCATCTTCGGAGCTCAATTTGGCCCCGTCGGAGGTGGAAACGAACCGCTCTCGGCCTGGGAAGGAAGAAAAGAGGATTAAGGTTGACCTTTGTGAAGTTTTGAGCGAACGGAAGGGAGGGAGGGCTTACCGACCCCAAATCGGAAAAACAAAGGAATGGAAGGGGAAGAAGGTGGCGTCGGCGGCTCCGGGTTCCCGGGTTACTCAGCCAGGCTTCGTCGGGCGTCGTAGGAGCTGCTGCGGGGCTCGACGGGAGGAGGAATGGAGGCTGCAGGGATCAGTGGAAAACAGGAAGGACGGAGGTGCGGCTTTAGCGTCGGCTCGGAGGCTTGCTCGGGCCTGATTGAAACCGAGGGGTCCGTGGTGGGGTGTTGCGGTGGTAGTAGGAGGCTCAAACATGGGGATTTCGGGTTTGGGAAACTGAAAGGGGTTGCTCAGCTCACAAGGGGATGAAAGGATAAGGAAGGTGAGGTTTGTCTTCTTTCTTGCTGCAGGGGCAATAGGTCAAAGGAGGAAGGTAGGGTGGCGTGTCTGCTCAGAAAAGAAAAAGGAGGATACAGGGAAGAAGAGGGAAACAGATGGGAGGGAGAGAATTGCAGGGATTTTGTTTAGTTGTGTAAAAGAAGAGGACCAATTTATGGTTCCAATGTTGGTCAAAAAAAAAAGAGAATACTCGAAAATTCATTTCCAAGAATTAGTTTATCGAGGTTAGTTTCCAAATTCCCGCTTTCTCTCGCGCAATTAAATTTTCAGATCCGAAAATTTTACGTCAGTTATCAAAATTTTATTTAGGTCGGAAATCCGTTTTATGAGTCTTAAAATCTGATTTAGGGAGTTTTTCGTTAAATTCCGCTTTAGATTCATTTTTATTATGTTTTTCTGAGAAATTATGATTTTAAAAATTCGAGCCTTTACAGAGTAAACAAAAAATGTCATGACAATATTTTGATTCCACGTTTTAAGCTCTTATGCCATCATTTATATAAAATTGTCACCACAAAATGTTGGCATCAAAACGGTAAAATATGGCATCACTAAAAAAAAAAAAAAAGTTCGCATCAAAAAAAAAAAAAAGTTGGCATCAAAAAAAAAAAAAAAAAAAAAGTTGGCATCAAAATGGGTTGACCGGTCAAGAGGGCTAAGCAAGCTAAAAAAACAATTAATGGGCTAAGCATGCTAAAAAAACAATTAATGGGCCTATCTAGCTAACCAAATATGCTTAAAGAGCTTTTTCAACAAATTCCCTCTTAAAACTACTTAGTGGACTTTTTTTTTTCCATTTATCTAGGAACTCATTCTTTAGCAATAATAATTTTCATCTAACCATTCAAAATATACTATAGTTATTGAAATCTTAATTATTAAATTAGATGATATGAAGTTTGGATAAATCTTACTTTGGAGCAATATCATAACATTTGATTATTCTCATTTAGATGGTGCCATTATCATATATGAAAAGGGTAGATAGGTGATTGACAGATCAAATGGAGTAGAATAACAAACAAATTGGTTGATGAATTATGTTTATGTATCACTTCATAACTCATTTTCATCCCTATGTTTAACACTTTAAATAATTTGAATAACTTTATTGACTTATTTTAATAGTGATAATTTTTTTTATATTCATTTACTTCATTTATTTTAGTGTCACGTATGACTATATGATCACTTGGTAATTAACTTATATTAATATTACTATATATATAGTAAAAATACACATTATAATATATATATATATATATATATATATATATATATATATATATATTAAAAATTGATAAGAAATAGCTTTTGTATAAAAAGATAAATATCTCCTATACAAGTTATTATTATTATTATTATGAATATGAATAAAAGTTTAAATCTCTCTATTAATGATGAGTTACAACTTATAACGCAAATTTTGAATCAAATTAAAATTTCAATAAAATTAAAGTTCGGTTTGACTAGAATTTATTTCATTTATCCAATTTGAGTCATATAGTATGATTTAATATAAACTTGATTCAAGTGAAACTCAATTTCACAGAAACTCCCTAATTAATATTACTAATTCTGCTAGCATTTTGCTGACGTGTCACACTAACAACTATCTAATCATTACAACGGTAATTTCGTAAACTAGATGATAAAATATCTAAAATGAAAAGTTTTTCTTAACAAGATTTACTTTCTAAAACGATAAGTTTTAATTAACGGAGAGAGTATTTTTTTTATATGTGAAATGGGATCGGACAACACACTATCTGGTCACCTCGAGAGGCTGATTGATCGACAAACTGACTAACCGTCATGATACAATACAAGCCAATAACAGGGTCGTGCCAATCTTTTACGAGGCTCTGTCCTAAAAAAACTAAGTCTTATAATATTAATAGTTTTATATTTTTTTATAGCCAATTGATAAACTACCTTCCCATTGTAACACCAAATCAACTATTTTTTCAATTAAATTTTTTTTACCATAAATCCATCTATACTTACAAAAATTTTAAATTATAAAATAGTTGTTGTATTAAAATTTAAAATACTATATTTTTTTTATCAAATTCATTTTTGTTTTAAATTAATTCAATTCAAATATTTTTGTTAGAGAGCAATGATTTTATATTTTTTAGCATAATTTTTTTTTGCATTAAAATACTATGTATTTAAAAAATTCACCTTCTTCAAATTAAATTAATTAAAGTAAAATTATATCCGAAATACCGGCCATTGTTGGAGACTTGGGGAGAATGAATTTGGTGGATCTACCATTTCCCATCATTCCCTCTCGACCTAAACCCCCAACAGTCTCTCCCACAATCAATTTCCCAAACACCCTCGTCGTCGGCGTCAACCGCAACTAACACCCGCTCGCAACCCATCGCAGCGTCGCCGAGCCTGCACCTCCGGCGATACCAACCACTTCCGTCACCACGCATCTTGGCATTCCGATTGCTGTCGGACTGAATCTCGATCGCCGCAGTTTTCCTTCATTCTCAATTTGGCATGATTTGGTACTGATTTCTACACCTCGATATTCATGATTTAAATTAGGATTTGGTTGATTATCTGAATCTTTTGAGTCTAGTTGCTGATTGGCCACTGGGTTTGGTATCACAAACATGCGATTGAGAGTTTTTTTTGCTGAAATTTCCGTTTTAAGTTTCTAAGCTCAAATTTGCAAAGCCTTGGGGTGGTGATTTAATATAGCCTTGGGTTGGTGATATATTTGCAAAGCCTTGAGTATTTCATTTATCCAATTTGAGCCAAAGAGAACTCACAAAGCCTAAACCACTAAAATTTATTTTTTAAGGAACTTGTTCAGTTAAAGTCTATTTTAAGAGCTTCCTGGCAATACTCTTTTTTAATCAGTAGTAGGTATTTCAAAGTACTGTTGTTATATATTTTATAAATCAACCACCAAGTGCATTGAGAGGCTTTTATTTGAATGCCCTTTTGTATTTCTTTCTTCAGCTTCATTGAACTGTGATGATTCTTATCCCATACACAGCAGCTGCGGAGGGGAAGGAGTTAGTGGAAGCTGTCAAGATATTGGCTACTGACATGGTTACTGGCTTTAGAAGCTGCTACTTTTTCGGTAAGATTTCATCATAAATGCTTCTTGCAAGGCGAAAAGTAGCTGCTGTGTGTGGGATGCAGCATATGCATAAATGAGCTTCCATTGCTAGTAGTAAATTGTTTCTCTCATACCTGTATGAAATTTCCTATTCTATGGTGATGTTGCCTTCTATTTTAGTCTTGAGTTTCTCTTGCTATCTATATGTCTATTGGATAAATAAGGTAAATTCCCAAAGAAGTCAGACACAAATAGACTAGGATATTTCATCAACTAACATCTTCTGCAACCTGAAGTCAACTGTTAAGTTACAGTAGAGTGTCAGCTGCTCAAAATGAACTACCAAGACCTTGCAGGCAGTATTGAAACACATGGTTACCATTAAGGTCGAGATTGATAAATTTTGTTTCCAGTGCTATTATGTGGTCAATCCTTCAATCAATTTCTGCACCTTACTTGAGAAATTTCAGTTGTGATTATGCTTTGGAAAACCTTCTAGATCTTTAACCACTGAAAAGTGCCCTTCTGTTGTTTTTATAAGAGAAATTTATTAGATTAGATAGGGCATTGTGCTTGAGCTTCACTTGCTTGCTTGGTTTTTTAGGTATCATTCTAACTTTTTGGCATCCCAACGGTTAGAAATGGAATGATGACCCTCTTTAATCCATTCCTTAATTAGATTTAACATATTTAGGTCATGACTCATAACCCCCTTCATTTACCTTTGCCTACCATTAAGGCATTAACATCAATCATTCCCTTTATTACTGAAGCTTTGACTCAAACTAAATGTCCCCATAGATTGTGAAGATAGGATAATTATTATCTTAAGAGTTATTAATGCAGAGATTGTTTTCGATCTGTGTGTAGAGTATACTTCTCTTGTTTGATTTTTTTGTATAGACAACTTTATTACTGAAGCTTTCTGATGGATGTACTGCACGTTTCAGTTTTCGCATATTATGTATGTATCCATCAATACTAAAAGATTTGATCTCTTTTTTCAGTTTTCGCATATAATGGTTGGCTGAATTCGCATATATTGGCTGTTCTTTTTATGCTTGATTTCTTGGCTGAATAATCGTTGATAATGGTTGGATTTAGACTCTTCCTTTAGTGCATATACTGGCTGAATTACTCTTCACATAAAAAATTACACTTACCAGAAGAAAAGCACATTCTTTGTCTAGCTTATTGGATTAATATTAGTTTTAATAGCTTTGGACTGTGGATTACAAAATATGAGGTTGTGTCCTTAATGTTCTAGCTGATTTTTTTTTAATAAAATATAAGAATATGAGAGGGATCAACAAACCAAAATTATTTGTGAATTTTCATCTTTATATGTATGTTTTGTTAATGCAGTTCACTGATTTAGCCTATGGTTGTGATGAAAATTTAAAAACCTAACAGTGTACCAAATATGAAAATTTAAAAACCTAACAGTTCACTGATTTTGCCTATGTTTTGTTAATGCAGTTCACTGTTTTGTGAATTCTCCTTAGTACTAAGTAATGAGTGCAAAAACTCTCCATCCCAAATACAATGACTAAGGAATTTGCGTAACCTCTTGAATAAAAAATAAACTTGAACTGTGATGATGTAGAAGCAAAATAAACATGAATTGAGAGGCTTTTATTTAAATGCTTTGTTGTATCTGCAATTTAAGGGCAGTAGTTGATTGCAAAATGATCGGAGGAAAAAAACAACAGTATGCCAGAAATTTGATAACTATCATAAGCCTATTAGCTCAAAAGGTAGAGCAATGTGTTTAATACACAATGGTGTAGGTTCAAATCATACATAGGCTAATTGCAAAGTAATGAAACTTTATAATCCTACAATGGCTAAAAGTTGAAGATGGCAATTCTTCTGAAAAGTATCTTCTCATGATTCAAACTATAGAATCCGACAATGGCTAAAAAAATCCGACAATGGCTAAAGTATAATGCTAGGGATTTATTCTGATTCAAACTATAGAATCCGACAATGGCTAAAAAATATAAATGACACTTATAAAAACAATAGAATGCTATGGATTTACTCTGAACTCTCAGATTCAGCATCTCCTTCATGAGTAGCATTAGATTCATACTCGCCTCCAGTAGTAGTAGTAGTTTCTGATGTCGTCAACAATTCCCCCTCCTCGTCACCACTTTCACTGGCTTCCACAATGTTATCCTCGTCAGATATATCATCCATCCTTAATGGATCATGCAAATCCGTTGGCATATTGTCAATTGGTATTTGCTCAAATAATTCAGGAGTAACAACTTCATCAGCTTGATACGCAGTTGGTGCAGTGGATGTCCATCGTTCCGCTATTCGACCTCGAGGCACTGTCTTGCATACATACCACCAATCTGCCCATTCCCGCCTCGCTCCTGGATAGTCTGCATAGTAAACTTGCACAGCCTGTTGGGCTAATATGAATGGCTCATACTTTCGATATAGTCTCTTGTGATTGACTTCAACAAAACGGTATTGTGGATGAATTCTTGTGCCTCTTTCAGTTGGATCAAACCAGAGACACCTGAACAAGACAACCTTTTTTGGATTATCTACTGAACTAGGATATTCAAGCTCGATAATTTCTTGCAGAAGCCCAGAAAAGTCTGATTCGGCATTCTCATAATTTGAGCCTCGAACACAAACCCCGCTATTCATTGTTCATTTGCCAATACCATGCTCTTGAGTGTGAAATTTGTATCCGTTAACCTTGTATGTATGCCAAGTCTTAGCTTTAACACTCGGACCACAAGCACAACTCCACAGAAGCTCATCCGTATCGATTCCATTTGATGTATTTAATACCTGCATACATACAGTTACAATCTATATTAACATTTATGTATTTGATGAATAATCCAACTTTACAAATAAATAAAAATATAACACCTACGTATGTTTTAAACCATTTTGCAAATTCTACAGCAATTGTATCATCATCTGCGATACCCCTTTCAGATTCAAATATCCTACAAACCATAGATTAATAAGAACACTAAAACTTATAACATTGATGCAATCATGCAAGATAAGTGTAAATAAACATGAATGTACCCAATGTATGGTTGCACTTCTGGGCAGTTGATCAAAACATAAGTATGTGCAGCATTCCACTCTTTGTCTACCGTCATCCACCTTATCTTTGCTTTGCCGCCACTTTGACCAGGGTAATTAAAAATAGAAACAGCACTGTCAATATCCTGGAATGTATCATTCCTAGACAACTTTCTCAACTTAGAAGGAACATGAGATGGGAAGTAATGTACTGAAAAATTAGCGACTTCTTCCCTCAAGTAAGCCATGCATATCGACCCTTCAACTTGATTCTTCTGCAGAATTTTTCGCTTCAAATGATACAGATGTCTCTCAAATGGATACATCCATCGATATTGTACCGGTCCACCTATTTGAGCTTCATATGCCAAGTGCACAATGAGATGCTCCATAGAATAAAAGAATGAAGGTGGGAAGATACGTTCCAACTTACACAGTAGTAAAGGCACCGTGGAATTGAAATACACCATTTGATCAATCGACAATGAGGATGAACAAATTGATTGAAAAAACATACTCAACTCTGCCAAAGGACCCCAAACTGTTGGAGGCAGCAATTCTTTGAAAGCAATTGGAAGAAGTCTTTCCATAAACACATGACAATCATGACTCTTCATCCCCGCGAGACTACAATCATCTTTTTGAACACATCTACCCACATTAGATGCATAACCATCTGGAAACTTCACGGACCTCAACCATTGACAAACCTTTTTCTTCTCTTCCCTTGTTAAAGTGTAAATTGCCTTCGGTTTCGCCCCTCTATGATCATCTTCTACGTGAAGCTCTGGCCGAAGACAGTGTATTCGAAGATCCTTCCGTGAATTCAAGTTATCCTTTGTCTTTCCAGGAATATCCATCACGGTGTTAAAAACATTATCAAACACATTTTTCTCTATGTGCATAACATCAAGGTTGTGCCGAATCAAAAGATCTTTCCAATACGGAAGCCTCCAAAAAATGCTTTGCTTCGTCCATTTATGGGAGTTCCCATAGTCAGGTGGGTTGTTCAGTGGGTCATTAATGGCCGTAGAAAAGTGACACACACGTCCCCATATTTCATCACTTGATAGCCTAGGGGGTGGGGGCGATGTTCTCACTTGGTTTTTACGAAAGTCACTCTTATTCTTTCCAAAGGGATGATCCGCTTCTAAAAATGGCCTGTGACAATCGAACCAACAAGCCTTTTTGTCGTGATGCAATCGAAAAGATTATGTTTTCTCCATACAGATTGGACAAGCTAGCTCTCCCGCAGTACTCCATCCTGACAACATCGCATATGCCGGAAAGTCACTGATCGTCCAAAGTAGAGCTGCCCTCATAACAAAAATTTTCTTCCTTGACACATCATAAGTAGTAACACCGATGTCCCAAAGTTGCATTAACTCATCAATCAAAGGCTCCAAGCACACATCAAGTAACTTTTTGGGATTTCGCGGGCCTGGCACTATCAATGTTAGAAACATATACTCAGATCTCATGCACATATCTGGCGGAAGATTGTATGGAGTAACAATAACTGGCCAGCAAGAATAGTTTTCTCCCGATTTAGTAAAAGGTGCAAAGCCATCGGTGCACAGACCCAAACGAACATTTCGTGGCTCAGAAGAAAAATTAGGATATACGTCATTCAACCTCTTCCATGCCTCTCCATCCGAAGGATGAGACATTATCCCCTCTTCTGCCACATGATCCGCATGCCAAGTCATATTGCCAGATGTAACCTCAGATGCATATAATCTTTGCAGCCGAGGGGTTAGAGGCAAGTAGAATAGTTCTTTATACGGAGTGCCTTTATTCTGATTACTTCCATAATCAAACCTAGCATGCCCGCAGAACTTACAAGATTCTTCATTGCAATTATCCTTCCAGAACAACATACAACCATTAGGGCACATGTCTATTCTCTCAACCGGTAAACCTAAATTACGAACCACCTTCTCTGTATGGTAGTAATTAGTGGGAATCTTGTGACCAGGAGGTAAAACCTCATCATATAGCTGAACAAAACCATTGAAGACACTTTGAGGCACGTTATATTCGCACTTCAAACTCATAAGCCTAGCCACAAAAGACAGTTGTGTGTGTGATGTACACCCTGGCCACACTGGTTCATCAGCTGCTTTTAACACATCCCAAAAACGTCGGGACAACCTATCCACGTCTTCTGGTTCTACATCTCTCATTTCAGTGTCCTCATTGATAGTCTCAAGATGTTCCATTCCCTGACTGTCTTGGTGATCATCTCCCATTCCACTATTAGAAGCAACATCAACATTATTGGCATCAAACCATGGAGGAGGAACAAAATTAGGTCTTGCCATGTCGAATACCATTCTCTGTTCAGAATTCAATTGGTCGTAGAAGTCTCGTTGGCTATTCTCTAATTGAGGAAGAGATGACTCAATCGACTCACCATGTGCCGTCCACTGGTAATAATCAAGCAAGAATCCACGTTGATATAAGTGTTTCTTGACATCATCTGGTAGGTAAAATGGACGATTACGACATTTCTTACAGGGACATTTGATCATATTCCCATCCATGTAACGTTCTTGAGCCATTGCGAATTCTACAAACTTATCAACCCCATCAAAATATTCAGGCTTTAATCCTCCACGATCTGGAAAGTACATATCATACATCCAAGCACGATTGTTCAATTTCGCTGCACATGTTTGCAAGTAGATTGGTCATATTAACACGTACTGGGTTTTTTTCAACAAAATACACCTATTGAACTCTCTTAAGAAAGGATAAGTGAACGAATTAAGAACCTATCATATATAAAACACCAATTGCAAAAAACACGTATTTTCTACAATAATTCATCTTCTAAAGTGAAAATTTAGAAGTTGTAGATAATTAAATACTCACCTCAATTGATTGCAATGTATTGATGAAAAGGAGAGGGTTGGAGTTGACGGAAATCGGATTAGGGTTTAAGACGATATGGACATATTTATGGTTACAAATTATAATGCTTTCCGTTTATTATAGTTTCGCTGTCAGCCACGGATCCGGCCACGGATCCAGCCACGGGTTCCGCCACGATAATAGCCTTAAGACATTGTGCGTCATTTTTATTTTTTTCTCGCACTAGCTACATAATGTACTTCGTGGCTAATTTCATCACTAATTAGCCACGAATTCAGCCATGACTTTTTCTTGTGACAAGGTTCGTAACTCATTTAGCTTTGACTTTTGGCACACCACTTAATTTCTTTGGAAAATCAGTGACAATGTTAAAATTGTTGGTATTTTTGTCTCTAATTAGCCACCGATGTAGGGACAATTGTTGTTCGAGTCAATATTCGTGGCTATTTTGCCACCAATTTACCTAAAGTCTAGAATTCCATGACTAATAGTGACGTAAATAGCAACGATTTATTCGGCGTCACTAATATTGCATCTATCGCTGACACACCGCCTTTTCCTCGTGAAATTTAGCAACCGATGTTGTATTCCATCTCTAATACCGTGGCTATTTGTCACAATCGTAGAGACGGATTTTAGTCGTCGCTATTTGTCGTGGCTAAAACAGCCTTTTTTAGTAGTGCTACCTTTCAATGACCACAATCATGTAACTAATTAGTATATGCTCAAAAAAAAAATGTAACTAATTAGTAACCAATTCAAACCTTCGTGTATGATATTTCACTACACTACACCAAAATGACACTCAGGGTACGAACATTCATACAATATTGTTGGTCGCTTGAAGGTGATTCAAGCGAGGGGCATAATGTTCGTGGCCTTGGCTCATCGCTTGAACTTGAGCGTTAGATTTGCCATTTAGGATGCCCCTTAAGGCGATCTATGTAGCGATGTGTTGTGTCCCCAAGCTGGCGGGAAAAGCCGTTGAGCCGGGTAACAAGTGACAGTGAAGGTGAGGGTGAAGAAGGTGAGAATTTAGACTTTAGACAAAGAGATAGAAGAGAGAGTTTAGGAGGGAAAGTGTTTGGTTTGATATTGAATGAATGGGCAATTGCTTACAAAGCTCTCTTTATAGGCTCTTCTACAGCCTTAGAGCTTAACAAAACTCCCCCCATTACAAAGCCTTGACTCAAGGCTTGTCTAATACAAGAAAGCATCCTATGTCATGGATGAATTTGGAAATCTGGGAACTGATGTAGCACATGTGTGGCAGGCTCCCATGTAGCTTGTTCCTCTTCCAAATTGCACCACTTGATGAGCCATTCCGTCAGTGGATCCCCATTTGCTAAGTATGACACTCGGGTGTCCAAGATCTTCTCTGGATGGATCTCAATATCCCCTTCCGCATCAGTGGAAGGTAGCTCTGTAGTTGCTATCTGGTCATCTCCTATCTTCAATTTCAGCTGTGAAATGTGGAATACAGGGTGGATGCGAGAAGTTGAAGGTAATTCCAACTTGTAGGCTACTTTCCCCACTCGTGCATGCCAAGACTTTATAGGGTCCATAGTAGCGAGAGCTGAGCTTGAGGTTCTTTCTTAATGCTACAGATGATTGTCTGTATGGTTGTAACTTCAAGTACACCATATCATCCACCTGTAGTTCCCTCTCCACACGATGTTTGTCTGCAAACATCTTCATCCTTGCATGTGCTTGCTGCAACTGGTACTTGATTTGCTCGAGCATGTGTTGTCTCTCCTTTACCCAGTCATCAGCACCCCCTCTATTTGTGATCACTGGAGAGATTCCCAATTGTGAAGGTGGTACTCCATATAGAGCCATGAATGGGGACATCTTGAGAGCTGTGTGGAAGTTGGTATTATACCAAAACTCCGCCAATGCCAACCATTTTGCCCACTGCCTTGGATGCTCAGAAGACATGCATCTCAGGAATGTCTCGAGGCACCTGTTGACCCTCTCTGTCTGGCCATCTGTTTGAGGGTGGTATGCCGTGCTCATGTGCAGTTGGGTACCTAAGCTCTTGAAGAGTTGTTGCCAAAAAGTACTCAAGAAAACCTTGTCTCTGTCAGATACAATGCATTCTGGTAATCCATGTAGTTTATAGATGTTATCCATAAACACACTAGCTACCTTCTCAGCTGTGAATGGATGATTCAAAGGTATGAAGTGAGCATATTTGGTTAACCTATCCACCACCACCATTATAGTATCTTTACCCTGTGACTTGGGTAATCCTTCCACAAAGTACATGCTCACATGGCTCCAAGCAATCTCAGGTATAGGTAGAGGTTGTAACAGTCCTGGTGTCACATGCTCATTCTTACTTCTTTGGCAAATATCACATTCCCTGACGAATTTTGTTACCTGTGCTTTCATGGATGGCCAGTAGAACAGCTGCTTCAGTCTATGATAGGATCCATGTATGCCTGAGTGCCCTCCCACTAGCTCCTCATGAGTGGCTGCTATGAGCTTCAGTTGTAGCTGTTCATTGCTCCCAATATACAACCTTCCTTTGTACCTTAGTAACCCTTTAGTGATGGTCACCTCTCCTGCAATTCCTTGAGCTGCAGTAGCAATGAGTTGCTGAGCTAGCTGGTCCCCTTTGTAGCTGTCTAAAATCTCTTGCATCCATTGAGGCTGAACTACTAGCATAGCATTGCATTCCCCTTGCTGGTGTTCTTCTCTTCTAGATAGGGCATCTGCCACCCTATTCTCCACCCCTTTCTTGTATGCAATGGTGTAGCTCAAACCCAGTAATTTCCTAGCAGCTTTCCTTTGTAACTGAGTAGTCTGAGTGGTTAACCTTTGCTCCAGGAGGTGCTTAAGAGGCTGATGATCCGTCTTTATAATGGATTCTCTTGCTTCCAGATAATGTCTCCATCTATCCACTGCTAGGAGTATAGCTAAGAGCTCTTTTTCATATGTAGAGAGTAGCAGATTCTTCCCTTGCAAAGCATGGCTCAAATATGCAAGGGGCCTCCCTTCCTGCATTAGCACTGCACCAATTCCCACATCACAAGCATCTGTCTCTATCACAAAAGGTTTTGCAAAATCTGGCAATCCCAGGACTGGTGGTGAGCTGAGCAAAGATTTGAGCCTTTTAAAAGCCTCTTCTGTAACCTGAGACCAAGCAAAAGCATCTTTCTTCAAGAGGTCTGTTAGGGGCTTAGCAATGACCCCATAACCTCTCATAAATCTCCTATAATAGCTTGATAAACCCAAGAATCCTCTCAGAGCTTTCAGGTTGGTAGGTCTTGGCCAATTAATCATAGCTTCAATCTTCCTTGGATATGTAGCTACCCCTTCCTTAGAAATAAAGTGGCCTATATATTCCACCCTGGGCTGAGCAAACTCACATTTGGATCTCTTGACGAATAGCTGCTGTTTCCTCAGTGTTCCCAAGACAATCCTTAGGTGATGCACATGCTGCTCAATGCTCTAACTGTATATCAAAATGTCATCAAAGAAGACTGACACAAATTTCCTCAGCATGGTGGAGAATACATCATTCATGAGTGCTTGGAAAGTTGCTGGTGCATTGGTGAGGCCAAAGGGCATAACTCTGAATTCATAGTGACCATGGTGAGTCCTGAAAGCAGTTTTCTCATTGTCTGATTCCACCATCCTCACTTGATGATAGCCACTCCTCAAATCCAATTTAGAAAATATCACAGCTCCTTTCAATTCATCTAACAGGTCTTCAATGTGGGGTATGGGGAACTTATCTTTCAAAGTAGCCTCATTCAGTCTTCTGTAGTCTATACACATGCGCCAACTACCATCTTTCTTCTTAACCAAAAGTACAGGTGAGGCAAAAGGGCTATGGCTTGGCTTGACTACCCCACTGCTCAGCATATCTGTCACCTGTTTTTCAATTTCATTTTTCTGAAAATGAGGATACCTATATGGTCTTGAGGCTAATGGTGAGGCACCCTCCTTCAAAATTATGGCATGTTCGTGACCCCTCTCAGGAGGTAGACCCTTAGGTTCTGCAAACACATCTGGAAACTCCTCTAATACCTCAGTTACTACTTCAGGTAAGTCATCACACAGCTTTTCAACTTTGCAGACTTGTACTACTTGTGCTACCACTTCTTGGTCCCCATTTCTGAAAATTTTCTAGATTTTTTTTGCCTGTGAGCATCCTAATGCTGGCTTTCCCATTATCCTTTTGATCACGGATCCCCTTGATCACTACCTTCCTCCCATTTTTCAAGAATGAGATTTGTACTTCCAGGAAGTCAAATAGTACAGGATTGAACCCAGCTAGCCAATCTGATCCTAAGATCATGTCACTACCTCCCATTTTCAGTATTCTAATGTCATGGACATACTTACTACCTTGCATTTCCCACTCAAAAGTCTTACACACTTTACTGCTAAGCATTGTTCCATTTAAAGTGCTCACCTCCATTAGAGGTGCTCTCTCAATTTCAAAGCCAGCCATCTGTGCCATTCTTGAATCCAGGAAGCTGTGAGTTGCTCCACTATCAATGAGAATTGTAATCTCATTTCCCTTGACAGTCCCTTTGACCCTGATAGTGGTGCCAGATTCTCCCCCTGTGAGTGCATGGGCATAGATTTCTTGTTCCTCCTGCTCTTCTAACTCAGCCTCTTTCCAAGCTGCAGGCACTAGCTCATCTGTGCTTTCTTTCTCACCCACTTCTTGAGCTACCAAACTGTGCAATGCTGGTTGTTTGCACTTGTGACCATAAAAGTATTTGTCCCCGCATCTGTAACACAGTCCTTTCTTTCCTTCCATTCCCTTTTTGAGACTCATTTCTGCAAACTGTTGGCCCATGATTTTGACAGTGCTTCCTGTGTCTTTCGCATCCACCTTGGGAGCATTAGATCTCCAATTTGTTGACCTGTGACCATTATCCTCTACACCAATTGATCTCTCATTGCCTTTAGTAAGCCTTACCAGAGCCTGGACTGCACTGTAATGCAATCTTGCTTGCTCCATTACAGATGCCATAGACGCTGGCCTTCCCAATTGAACCAATGACCTGATTTCTTGCTTCAAACCACTAATGTAACTTGATACAAAGTAGGATTTCGTCAGTTGGTGATTAAATGCTAACATGCTTGCTCTTAGATCTTCAAACCTTTCATTATACTCTTCAAGATCTTCTCCCTGCTCGATCTTATTAAACTCGGCCACAATTTCTGTTTCTCTCCTTTCACCAAAACGCATACACAAATCATCACAAAACTCTCCCCATCTCATCCGAGGTTTGTTAATCGCATAACCTTGGAACCAAACATCAGCTTTATCGTTGAGATGCATATCAGCTATTTCTACCTTCTGTAATTCCGGAATCGCAAAGATTCCAAAGAATTTGTCGCATTTCCTGATCCAACTGCGAGGCCTCTTTCCATCAAAAGAGGGGAAATCAAGTTTAGGGAAGCGATTACCTCGGATCCCATCCAAGAATCCATTCCCTTGCTGGCTTTGATCATGCTGCCTCCGATAATTCCCTTGCGATCCATGGATTTCTCTGTCGACCGGTCCAGTTCCAATGATCCCATCCCCTTTCGGGTTGGATGATTCCCCTATATAACCTGTTTGCCGATGATGCTCATTCTTTTCCCCTGAATCCGGATTCGCTCGTCGACCACCTGAATCCGAATCTTGATTTGGAGGATTCAGAACGTATTCTACTAGTTGTTCTAGTCGCCGATCCGTCGTTGTCTTGAGCTCCGTCATCTCCTGAGTTTGCTCCTCTCG
The DNA here is from genome assembly GCA_037127255.1 of Persicaria tinctoria. Taxonomy (NCBI): domain Eukaryota; kingdom Viridiplantae; phylum Streptophyta; class Magnoliopsida; order Caryophyllales; family Polygonaceae; genus Persicaria; species Persicaria tinctoria. The sequence goes on from JBANSL010000009.1 coordinate 68,090,666, forward strand.
GTGTTTCTGGGAATCGACGATGTGTTTGGATGTTGATGCCGCAAATTTGCTCATATCTTCCTTGAATGAGCGCATGTCTTCCTTGAATTCCTGCAACTGCAGCTCCAGTGACTTGAATCTGGTGTCGTCCGCCATTGCAGCTGTGCGATCGCCGGTGTCGAAGCTCTGATACCAATCTTGTTGTGTCCCCAAGCTGGCGGGAAAAGCCGTTGAGCCGGGTAACAAGTGACAGTGAAGGTGAGGGTGAAGGAGGTGAGGATTTAGACTTTAGACAAAGAGATAGAAGAGAGAGTTTAGGAGGGAAAGTGTTTGGTTTGATATTGAATGAATGGGCAATTGCTTACAAAGCTCTCTTTATAGGCTCTTCTACAGCCTTAGAGCTTAACACGATGGACATTGCCTATGTTGATCACTTGAGTTTATATTAAGTGACGATTCCTGAGTGCGTCATCTAAGCCTACGTTAAGTGAATTCTTGTAATGAGCGAAGTCTTGTACCCATTACTATACTCAAAATTGACTTGTGAATTCGAGTTATAAGAAATCACCTAAATGAATCGATTATTGTAACAATAGGTAGCGATTAATGTAACCAACCATTATTGTAGCCATATATAGCGGTTATTGTAAGCTAAAATTATTGTACCCAAATAAGTGTTTCATCAAATCACAAGAAGTGATTACTGTAAATCTGTTTTTAGGTGAAATCATAGAAAAAATTCTGGTTGAAGGAAATGCTATATCTAATTATGAATCACAACATAAATCACAAGCAATGCATCAACCTTAGTCGACCTCATAACCAATTCATTAAAGATAAATTTTGGTGAGTTCTCGAATTAGGGTTTACAATAGCAATCCCATGAAGAAATAACAAAAAATCAACCTTCAATATCTTCATAATATCCGTGCTTGAAGGAAGATGCTCTACGTTCTATTCAGATATCATCAAATCCATGGTTGCTCTTTATTTACCAAATTCAAGGAAGAGAAGCATCAATTAATTGAAGAAGTGTCATGCGTCGATACAATGAGAATTAATTAGGGATTTGATGATTTATTGTTATAATCAAATCATGAGCAAATCTATCATTACAAAAACAAAATATAATTAATAAAAACAAAATCTTTTAAGATATATGTACCAAAAAAAAACGAAAAATGAATAGTTACCCAATTTAACCTTCCTTTATTCCCTCTTTGCTCAACTGTCCCCTTTACTTGATTTAACGACTGAAAAAAACACATAACCAACCAATATGGCTTGGATTTGTTTTTTTTTTGTAGTCACAGGATTGGTATATTTAATGCTTGTATGTATGTACTCCCTCCGTTTAAAAATAGAGTAAATAGTATCCAATATACCACTTTGTTGGGCTCTTTGTAAAAATGACAATCCTCTTCAAAATTTGCAAACGTAGCAATTAAGCCCAAAATTTGGCAAAAATAACCGGTTATCTTGACCTCTTTTCACAGGTCACATGTTCAACCAAACCCTAGCCGCCTCCACCTCCTTCTTCTCTCCGGCCGTTCCCAGCCCTCCACGAGCCACCTCCGACCAACCCCTCCTGCCAGACCGTTTCATTGTAGAGAAGCGAAGACTGAAGAAGTGAATCGTTGTTCCCCCAGTCTCCATCGCCATCTTCATTTCTTCATCCTCGGAATCTCCAATCTCCAGATCGAAGACGGGGAAGAGCCACAAGCCATGGATCTTCTCTCTCCTTTGTGCTCTCCTCTTCTTCGTCGCTCCGTTGCTCTCCTTTTTCAATTTGTTCCATCTTCATCTGTTGTTGGCTTGAGGATTTTGAAACAATGTCGATCTTTCACGAAATTCTCTTTCCGGTTCTCGTGTACAAGAACCCTAATTCCTCTGCTGGAACCACAACAAATGGATCCCGATGAGAAGGTCCTTAATCCCGCTGGTGATGGCGCCAATTCGAACCCTGATATTATCGAGGATTTCGGGGAGGTGTTGGTAAGGTCCTTAATCCCTAATCAGTAAACACCACCTACTAATTCATCTTTGCGATTCGGGTTGTTTAAATCTTATAATAGTTTGCAATTTTAGTTTGAATTGGGTTGCTTTCACCCCTTCTTTCAATTTAAAATTTGCATATTTTCGAATTTGGATTGTTTGTAAACTACATAGGCTCGCAATTTCAGTTTGATTTGGGTTGGTCATAGCTCATAAAAGCTTGTAATTTTAGGCTAGGAATGTGAAATTTATTACGCACGCAAGGTGCTCGATGAAATGCTAACTAATTAATGGGGTGTAAATAGAGAACGTTGGTGCTATATTGTTACATTTTGTTTGACGTGGATATTTAACTATGTTTTTGAATTATACTAATGCATGATCATGTTATTAGTAGAAGTGACTTGGTATAAATTACAATTTTGGATCATTAGTAATGTTTTACATCTCATTTAGTCCATGAGTGTACCGAACAATACAAGAAATCAAGATAAATGTTAATAGGAGCAGCTGAATGTGACATAAATTGACCCCAAAGGTTTAACTTTAGCACTCACAAGTCAAAAAATTCCCAAAAAGCTTGCTAAATTATGTAATAACATATCCAATATCTCAAAGGAGTGTGGGAAGATTATCTTGCTTTGTATCTTCCTTCCCCTCACAAACCGATATTCATGTGATGTTACAAAGTTATGATGCTAGTTTGAAAATATTTAAATAAATCATACAGTATTGAAGTGTGATGCATTGAGATTTGTTCAGTAGGCTGTACATGGAAACACGGATGTGTAGTTGTGTCATTTGTGTAATATTATATGTTTTGGCAGACGTATTATTTTGATTGGCTAGACATATGTATATATTGGTAAGGATTATTGCTAAAATGGGTATTATCTGAACACATGTATGACAGATTAAGGAGACAGTGAGAAAAATGAAAGGAAAAATTGTATTTCATAATCTTGTTAATGCAGCTGCAAAAGTAGTCATACATTGTTTCTCTTTGTTGCATAATATATGCATTGTTGTGACATGAGCATATGAGCATCTGAGCATTTCTATCATGGCAGACATTTTTTTTTTGCATGGCAAGAATTATTTCATGACTGGCTAGCTTTTTTTATTTACTGTCGTTGGTGTTACCAACCTCTAAACAGGTTATTCAATCATGCATGTGGACTCGTATGCAACTTCATATTGTTGTATTTGTGTTGGTGATATTAATCGTGAAGTGGGATATATATGCAGTCGACATTAGCTTTAGAGGGAGGTCTAGCCACTTTTCGAAGATGGGCCTCCTGGATCACATGAACCAAGCCCTCGTTGCTGCATACTGGAAGATGTTGAAGGAAAGCAGCCGACATTAGCTTTAGTACTTCGTTGTGTTTCTTTTAGGTCTAAAACGTTTCCTCCCTTTTGATGACTGGTCCCTTATGTTCTGGATTTATGTATGGATGGTTTTATGGTTGGTTGTTTTGAATGGTGTTCTAACTTCTATAGTTTGTGCTTAATATTGTCTATCCTGCTATTGTGAAGATTCTGAGATTGACAAGATCCGACAGGGATTTGTCTTATATTGGCTAAGATGAGATCCGACAGGGGTTACTTCTACATTGGCTAAGACATCGTTGTGACTAGCTAGATAATAGTATTTACTGGCTAGTAATTTACATTGCAAATATTCGGGTTTTGCATCTTAGGCAAACAAAATAGACAACCACATACTTTACCTTGAGTTCATGCAAAATAACAAAAACCATCCTTCGCCGACTGAAAAGAAAAGGTGTCCGTACGACGAGCGGCATATGATGACCTTACCATTCCACACTTACTTAGGTTTTAACTGTTTAATCATTTCCACCTTTTGGATGACTTGTGTTTGATTACTGATAAGGTATGTTGTGGTCTTGTGGTCACTTGTTTATATGTGTTATGGATGGTTATTGTGAATTCTGCGTTATGACGCATTTCGTTTGAGTTTAATGGTCGATATACTTAGGATGAGAAGTTTATGAGATAGATAAGATATGTCAGGGGTTATTATCTTATTGGCATAGACTTTGATTTTATTGGCTAGGGAAAATCATATACTGGCTAGCTAGTAAACAAAAAATCGCATACATTTGTCTTTTGCATCGTCGACAAACTAAACGGCCAGTTATGTACATTCAAAACCACCAAAACCCCAAAGTGTCATTGAGTTACAAGCAAACTATCAAAATACTACATTCGACTACGCAAAAGAAGAGTTACCCAACTAGACATCAATTTCTTCACCTTGCCACGCCACGCTTGCTTATGTCCTCCGACGCTTCCGGCGAAGGAACTCTCCCCAAGACGGGTACCTGCTTGTCTCCGTTATCTTGCTCCTGACGGACCCAAACGACATGCTCTCCTCTATGAGCATTGTCCCCTCCTCCATGTCCACGTCGGGAGCTTTACCTTTCATCTCCGGAGCAACGATTGTCGGTTCTACCCATTATGTTGTTTTGTACTTAACTTGTTATGTATTGGTTATGAAATTTAGTACTTTGTAGTTTTTGGTTTAGGTCTTAATTGTTTAATCGTTTCCACGTCGGGAGCTTTACCTTTCATCTCCGGAGCAACGATTTTAGGTTCTGCCCAAGTTTTCTTGTTTATCTTGCCAGTTGTGTGAATTTCTGTGTCAGCTGAATTGTTGTATTTGCCATCCAAATGGTTATCCATGCCATACTCCAAATTGAGATCAAGATGCGATATAGACCAAACTTTACTTCAAAATATTTTTTTCCATAAACATATACAAAGTGGGTGTCTATAGATAGATAAAATTAAATTAAGTTCAAAAATAAATTTATTTTTTAATTTTAACAAATAAAAATGGATGAAATTTAGTTTAAAACAATTAAAATTTAAGTTGAGCCACTTGTCACGGATTTGGATCCTCTCCTAATGACTATTTGCCTAATATTTTCCTAATAGGCTAATCACAACCGTCCAAATATATCAATGGTTAAGATTAACTCCCCTATTAATTAAACCTAATTTCTCAAAACTCTCTACTGCTACTATTCGTCTTCCTTCCAAGTTCCAATCGTGGGCCTGTGGACATCGGAATCTGTACAACGTCGATTGATTTGCTTCCGGTCTCGCTCTTTTCGTCAATCGCTCTCTTCTTCCACTCTCGCTCTTCGCCTTTTCCTTCCAACCGTGCACATCGGAAGGAATAAATCAATGGTGAAGTCAAATTAATGGTCGGTTGTGATTAGCCTATTAGGAAAATATTAGGCAAATAGTTATTAGGAGAGGATCCAAATCCACTTGTCACCATCTCATTTGCCCCCTTTCAAATTTGGTGGGAAGGAGCCCTGACGCCATTCTTCCTTCTTTTAACCGGGTAAGGGTTGAATAGGTAACTTTTTTATTTGCAAAACTAACCTTCCACTAACACTTTGCAATTTGTGCTATGACAATGTCATTTTTGCAAAGTCCAAATTTTTTTGGTATATTGATGCAAAATGGCCTTAAAAATATAGGTCTTTTTAGACTTAGAATTTTGTTTAGAAATATAAATCCTTTTAGGTTTTCGAGACATTGGGATAAGGGAAAATTGACTTTTTGAGTTGTTTTGTGAAATACTATTGGTTGGTAATGGTATGTTTAATTAATGAGGGGTATAAAAATAATATTTTTAAACTTTTCTTAATATGTGTGCAAAAGTCTAAAAATACTTATAATTTTGAACGGAGGGAGTATTTATTTTGAAATAACCTATGAAGGGAAGGAGGCATGCATATCCCTAGCCTTCAGCCCTTCACTATATCATCATGAATAATTGGTTATTAGTTAGGTTTAATAACTTTCTCTTAATTACGCATGAATAATTGGTTATTAGTCAGGATACCAAAACTCTCTTTATGACCAGTGGCGAAGCCAGACCGTAACATAGGGGTGGACGAGATTTAGGCTAAAAATTAAGTAATAATAAAACGAGTTTTGCTAAACTTTAAATAAATTTAATTGTGAAGGGTTATGTAAAAAAAAAATTCAAAGATTTATCCATATTATTAGAAGCGATCGAATAAAATTTATAATTAGTTAAAAAAAATTCAAGGAAACCCCCGATGAATGACTAAAATAGAATTCAAACTATACTAATTGAAATTAATTATTTTCAATTTAAAAAGATATTTGAACTTATATATTAAAAGATAGTTAAAAATAAGTGAAGAAAATTAAAAAAGTGGGAATCGAACCTTGGGCTCTAGATAGATAGAGAGAAAAACTTTCTCATTTATACTTTACCAACTAGGGAAGGTATACTTTATTATCCATTTTCACTTCTAAATTAATTTAGACCTTTTTATTTTTTATTTTTTATATATTTAACCTTTCATATTTTTTTCCGGGAACCCACCCCTAAATCTCCGCCAGTGTTTATGACGACGATATGGATTTCCCGTTAATTAATTCCAATTAACAGTATAACCCAATAATGTCATAATAACTCGCAATTTAAGGTATAAATTATAATAGGTGGATAGAAATGTCCCTTTATATATAAGGTATTTCATCCCACCAAAAAAAATATAAGGTATTTCATATATGAGTCAATAACTAATTTTTTTACTTATAAACTAATACTTTTAAATTTCACAATGAAAATAAAATTTAGTTTATGATATTGTATAAGAAACCATTTTAAAAAAATATCGTGCAAGACACGGATATTGACCCTATATCCTTAAAATTCAATTTTATAAAATTATAGATCAATAAAAGATTTAATACTTTAGAATATAAGTTTCCTAGATTAATAAAAAAAAATGAAATTTTATAAACATAAGTATATAAAATATAAATATAATTTTAAAAAAATTAATGTTGATTTAGATATAACTAGTCATATACCTGTGCTAGGCGTGGCCACGGGTTACGGGTCAACCCGTGACCCGTCGGGTCGTACGGGTCAACGACCCGCCGGGTCCGGGTTGGCGGGTGGGGGCGGGTAGCGGGTTAGGGTTAGGGTCGGGAGGTTGGTGACCCGTGACCCGCCGGGTCGGCCTAGTTTAAAAAAAATGCCGTTGGATGTGGGGCCCACCAGTTGGAGCTATTTTTTAAAAAAAAATATAGCCGTTGGAACGGCTAGTAGGCACTCGGGGCTATAAATACCCGACTCCTCCTATCACAAAGCCCATCCAATCCATCAATCACCTCTCAATTTGATTTTTAATAAGCTCGTAAGTTGTAATCATGTCCGGTGACAACCTCAAAGAGGCGTTGTTTCGAGATCATTACGAGAAGGTGGATGTGCAAGCCGATCGATCATTGGTAGCCGTTTGTCGTCATTGTGATAAAAGGTACAAGCTGAAAAATAGCCTTGGATATGGTAATTTGAAGCTTCACATCACCAACAAGCACCCCGAGAAGATTAAGAACGATGGCGCTTCGGGCTCGAGTGGGACGAGTGGTGGTAAAAACTAGTCTATTATTCCTATGTCATAAGTCTTAATAATAAGTAGTGAGTATTGTAGTAATGTAGTAAGTTTATGTTTGACGTTTGTATGTTATTATGTTATGTTATGACTTATGACGTTATGTGAATCGGTGAATCCGTGAATGTGAGTCGTGATTTGGAAACGTGTATGTGTATTCGTCTTTCGATTTACAATAAACTTGTGTTTGGATTATTCAAAGAATATTGTTTTATAAGATAATATTTTTACTAATTACCTAACAACATATGAAAAATTACCTAAACATTATATAATATATATTACATTTAAAATGTTCACAAATTAAAAATGTACATAAAATATATTGGAAACTTAACATATAAATTTAATTCAAAGTTAAGCTAGTTAACTAGTAGCCAAACACCACCCAATTGCAAATTAAAAAAAAAAATTGAATCGGGGGGCAACGGTCAGATTTCAAACGGTCGACCCGGCGGGTCGACCGTTGCCCAACGGCTCCATTGGAGGGAAAGGGCTCGGTTTGGCTCTATAAATAGGCCCTTTCCCTCCCAATTCCAACTCACACCTCACTCATCTCCTCTACTCTCATCTTAATCTCTCTAATCGCTCTATAATCGCTCTCTAATCGCTCGATCTTGTCTCTCGTCATCTCCTAAGTCTCTTCAATTCAAAATGTCGGGTTTGATCAACCGAGTTACGGCCCGAGTTACTAGGGGTCGGAAGAGTGTTAGTGGAGCCCCATCTTCATCCACCCCGAGTGTCGGAGGAGGAGGCTCGAACCCGGCGGCGACTCCAAGCCTTCGTCGAAGTGCATCGGTCTCGGCGGCGAGCGGATCCCGACGTCGTCGAGATGATGCTCTTCTCGCCGACCACGTCGACGAGATCGAGGAGGAGGAGGATAAGGAGGAGGCCGAGCTCGAGGCCGATGGCACCCCCCAAGGCGGCACTCCGACGATTCCGACCCAAGAGTCCGAGTTCCCCGCCGACGAAACTCCGGTCGATGGCGACCCTATTACTACGGCGGAAGTTCAAGCCGCTACTTTCAAGTATTGGTTCACGAAGGGTCCTAGGGAGCCGGCTTGGGAGGAAACGAGTGTCGCCGCCAAGTGCAACTTTTGCTCCACGGTCTACAAGCACAAGAAGGGAGGCGGATATGGGAACTACGGTCGCCATATCCGTTCGAAGCATCCCGATATTTTCCTCGTAGCGTGTTGTTTCGACCCTAGATATAAATTAAACGGAGTTCAATTGTTTTTAGAAAACTATTATCCGACTTTAGGAATTGTGGATGATCCTGATTGCAATGTTACAATTATTGTTGCTAGAGTTAGAGGATTGTTAGAACAATTATATACTGAATATTCGACGGGCGATAGAGCGCCCTCCGGTCGTCCTCCTGTGCCTTCTAGTTCAAGCGGGTCACGAACCAGCATCACCGCTAGAACTAAGGCACTTGCCCGAGATATCTTTGGGTCAAAGAGGTCGAGATCTTCGTCGAGCCCCCACTCGGAGCTCGACGAATATTTGTCCACTAACTTTGATTTTCTCAGCGACGAAGAGGAAGATTTCGATGTCCTTGAGTGGTGGAGCCGTCCCGAAAGACAAAGATTCCCGACGTTGCAGGTAATCGCCCGACAAATACTTGGGGCACCTTGCTCCACCGTAGCCGTCGAGCAGCTTTTCAGTCGCGGAGGTCAGATTCTTTCGGAGAAGAGATCAAGGTTGCTTCCCGAGAACCTCGAAGCCTAAGTTTGCCTTGCAGATTGGAAGAAGGCGGAGATGCGGCTGCAGAAGAACAACTTGGGGACTGATTCCGAGGATGATGACGGAATAGAGACAGAGTCCGTTGGGAGCTCCATTGATGGCGCGGTCACAGATGGCTCAGGAGGTGGAGGAGGATCCAACGATCAAGAAGACTAGAAGAGGAGGTAACCGGGCCGGGGTTCAGACATACAGGTAAAAGAACTACGTGGGCTTTGATTCCTCACCCCCGGGAGGATACGTAGGCAGTCGGGAAACCGATTCAAGCCCTTCTTCTTCCTTCCCCACCAACACTCTCTAATACAAAAATTGTACAACTTTTTTGTAATTTGTTAAACTTAATGAGTTATAAGTCGTAGACTTTTTAGTTTTGAAAATTAGAAGATGTAATATTACATATTGTAAAACTAAAGCGTCAAGTTATTATTTATGAACACGAAAGGATATTTGTCAAACACATAGGCGTTCAATTCCCGTTCCCTTTCTCGACAAATCAGATCCGACAATTCAAATGCCAAAGTCCGAAACAAGTGCAAACCCGTCCAACCCGGGCTCCAGCTCGTCGGGTTGACCCGACGGGTCAACCCGTCGACCCGATGACCCGCCGGGTGACCCGAACCCGCCAACCCGTGGAAATCCCGGGTTAGGGTTCGGGTCGCCCTCCCCCGACCCTTGACCCGTGGCCACGCCTAACCCGTGCTATGCATGGATTCACCAGTTGTACTTATTTAATATATTTAGGTTGTACTTATTTAATATATTTAGGTTTTCATAAAAATATACTTATTTAATACTAAAACCGATGCATAATATTATTTATATTTAGATTATTATATCCATAATATTTTTTGGTGGGAAAAATTATTTATATTTAGATTATTATAGAATCTGTCTAGCTAGATTATTTATAATATTATATTATATATTCACCGTGTACGAGACGGGATCTACACTCTAGTGCATCTACATGAACACTAAAGAAAGAGTACTTTAAGGTACGAGTATGCCATTTTAAAATATTAGTATTGTTTAAAAACTTGTTACAAACAATATGTTCACGATTTAGGCCAAAACTGAACCAATGGACAACGTCAACGAATTTAGGAGGACCCCTTTCCCCTTGTGTGTACGAAATGAAAGCATATACCTTTTCTTTGCTTCAATCAACGGATCAACCTATTCTAAGTTGCTAACTCCTTCCTACCCGACTTTATTATATATTCCCTCGGTTCGTCAAAACTTGACGTTTTACTATTCATATACGTTTTTTTATAAACTAAAAATTATATAAAATATCTAGTTTTTTAAATAATTTTTTTAACAATTTCGTAGTTATTATTAATAAGTACAAACTTGTGAATTTTTTTTTTTTTAAAAATGAATATTTTATATATTTTTTTATCATTTTAAAAAAGCGTGCGTTAACGGTAAACGACAAGTTTTGTCGAACGGAGGGAGGGAGTATATTACTATTTCCCCAACCCCACGTTGTTTATGACTTTATGGGCGAATATTTGTCATCCCTCCCACCCGTCTATGCCTTGCCAACTTAGTTAGTACTTGATAATTAAGTTAAGGATGATATCATGCATACAACCTTGTTCGATACCCAATGCCGTCGAGAAAAAATATCCATATTGGTTGTGGATGGTAAAAATAACATAAGGAGGAAAAAATCATACACAAAGACAAAGGCTGTATTTTCTTCGAGATGAAATTTTAGAGTTGAAAATTATTTTTAGGGGACAAAGAGTATAGAGATTATTTTTGGGATGAAATAGGTAGAGGAGATTGTAAGATTGCGGAATTGATGTAAAGTCCTCCTTGAGGGTTTTCATTCATTGATATAACATATATATAGGTTACAAGGTATTGGGCCTTAACGGGCTTTCAGCCCACTATACAATAGGAGACCTATGTAATCTATCAAACCCCCGCAGTCGAAACGGGAGGGGTCCGTACAGTGAGACTGGAACGAAAATCAATGAATAACTGTCTAGGTAAACCCTTGGTGAATATATCAGCGTACTGATAAGAGGACGGGACATGTAGAACGCGGACATGTCCAATGGCAACCTTGTCCCGGACGAAATGGAGATCAAGCTCAATGTGCTTCGTGCGTTGATGTTGGACTGGGTTGCTAGCCAGGTAGACGGCGGAGACGTTGTCAGTGTAGACCAGAGTGGCCTTCTGTAAGGGGCATCGTAGCTCAAGCAGGAGATTGCGGAGCCAAGAGCACTCAGAGACAACGTTGGCAACACCCCTGTATTCGGCTTCAACGCTGGAGCGAGACACGACGGACTGACGCTTGGCTGACCAAGACACAAGAGTGTCATTGAGGAAGACACAGTAACCAGACGTGGAGCGACGTGTGTCAGGACAACCACCCCAATCCGCATCAGTGTACGCCACAAGATCAAGCTTAGAGGAAGGAGTGATGGTGGTGCCGAGCTCGAGGGTGCCGCTGATGTACCGAATGATCCGCTTCAAAGCCTGAAAATGAGGTTCCCTAGGGGCATGCATGAACAAGCAGATCTGCTGGACGGCGTAACTGATATCAGGCCTGGTGAAAGTGAGATACTGAAGAGCACCAGCGAGGCTCCTGTACAGTGTTGGATCATCAACCAAAGGACCAGAATGAGCACTGAGCTTGTTGGATGTATCGACTGGGGTTGCGACGGGATTGCAGTTGACCATCTTAGCACGAGCAACAATCTCAGCAGCATACTTACTCTGTGAGAGAAACAGACCAGACGCATGCCGTTGAACGGCAACTCCCAAGAAGTAAGACAGCGGAACCAGATCAGACATGGCGAATTCCGCACTCAACCTCGAGATGATGGACGTTCGAAGAGCATCAGAAGAGGCTGTGAGAATGATGTCGTCTACATAGAGCAGCAGGAAAGCCAAGTCTGAGCCTCTGCGATAGATAAACAGAGACGTATCCGATCGGCTGCCAGTGAAACCCAAGCGGAGCAGATGAGACGCAAACCACTGAAACCATGCCCGTGGAGCCTGTTTCAGACCATACAGAGAGCGCTTGAGGAGACAGACATGATGTGGACGCTCAGCATCAGCAAACCCCGGAGGCTGAAACATGTAAACCGTCTCATTCAGATGACCATGCAGAAAGGCGTTCTTGACATCCAGCTGATGGATGCCCCAGTTGCGCGACAGAGCCAGACTCAGGACCACTCGGATAGTGGCAGGCTTGACCACAGGGCTGAAGGTCTCATCACAATCAATACCGGCCTGTTGAGATCTACCGTTAACCACCAGACGGGCCTTGTAGCGCTCCAATGTCCCATCAGAGAGGAACTTGTGACGGAAGAGCCACATACAGCGAATGACGTTCGCCTCAGGAGGGCGAGGCACAAGAACCCAAGTGCCATTCTTCGTAAGGGCCCTGTATTCGTCGAGCATAGCCGCCTGCCAATTCGGGTCTAGGAGGGCTGTTTTGTGGGAGGTGGGAACGGGGGAGAGGGAGGTCTGGGTGGAGGCAGAGGGTGAAAGGGAGTCGGGAAAGATGGGGGCAGGAGAGGCGAAGGACGCGGGCACGCCAGCGGAGGACGTGGGAGCGCCAACTTGGGGCGCGGGCGCGCCAGGTTGGGGTGCGGGCGCGCCAGGTTGGGGCGCGGGCGCGCCAGCTTGGGACGGGGGCGCGCGTAGGGGAGGCGCGTAGGGGACGGGCGAAGTTCTTGCGGGGGGCGCCGCAAAGTGGGTTGCGGCAGGCGCAGCAAGCCAAGCGGCGGGCGCCGCGAGTAGGGGAGGCGCTGATGTTGGTGGAGGGGATGTGGGGTGTATAGCGGGGTGATGGTCGGCGGTCATGGAGACGATCTGTCGGGGTCTAAATACACCGGAGACGCTGCGGGTGTGTGGTCTGGTGATGGATGGTGGCGGGGGAGGTGGGGGAGGGGGAGACGCAGGAGCACCGGGAGAGCTCTGGGGAAGAATGAAGTGAGGGAAAGGCGACTCAGACTCTGTGGACGACACAGGGGGTGTGGGAGACGCGAAGGGAAATCGCGACTCATCAAAGGTGACATGACGAGAGAGAATGATCTTGTGAGTCTTGATATCGAGGCAAATGTAACCGCGATGATCAAACGGGTAGCCAAGAAAGACACAAGGGGTGGAACGAGGGTGAAGCTTGTGGGGGGCAGTGGATGACTGATTAGGGAAGCATAAGCAACCAAAGGTACGAAGGTGATCATACCAGACATGCATGCCAGAGGCTGGACGACGATGCCGAGAGGGCGACCGGACACGATTGACGGGACGCAGGAGGTGATGTGACAGGGTAGAGCTCCCCGGTGCTGTTACATCTCATGCGAGTAACCCCCGTAGTAAGATCGTTCACAGAGAAACCATAGAGATCAAACGTAAGGGAAACGTTGTTGTCAGTAGTGAACCGACGGACAGAGATAAGGTTTTTGACAATCTTTGGGGCAATAAGGACATTGTTGAGATGTAGTGAGTGGGTTGGGGTCTGTAAATTGGCGTGGCCAATACCCGAAGTAGCAAGACGACCACCATTTCCGACGATAATAGAGGGGGCAGGGCCCTTAAAAGAAATAGAGGAGAGGTTACCTAAGGAGTTCGTCATGTGAGAGGTGGCACCAGTGTCCATGTACCAAGAAGAATCTGAAGATGTCTGCTGCGTAGAGGAGAAGGCGTGATGCAGAGCTGGCGGAACATAGCCTGGATTAGGCGATGTCAGACAGGCGTGAGGGCCGGCATGTCGAGAGGTAGAGTATGGGTGCATGGGGACGATGAGGGAGGGTGGCCTGACGCGGGCGCGCTGAGGACGACGCGGGCGCGCTGAGAATGACGCGGGCGCGCCTGGGGACGACGCGGGCCGAGAGAGAGGGGGGGGAGGGGAAGGGTGGCGGTGCAGGGGAACCAAGGATGGCGGTTCCGGCGACGGTGGCCTTGGAGAGGGAGAAGGCGGCGGTGTCGCTGTGCGCGGAGTAGTCGAGAGCAGGGGCCGGAGAGGCGGCGGTGAGGAGGAAGGTCGGAGGAAGAGGGAGGATCAATTTAGGGTTTCGTTAGGAAGAAAAGGTTGTGATACCATGTGAAACTCGGTTGGTCCTGGTGCGGGTCAAGACGCTGGAGGGAGGTCGTGTGTGTGGGCCCACATACGGGAGGACTCGAACAACACATAAACCCGAACGGGGTTCCATCTCAAAACCAATTGGCAATGAGAGGAGTAGCCCACCAACCTTATATGTTGTTCAAGTATTCTCTAAACTACCGATGTGGGACAACCACCATTCCAACACGCCCCCTCAAGTGCAACGGCATTTTTAGCCAACAAGTTGCACTTGCCACATGCGCTTATATGGGAACCAATGCCCGCGACATGCCACAAGGCCAGCCACCGACCCCACCAATCCGAAGACCGAAACTAGCCGAACCCGGCTCTGATACCATGTAAGATTGCGGAATTGATGTAAAGTCCTCCTTGAGGGTTTTCATTCATTGATATAACATATATATAGGTTACAAGGTATTGGGCCTTAACGGGCTTTCAGCCCACTATACAATAGGAGACCTATGTAATCTATCAGAGATGAATATTATTTTTTTAAAATAATTCCGTTAAGTGTTGATTGATTGGAGATTATTTTATAATGGTATTTGATGAAAGTACCAATTTAACCTCTTGAATAAGGTAAACAAATGAAAATATCAGAAGCCAAGGTGAAAGCCCACCACGTCCCTACAAACAATATAATTGAGTAGCAGTAACACTTCAGCAATCACGAGCTGAAATTAAAAAACGGAATAGAATCGTAAAAAGAAAAGAAGAAATCCTCAACTTTCACAAACAGTACTGGAGTTAAAGAGCAAAAGTTAGACACCTGAAATTCTCAGACACAAACTCCGGATATTTTCACAGAGTGGCAAAAGGAAGAAGGAACGGGAAAAATATCAAAGAAATCTCCAATACGGAAGGGCAAATAATATTAGGAGAAGCAAATATTAGAACAGAAATTAGAGAAGATTTTATCCATCGCTTTAAAAAACAAGAAATCAACAACAGAACACTTGAATGTTATTTGGAACTCATAAACAGGGAAGAAAATGACTCCGACAACCAGGAGTTGATAAAAGAAGTCACTAACTCGGAAATAAAAAAACGTCATTTTCAACATTGGAAAAGACAAATCACCGGGACCGGACGGGATGACAGCTGAGTTCTACCAAAGGTACTGGGACATAGTGGGACCAACAGTTACAAAGGCAATAAAAGGATTCTTTCACTCTGGTAGGATCCTGAAACAGATCAACCAGACATTCATTACATTAATACCGAAAACAGAAAACCCGACAACGACTGCTCAATATAGACCTATAAGTTTGTGCTCTATGATCTACAAGACAATCGCAAAAATTCTAGCTGACAGACTAAAAAGGGTAATGACTAAGCTCATACGCCCCTTGCAAGGAGCATTCATATCCAACCGAACTATCCAGGACAACATTCTTATTGCCCGTGAAATCTTCCACTCATTCACACAGAAAAAAAAGAGGAAAGAATGGATGGATGGCAATAAAATTGGACATGGAAAAAGTCTACGACAGAGTTGAATGGGACTTCCTTTTTCAAATTCTAAAAAAATTCGGATTCTGCACAAGATTTTGTAAATGGATTGAGCAATGTGTGACAACTGTCTCCTTTTCAATCCTAGTCAATGACGGACCCACCGAACCTTTCAACCCAGAAAGAGGACTACGGTAAGGGGACCCACTATCCCCACTCCTATTTATTTTAGGAGCAGAAATACTAGCTCGAAAATTACAAATAGAAAGCAACCAAGTAGACCAAGAAATAGGATTCAACATTACCAAACTGGGCCCTCGGATTCCATTTCTATCATTCGCGGATGACATGATGATCTTTACTAAAGCTAATCGCTCATCGGCGATTAAAATTAGAGGAATTATTGATGAATACTGCTCGATCTCGGGCCAGCTTGTTAACTTCCACAAATCGATCGGCTTTCCAAACGACACCAAAGGTACCAGAGTGTCTAAAACAAGAAATCCAACGTCTAATAAATATCACAAACCAGAACAAACTAGACAAATATCTTGGCTGTCCAATAATAAATAGTAGAGTAAATAAAACAACCTTCGAAGAAATGATCTGTAAGACAAAATCAAAACTATCAAAATGGCGAGCAAGCGCACTATCCCAAGAAGGGAGAACCACCCTTATTAGAACAAACCTAGCGGCAAAACCAAGTTTTGTCATGCAAAACTTCATGCTCCCAAACTCGATGCACAAAGAACTTGATCATATAATAGAGCATTTTTCTAGAATAAAGACCTGCCATTTAAATCGTTAATCGGATGGGGCAAAGTCTGCAAAAGAAAAGAAAATGGTGGAGTAAGAATCCATAGAACAAAAGACATGAACTCAGCTTTACAAATAAAGCTGTTGTGGAAAATACTTACGGAGCTAGAAAATCTATGGGTCCGAACCATCTCACATAGGTACTGGAAAGATGAACACATTCTAAAATACGAAAGGAAAGGAAAAGCATCTTAGCAATGGACAAAACTAATGGAGATAAAAGAGGAATTCTGTAAAGGCCTTATATGACAAATAGGAAATGGAAAAACGATCAACTTTTGGACCAATAGATGTCTAGACGGTGACACGCTAGAAAATAGATGCCTAATGCCAGATAGAATCAACAAAAATAACAAAGTAGAAAAATACATAAATGAAAACAGAAGATGGAACACTATCGACTACCAACACATGCTACCAACACCGATCATCGAGAAGATCGAAACAACATTCATCCCAGAAAACCAAATAGAGGACAGACTATACAGGAGAAAAGACAAGTCTGGTTGGTTCAGCACAGCTAGTGCACTCCGACACATCACATAAAACAATAGAATCACACCACCCAAAATGGCATGGATCTGGGCAATAGACATTGCCCCAAAAATGAAGAATTTCCTATAAAAATTGTATAACAATGGGATCCCAACAAAGACTAGACTAATCACCAAAGGAGTGGCCCTTCCATCCGCATGCGGACTATGTGATGCGAGCGAAGAATCTCCAACTCATTTATTCACACAGTGCTACATTAGTAGAAACCTCATACGAAAAATTGACCCCGTGATAGAAAAACGGCTAGAAGAATTATACAAAAATGAAGAAGACGTAAAAAAAATTATGTCAACAATATTTGAAACAATAACCCCAGAACAAAATAAAAAATTGGCAACTACTTGGTGGTGTCTTTGGACAACTAGAAATAAGAAAATCTTCGACAATGTAAACACCCTCACAATCCAAAACATGGAAAACATGACAAGACAAACAATCACAAATTGGGAAAAAAAAAAACATTTGGATGAACCAAACATTAAGGCTTCCGCCAAAAGAACAACAACCAGAAAGAAACGACACATGCGGTGGAATAAGCCACCTGAAGGTACATTCAAAATAAATTTGGACGGTAGTTACACCTACTCTAGCTCTTCTGGTGCAGGTTTCATCATTCGCGACCACACATGCTCGCTGATTGTCTGCGGTGGCAGACAACTTACTCTCAAGTCACCACTTATGACTAAGGCTATGAGAATTCTTTTGGTCATCTAGAAGGTAAAGAAGTTGGGTCTGTCCAATATTCACATTGAAGGGGACACCTTAACGGTGATCAACGCAATCAAGGGGTGCCGGCCATGTCCATGGGAAATAGAGATGCTCACGACAGACATTCTCATGCTTCTCCGGTCCTTCAGCCATGTTGATCTCTCGCACTGCTTCCGGGAGATTAATAGATGCGTCGGCCACATCTCTCGCCTCTTCGAGTCTGCTGCCTGCCCAGATGTTCAGATAGATAGATATCTTTGTATTCTCATCCGCAAGGATGCTCTTGGATGGTGGTCTAGTAGAGACTAGCACCATCCAAATCCTTACTTGTATCAAAAAAAAAATTGAGTAGTAGCAACTCTCCCCCACCCCACCCACAAAATCCAGCTTCTATTTCTCTCTCTGCAACGGAATTTCATCCTACCGAGATCTCTCCGGTCGCCGATGAGTTGTCTCCATCCGGCGGCAATAGTGTCAGGCTCAGATTTGATGACGATAGGAGATTGTCGGGAGAAGGCTAGGGGAGGGGGCGGAGCGGAAGAAGCGACACCCTAGGAGGAGGAGCATGGTCCCGTTGGGAAGGTCGGTTTGTGCCTAGCGTGGGCCTCCGTGGGAGGGATGGAGACACTGGTACTAGAAGAGCTTCTTCGACATAGGCTCGCAGGCGCGACATAGGCTCGCAGGCGCCTTTGACATAGGTTGTGAAGTGTAATGTGGACAGAAAACCCTTCCAACTCGGCCTCCACCCATGCGATTGAAGGTGGAAAAACCCTTCCATCTCCACTCATTCCACCTCCTCCACCTGCCGTCTACCATCGCCTCTATCCCGCAAGCCAAACAGCATGACACGTCTCTCGGAAAATAACCCCCGCCCTCAAACCTTTTTCATCCCCTAAAAAAAGGAAGACAAACCCTTATGCTTTTGTGTTAGAAGGGTGGATCCCGACCTTATAACCAAAAATAAAAATATAAATCTGACATGACTCCCGTTTTCGGACTCCCATTTTCATATGAAAATGGGAGTCGTGTCAGGTTTATTTTTGTTTTTGGTTATAATGTCATGATACATCCTTCTAATATAAGAGTTTAAGTCATTATGTATGAGCTTCCCCCTTATATTTTGTGTTACTTTTAGCACTCACAACAAATGTGGGATGATTATCGACATAAATGCCCAAACTTGTGATAGTATGATACATCTCTCACCCGACATGGATAATAAATACACCACTAATTTTGTCTTTCAATATTTTTTTATATTAATCAAATAAAAAAATAAAAAAAAATTATTATCATTTTCAATATAATTATTTTTATAATCATTTAATACAATATAATGTTATATCTATTTATTTTTATGTTACAAAATTAAATTTTAAAGAAGAAATAATATTAGTATATTGTAGGAAAAATCTGATTTTAATAATACCTATTCATAAGTGGATTAAATGAATCCAATCAAATTAAACTAAGAAAAAAAACCAGTTTGACATTTCGCCCATTATATTTTCATATCAGAAAAGAAATTCGATTATCTAGACATAACTAGAGAAACCGAGAGACCGGACAAGCCAGAGGATGGATTAACCATCATGTATAAACAGAAGCAAATATAGAAGCAAATGACACCAAGTAAATGACATAAGAAAATTGTAAAAAGAAACGCACAAGCTATCCTACATTGTAAGTTTGTAACCACAAGCCAATAAGACAAACGAATCGACCAGCCAAAAGGAAGACGATCACAGAGAACTCTAGGGATCACTAGCATGCACCTCGGATTATGGACTCCATAGAGCCATCATATGTCGATCGCATTTCCACGACAGCTCTGAGCATGAAAAATCAACTGCCGTTCACAGAAGCATGTGAAAAATCCAAACCTTAGCCACACCATCGCTCATTCAAACCCCAAAAACTCATCTCAAACTCTCAAGGACGATAACAAGATCGTGAATAGACTACCACAAGGATAAGCCAAAATAAAGGCGGATAAGACTAGACTGAGAAGAGAAAATGAACAATAATAAATAGGTATAGAGACAAGAGAGTAGTTGGAAAACGAACTTATAAGGCAGCTAGACAAAGGTGACACAACAAGTGCACCAAGGACCGAGTAGTAGGATGACGGAAGGGTCGGGATGGAGGCATACCTACAAGTGCACATGAGCCAAGGGAGACAACGAGTTAGTGTGAGCACAGAGCCAAGGTGGTCGGCGAGCCAAGGTGGGTGGTTATGGAGACTAGCACCGGTGGGGGGTGTGGCCAGGGCCGTTCCGAAGGTTTCGGAGGCCCGGTGCGATGATTCGAATTAGGCCCTTTTATTTTTATTTTTGTCACAATTGTTACGACCATAGTTATATATTTTTTTGAAAAAAAAACAATTAAAGAATAATATACTCTCAACATATTAAAATTTAAGGTATTTTATTACTATTTTTAAAAGTAAAAAGTATGTAAATAATAATTATATTATTTTTTAATTGTATAAATTATTATACGTAGTATTCATACAATAATTAAATTTATGTAAATAAAGAAAAAAATTAAGAGCAATAGGCAGGTGTGTAGGACTTGTTAGGACTTATAGGGGGAAAGAATAGAAGAGAGGGGGTCAGTGATGCAACAACTATACAAGAATGGAAGAGAGGGGATGGGGCCCAAAACAATAAAACACGGATGCAATCTTGGGAGATTCGAACACGGGTTCCTTCATTGACAGGTAAAGCAAAAACCACTCCGCCACATTGATTTAACTGAATATGCAGAAAACTTTTTATATATATACTAAACTTTGATCTATTGGGCCCCCAACAAAGTTGGGCCCTGTGCAGATAGACCTCTTGCACCGCCCTGAAACCGGCACTGGGTGTGGCAGTGGTGACTATGGTGGGCCTGGTGGCAGCAAGCCGAGACGATGTTGACGAGTTGCGGCAACACAAACGCTGAAACGATAGTGTTTGTGTTTTTAGGGCAGCCGACTGGCCTTCTCAGAGCTACTTGCGTTTGCAGCTTTTTTGGAATACATTTTGCCCCTTGTTAAACTATCACATGTCAAATAACTCAATGTTTTTGCATTATCATATTTTTGGGTGTATTATTATTCATCTATTATTATCATTATTTAATCAATGCTTTAAATTCTATTACTCAATTTTTTCTCAAAAAAAATCTATGACTAAATTCGTGCGAAATAATTGATAACCTCGAATCCTCGATTTAGTTCTCTTTAAATCCACCCTAAATTTTAAAATGTGAACCAACCTTTTCACAAAAAATTATATTACATGGCGTCATAAGGACAAATGTATGTTTGAGGGTAAAATTGACAATCTACTTTATTTTTTATTTTTTATTCTATATAACTATACACTATCTACCCCATTATCTCAGACATATTTTTAATAATAAATTATAATATCTTGATCACCCGTTTGACCCCATCCAGGTAAGTTATAGAGAGAATGGGTCTCCCTTCTCTCTAGAAATCTCGTCCCAACCAATCCCCAAACCAGTCTCTCTCTCTCGCACCACCTCTAGTCCACCCCATCCTATGGTTCAATCAGTAAGGCTCACCCTTCTCCCGCACCAGTCTCTGTGTAAACCTTGTGGTGACGGATCGAAGTTTCCCCGGTCAAGCAATTGATTTGGGGCTTTTTGTCTCCAAACACTAATTCCCTAATTTCATTCACCTAACGCCTCAATCGGTGTTTAATGGTGGTTGATCGAGTAACCGCCCTTCGATTCCCGGTGGTGGCCGTCGATTTCGGTGTCCTCGCTGGTCTCCTGGGTCACTACATCCCAATCCCACGCATCGCTGCCTCCCTTCCACTCGCCTGTACAGTTCCTCCGGCGTCCGGTGGGCGGCGTCGCATGCGCGCCTATCTTTATCTATGCATCCTTCAGTTCGTCGACAACGCGGGCGCTTCCACAATTCGAGTCTCAGGTCCCGGTCCTTCCCGCTCCTTGCGCGGCACGCATCCTGTGGGGATCCCGGAACTTTCGGGATTGCTCCTGATTCTGGGTTGTCCTCGCTCATGGTTGAGGTAATTAGAATTGGGGATCCCGGAATTTTAGGGTTTGCTCCCGATTCTAGTCACTCATGGTTGAGGTAATTAGAATTGGGTGGTGACTTTGGCCTAAAAAAACGAGAAAAAAAAACGTGGGAGATTTATATATATATATATATATATATATATATATATATATATATATATATATATATATATATATATATATATAGAGAGAGAGAGAGAGAGAGAGAGCAACAATCGCTACAGTGTTAAACACTCCCTTTTCATGGCAAACCCTAGGTGCCCACCGGCCGCCGTCGTCGCCCTCGACAATCTGCCCCAAACCAGGAGCCCGTTTTCCACCTCTTCCCAGCACAGCCACCTCTCCCGTGATAGGATTGGAAAATCCAAAAAGCAATTCCAACGATTGCACCCTAATCTCCCCCAAATCAAAGTCCTAAAAATTTCCGTTTCTCAGAAGGGTAAAACCCAATTCGAGATTTGGTTTTGGCAAATCAAAAGCTATCCTAGAAGGAGATGGTGTTGGAAACACTTTCGGGGCGCTCTTGGTTTGGTTCGGCGGTGGTGTCTCCGTCATCGAGTTCGGGCTTGGCGTTGGTGGCACAGACGGCGGCTCTGTTTTAGGATGAAGCTTGTTGGCGCTTCTGTGAGGTCAGGCGTTTGCCGTCTCAGCGACCTATACACAATGAAATCCTCAATCCAGGTATTATCCACCCTTTCTGACTCTACAGTCACGTTTTTTGGCAACTATCGCCTCTATTTGGGTACAACCGAATTGGCTTACTCTGTTGGCTTCATAAGTCCGTCCACTGAGCTATACACAATACTTGGTTTGCTTCGTTTAAGATATGTCTTCCAAGGATCCTTGCGTTGTTGCGCTATTCTTGCTTGCTGCTGTTCTTCTCCCTTGTGCAGGTCGATTTCCAGTGGATTCTGGTGGTTAGGACACCCCTTGCTACACCTTGTTATTGTTGTTGCTTCTTATGGCTCACAAGCCTTGTTTAACTTTTATCGAATGGTTCATAAGCCTTACAAGGCACAATGCTTACACCTATGTTCATTTACCAACTTGTTTATTTGTGTTACTCAATTAAAATTACAAATTCTGATCACTCATTTGCGGTTTAAGTATTACCTCACTTATTGGTTTATCTTGATGCATCCTCGTTGGGCTTTCAAGATCGTTCTCTACAGTTGCCCTTTAGTTAGCTTGCTTCTGTCATTAGTCGGGTTTGACCGACTATTTGCTGTTGCTCTTTATGGCTCCCAAGCCTTGAATAACCTTTATCAAATTACTCTCAAGACTCACAAGGCACGAGTCTTGAACCAATGTTTAATTACAAATTTGTTTACTTGTATTACTCTTCTAAAATTACATACTTTCGACTCGTTTTGCCTTGGGTTTTGTCTTTGGTGCAGGGTTCCTGCTTTCAAGGTTTCTGGCGGCTCCTGCTGCTACTGCAGGTGGTTTGCTGGGCGGCTCGGGTGCTTGCTGCTCTGGTCTGGCCTCGGTACTGATCTCTCGGTTTTAGTCTACTCGAAGACACTTAGTCACCAAGACACAGTTTATGATACTTTGAGATCGAAAATGCCCTACAAGGACTTACTACTTCAATGGTATATTAAGCTTTATGTGTTGCTTATCAAACCTTGCTGTACATCTATTTATATAGATCTTGGGGTTCCCCCCCCTTTGATTGAATTCTTATTCATAAGGGTCACACAAGACCGATTAGCTACCAAGCTAAAATTCTCACAAAAACCTTTTAGCACTTCATGGTCTTATAGGGTGTCTACCACAACTTTATATATTTTCAAGAGCATCGGCTCTATTCGAGATCAAGCATACAAACACTGCTTATATACCCTACCATGGAACAACATTGTATTTGAACTATATATGTTCATCGAACAATCAATCATGTATGCCGCTTTTTGGGATACGATTACCCCTTATATTCAGTCACTTGTAATTCCTTACTGTATTATGGGTGACCTTAATGAAATAGCCCTCCCAGCTGATAAACTTGGAGGTGCCTACCCTTCTAACGCACGTTTCACATGTTTACTAAACCTAAAAAACAGGCTGTCTCTAATAGAAGTTCCTTCTTGCGGGGGCCAGCTTACTTGGCAACGGAAAACGAATGGGGTGGTCAGTTGCTTAGTTTCTAAAAGAGCTAGGACGTTTATACTATTATTTTGACAGAAAATATCCACATTTGTCCAGAAATTACGGCTCCGGATGCCGCATGAATTCCATGTGCATATATTCATGAAAACCTTATAGGGCGAACAGTTTGTACTAATCTCGGAGTGACTGGCTCTGTTTTTAAGCAAGAAACCATAAGGGAGATGGTTCTGTTGCAGTAACCTTGGTGTTCAAGTCCATTTGTGGTGATAAAACCTGAGTAAGCAGAAACCGTGTAAGTAATATCTCGGTCAGAAACCAAGACACAGTTTATGATACTTTGAGATCGAAAATGCCCTACAAGGACTTACTACTTCAATGGTATATTAAGCTTTATGTGTTGCTTATCAAACCTTGCTGTACATCTATTTATATAGATCTTGGGGTTCCCCCCCCTTTGATTGAATTCTTATTCATAAGGGTCACACAAGACCGATTAGCTACCAAGCTAAAATTCTCACAAAAACCTTTTAGCACTTCATGGTCTTATAGGGTGTCTACCACAACTTTATATATTTTCAAGAGCATCGGCTCTATTCGAGATCAAGCATACAAACACTGCTTATATACCCTACCATGGAACAACATTGTATTTGAACTATATATGTTCATCGAACAATCAATCATGTATTTGGCTCCCATTCCGAGCCATGGCTTAACACGGATCGGTAATCCATTACCCAACGGCAAGTCTAATATTAAATTTGTTATCGCCAGAAATGGGGTTTCTGACCGAGATATTACTTACACGGTTTCTGCTTACTCAGGTTTTATCACCACAAATGGACTTGAACACCAAGGTTACTGCAACAGAACCATCTCCCTTATGGTTTCTTGCTTAAAAACAGAGCCAGTCACTCCGAGATTAGTACAAACTGTTCGCCCTATAAGGTTTTCATGAATATATGCACATGGAATTCATGCGGCATCCGGAGCCGTAATTTCTGGACAAATGTGGATATTTTCTGTCAAAATAATAGTATAAACGTCCTAGCTCTTTTAGAAACTAAGACCGATAAGGTTCCTTCTGACAGCACACTGCGCAAATGTGGGTTCACGAATGTAGCTTTTGATCCAGCGATTGGCTTTTCTGGGGGAATCTGTCTTTTATGGAAAGATTTCTCTGCTACACAAGGATCCATTGATCTTATTTCGGTTCAGCACCGACTCATTCATTTCAACTACTCAGATTATGCTACGAAGCGCTCGTTCGCTTTTCTGGTGGTTTATGCCCCTCCAGACGAGCGGCGTAAAGCCGCTTTTTGGGATACGATTACCCCTTATATTCAGTCACTTGTAATTCCTTACTGTATTATGGGTGACCTTAATGAAATAGCCCTCCCAGCTGATAAACTTGGAGGTGCCTACCCTTCTAACGCACGTTTCACACGTTTACTAAACCTAAAAAACAGGCTATCTCTAATAGAAGTTCCTTCTTGCGGGGGCCAGTTTACTTGGCAACGGAAAACGAATGGGGTGGTCAGTTGCTTAGAGAAACTGGACCGCCTACTAATCCACACGGACATGCCGACCATTTTCGACTCTCTGCGCACCCAGATCCATCCGTTTACATGATCGGACCATGCTCCGATCTCCACGGACTTTCGCCACAACATTCAGCCGAAAAACAGGCCCTTTAAATTCGATCTGGCTTGGGCTTCTAGGGCTGATTACAGAAATTTAGTCTCGCAGGCTTGGAGGACGAATCCAAAAGGCTCCTTAATGTTCAAATTGGTTCAAAAGGGACAATGATATGCTATCTGCCCCTGTTACAAACAATGAGATAAAATCGGCTGTATTTGCTATGAGCCCAGACAAGGCTCCGGGCCCAGACGGCTTCCCAGCCGGATTCTACCAAAAGTTCTGGCCCACTGTGGGCCCTTCTGTAACAAAGGCCGTGAAGGCTTTCTTCACCAGTGGCAGGTTACTACGTCAGACAAACCATACCTTTATCACGCTTTTACCAAAATGTGATGTGCCGACTGCAGTTAACCACTACAAACCAATTAGCTTATGCTCTACTATCTATAAAATCATAGCCAAAGTGATTTCTGCAAGATTAACGAAAATCTTCGACAAACTGATACATCCCCTACAAGGAGCTTTCACTAAAGGGAGAGCTATTCAGGACAATATTCTGATTGCTCATGAAGCATTGCATTCGTTTCGTCTGAAGAAAGGAAAGACGGGCATGGTTGCCCTAAAGCTTGATATGGAAAAAGCATACGACCGCATTGAATGGCCGTTTCTGTTCCAGGTTCTATCCAAGTTTGGTTTCAATGATCAGTTCATTAATATAATAAAAGAATGTGTTTCAACTGTATCCTACTCGGTTCTGATTAATGATGAACCTACCACGGTGTTCTAACCCACTAGAGGCTTAAGACAAGGAGACCCACTCTCCCCCTTTCTCTTTATCCTAGCATCTGAGGTACTAGCACGTACACTGCACAACCAAGGTCTTGCCAGTAAGGACTTAGGCATTTCTTTTGGCCATCTGGGATTCAAGATCCCTTTTCTTGCCTTTGCGGATGATATTCTCATTTTTTGCAAGGCCTCCTAATCGGCATGCACTTCTGTACTGTCTACTCTAGACAGATACTGTCTAATCTCAGGACAAAAGGTTAATCTGCAAAAATCCAGCTTCCAAGCATCTCCAAACACAACTGCTGCCGCAATAGCTTCAACAATTGCCGTACTTGGTATTCCACAAGCAAACAATTTCGATAAATATTTGGGATGCCTTGTAGTCAACGGCAGGACCAACAAGGATACCTTCGCTGATGTGGTCCTCAAGACCAAAAATCAGCTCACAAAATGGAAAGCTTCCAATCTTTCAGCCGAAGGTCGTAGAGTGCTTATCAAAGCAAATTTGAGTGCCAAACCAATCTTTCTAATGCAAGCTTTCCTTCTACCATCCCACGTTCTTCACGAACTTGACAAAGTATATAGACAATTCTTTTGGAACAAAACCGTAAAAGCCACGCCGCTCATTAGTTGGGACAAAATCTGTTCTGACACGATGAAGGGCGGTTTGGGGATTCATAAGGCAGAATCTATGAATATTGCGCTACAAATGAAGCTTCTTTGGAAGATCATTGCAGAACCAGACAACATCTGGGTTCGAGTCATCTCACAGAAATACCTGAAAGGGAACGATCTGTATAGTTATAACAAAAAGGGTAATACCTCTTGGCAATGGTCCCGTCTTATGTCCATCAGGCACCAGTTTCTCCCAGGTCTTCAATGGCGTGTTGGAAATGGGGAAACTATTGATTTCTGGTCCCATAATTGGGCTTTTGAGAAGCCTTTGAGTTCCAAAACACTGATCCCAATACCGGCTGAGCTGGCAGGCGTTTCGGTGGCTCATTTCATCACAAATAGGCAATGGAACAAACCCTTCATAATGGACGCACTACAAAGTGTGTTGTCCAAAGATGATATAAACCACATCATGGGTATCATCTTACCAAGTAACCCGATCACAGACCGTCTATATTGGGGACCAAGCAAAAATGGCTGGTTCTCAACCGCCTCCGCCAACTCTTTCATATCTGCCCACACCGGGTCGTCAGATTTCGATTGTGCGTGGATCTGGAATCTTGATGTTCCACCTAAGGTGCGACATTTTCTATGGAAAATATCCAGGGACGGTCTACCGACTAAGACGAGATTACAGAGGTCGCATGTCGTTGTACCTGCTGGTTGTGCTTTCTGTGACAATACAAATGAATCGAGGTATCATATCCTCCTTTGCTGCCCTATGGCTACTGCCTTACGTAAAGCTTTATATATTCATATTCCAAGACATATTTCTGCCAGTGGCATGGGCGCTGCGTTTCCTCTGACTGCGATCAAAGTTGCGATTGGGCCTTCCTCCTTTGCTACTTTAGCCTCAGCTTGGTGGGCCATGTGGTTCTATAGAAACCAACTGGTTTTCGACCACACTAAAAAAGTAACAGTTAATGATATTCTACTGTTACACACCACTACTACTCACGTTTGGATACAATCCAAGTTTCTAAACGATGACCCTTCGGCCCCTTTGACCCCCCTACCCAGCTGTCGTAATGGCAATCTGGACCGGCCTGTTAGAATTAGTGGGTCGAAAGCCAGTCGGCCGGATCGGTCCGGGAAGTGGGATAAACCACCACCGAATAGCTACAAGCTAAATTTCGATGGTTCGGTGACACAGAATGGGAACTCATCTTATGGGTTTGTCATCCGCGATTCAGACGGTTTAGTTGTCTCGGCTGGCAGATCTGTTTGTACGAATATATCGGTCATTTATGCCGAGAACCTCGGTCTCAGGATGGGTCTGTTACGGGCTAAGGAATTGAACCTGTCAACTCTTCTGATCGAAGGAGACAATCTGTTGGTGATAAATGTACTACTTGGGGATTGGAAGTGTCCCTGGTCGATCGAGATGCTACAAGCGGATATTTTATCTGATATTTCGTCCTTTACTCATATAGCTATTCGTCATATTTTCAGGGAATCGAATGCTGTGGCTGACTACCTTGCGCGTAGTGCCCATGCCTCCCCTGCCGACGCTTGCTGTGAGGATGATCCAGAACTCCGAGTTCTCGTCCGGAAGGATGCACTAGGAAGGGCCTCTGCCTTGGCCGACCCGACCTAAATTTTATCTTGCTTCAAAAAAAAAAAGAGAGAGAGAGAGAGAGAATGGATAAAATGTTTACAAGTCTTATTGTGTTTTGTGTTAACAAATCTGGATCATTGATTGAATGAAAATGGATGGTCTAGATTATTTCAAAATTTAAATAAATTCTTAATTAATGAAGTTGGGCCCACAAAAAAAATTGTTTAACTCTCAATTGTTAGAGCGTGTCTTCCAATCCCCTATAAATTCTACTTTTACCCTAACTGATCCTCACAAAACTTCCCGATTGACACCTCCTTCTTCCGCCTTTACACTGGGGTCTTCGACCGCCGCCTCTCCCACCGACGGCGATGAATCCCATGGCGTCCGGAGTCGGCTGCAGTGCGATGATGGTGCCTCGCCTCACCAGATTCCTCTCCCTCGACAGTATCCGGTGCGATGAGGGTTACGCCAACCAGCGGCGGCGAAGCGGCGATGGTGAAGAGGCGATGGCGATCCCGGCGGCCACTGAAGCGACGGCCTCTAAAATCCGGCAGCGGTGGGATGATGGCGCCTCGCCTCGCCATACCCCTCTCCCTCTCCTCTCCCTAGCCAGGATCCGGTGGCCTCTGATTAATCCGAAGGTGGTTCCGGCGGCGATGGCCTCTGAAATCCGCATTCGGCAAGTGCAGCCTCTGAGCACTTCCGGCGGCGATGGCATCTGGTTTCGGGGTCATGTCTGGTTCGTGCCCGTCTCCAAATTTATCATCTGTGTTCATCATCGCTAGGTTGCATCACGATTCCTCCATGGCTTTCTATCGACGAGGCAGACAAAGGAGAAGACAAAAGGTGAGTCCTCTAGGTCGGATTGATAGCAATGATGAAGATGACGGGGTGTTAGGGGCTGATTGATAGCGATGATGGAGATGACGAGGGCTGATTGATAGCGACCATCGGCCATTGTCTGAGAAATTGAAGTCCGTCGACCCGACCCGACCTGGTTCCCTTGCGCCTCTAGTTTTCTATTTCAGATCTATATTATTTTAGGTTTGTTCTATTGATTTATTACTATGAATTTATCAAATATTCAGCAAATTCAGGGTAATTATTCGTTGATAATCAGGAATTGTACATATATATAGGGCAATTAGATATAGGTTTTTTGAAATTCAAACTCATGTCTTTATCGACTATTCGGCAAGTTCATAGTCAATGTTCATTGATAATTAGAAATTATTCATTTGTATAGGGCAATTACATGCAGTCTTGCTGAAATTCATGTATTGTTTATGAATTGATCGTCTATTCGTCAAGTTCGAGTAACTATTCCTTGATAACAAGGAATTATTCATATGTACGTGGGTAATTAGATGCGGTAAATCAAGAATTACAATTATATATTATTTCAACCTAGCGAATAATTACTATCAACTTAGCGAATAATTACTATTAATCTACCGAATAGTTGCTAAATACGTTATCCCATAAAAAAAGCGATTAATTTATGAAATGATAACTCCTCTTTACGGATGAATAATAACGATTAATTTAGCGAATAATTACTATTAACCTGACGAATAGTTGCAAAATTGACTAACTTTTTTCCTATTATCTAACGAATAATAAGTATAAGTTAACGAATGTTTGTATCACCTTATCGAATAGTTCGAATAGTGCACCACACAAAAAACAACGTTAAAAAAATGTAACGCCAAAAAAAACGTACAACACACGCACGTTATTTAGCAAGTGGCAAGGAAAGAAGTGGGTCCCATTGATTTTTAATTAAAGAAAAAAGCCAAAATAGCCAAATAATCTCATCCATTTATTTGCACTAAATCAATGGCCTATATTTGTTAACACAAAACACAATAAGGCTTGTTAACACTGGACCTAACCTTATATATATATATATATATATATATATATATATATATATATATATATATATATATATATATATATATATATATATATATATATATATATATATATATATATATATATATAATTCTGGATCTACCGAATTGTTGAGGTGGTATGGTTTCTGGCTTTGGGGCTAGCATTGTAAAGCAGAGCTATTCTCTTTTGTCGACGTGCGAGAGGTCGTGGACGTGATCGAAACCTGAAGGTTCGTCGGTAGAGTCCAAATCTGAGGTTTCCACTTAGTTCCCCAGGCTTCCCTGAGTGCCTCTACCAACTGACGGATGAGATGTCACGTTTTGCTTTTGTTCTTTCTTGATTAGTACTAGCATGGGTCTGTAACTATACTCTTGTAATTTGGTTTTTCTGGTTTGGTGTTGCATTGTATTTAACTTGTATTGACGGTTTGTCCGTCGCGATTTCATCGGCCTCTCGATCTTGTAATTTGGTTTTTCTGGTTTGGTGTTGCATTGTATTTAACTTGTATTGACGGTTTGTCCGTCGCCGATTTCATCGGCCTCTTGATCCACCGGGTCTGTCCGGTGCATCGAATTTTTACCTGATCAAAAAATAAAATAAAAATAAAAAATAAAAATAAATTATAATATCTAAATAAAGTATAATATAAAATATTTGTATGGAAAAATATTATACTTTAAATTATATATTATTATAATTTCATGAAATACTGTATAAATTTCTCATATATATAAAAGTTAATTCCATAATTTAAGTTTATTAGGTATTTATATGTCTAATAGGGAATTGCACAATCTAACCCTAAACATGTCTACCATGTGATTTATTTGCACGCATACACGCATTTATGTATATTTTATATTGATTGATGTTATATTTTTTTGTTTATAATAATTTACTATATAATTTAGTGTTTACTTTTTAAATTTTAAAATATTACAATATAAATTCATGTATGATGATAAATAAATAAATATCTGTGTATAAAATATTTTAATAAATTTCGTGCCACATACCGAGTATTAACCTAGTTTGTGAAAAACAAGTAAATCGGCATATGAAGTATAATTATAAATCAGGTGTGTTTGGATTCCAATCCATTATGTATTATAATTATAAAAATTTTAATAGTGTTTGATTATACATTATTTAAATAGGTAAAATTTAAATAAAAGACCTTATAAATTAAGTCAATTAAACACTCAGTATTGCTTAAAGTTTATAATTACATTGTAAACTTAATATAATTAATTGACACAATTTATAAGATATTTTATTTAAAATTTATGTTATTTTAAACACATTGTAAAATGAATAATAAAAAAATTACCTAAAAAAAAAAACTATTGGAATCCAAACACACCCTAACTTCTCCACAACACAGAAGGCAACAAAAAAAGCTTTAGAATATGATCTAGAGAATGATGAGGCTACAACTATACATCACAAACTTCAAAACAGATCGAGACGCCAAAAAAAAGTTAAATGGAAGAAACCGCCAGAGGGGTTCATGAAGCTAAATTTTGATGGAGCCAAGGTCGCGTCTGGGCAAGCTGCTGCTGGGTTTGTTATCTGCGATTGTCATGGTAGAGTGGTGTTATGTGGTGCGCAAGGACTTGGGAGCGCTTCTCCAATACAAGCTGAGTGTCTTGGTCTTCATGCCGACCTTCTTTCTGCTGTTAGGATGGGTATCTCGCGCCTTGTGGTGGAAGGAGATTGTCTGACCGTCGTCAACGCCCTTCGTGGGATCGGTACTTGCCCGTGGCCTATTGAGATGGTGATTACCGATGTTCTTTGCCTCTGCAAATCCTTCGAGGCCATCGACTTCTCCCACACGTTTTGGGAAGACAACCAGGTCGCTGACAGATTGGCACACGCTGGTTTGACCTCCTCTTTCTCTGTTGAGTGGTGCCCAGCTGAGATCGAGGATTTAGTCGGTAAGGACGCCATTGGGCAGTGGTTCAACCGAGAGGTTGACCACCCCCAAATTTTCGCCTTGTATAAAAAAAAAAAAAAAAAAGCAGCAAAAAGACGGATTTGTCCTCCTACCTCGTTTTCCCTTTTCGCTCAGGGAGCTCACGAAGAAAGGTTTCAATTTGATATTCGTCTTTCCATGTTCTGCAATCCGGCAACAGAAATCGGAAGACCAAAAGAGCCGTTCGTTTAACTCTCAAAATCTCCTCTCTCTTCCCAGGAGGATCTCCGATTCATCCAAGGTACGTTTTCCTTTCCTCCTCCCGGTGGCGGCGGAGATTTTGATGCGCTCCATTGTTTCGAGTTTGATGTATGACAAAAAAAGCTCAAACCATCTTTTGTTTTGTTTTGATTTTTCGATTCATGCGCTCCATTGTCTCGCTCTATTCCTAATATGATTTGATCTTCAGAGTCTTTCGTTCGATGAGAGCCTTAAAAAATGCGTTTCTGCTCGTTTGACGCCTTCCTTGGCATTTGTTCTGTTGTGAGCTGGTTTAGGGTTTTAATTTGTGTTAGGTTTTCACAATCTGCGGGGATACTGATTGATTTGTATCTTGCTTTACTTTTGTTTTGCGATTAAATCTAAAAGACTTTGGTCAACATCTTATTGTTCTTGATATTTGCGTTTCAGGATCTGGATAGTCTATTGATCAAATCCGATTGAGTATTATTTGTGTTTGTTGTGATCCCCAGATGGGATGGTTCTTTGTTTTGATTTTTATCATCATGAGCTAAGATTTTGACGATCAAGAACTGATTTTGCTTATGTCTTTGATTTGTGCAGCAGACCGTGAGTGGCGCCCTGTTGATAATTTTGTGCTCTTTTGATGGATAATAATCTGCAAGATAGTGCCTTGAATGCTTGTGATGCATCTGCAACTGTACATGAAAATGCTAATGCAAGTGTGGAAGGTTTGACATCAAACCTAACTAACAATAATTATATCTATAGGGATGATGTTGTTAAGCTTAATGATGGAAATAAGGTTGGGATGGTGACTGAAGTTGCTGGGGAATTAGACTCAGAAAGTGATATTACAGATGATGAAGATGATGACGACGACGACGATGATGCTGAGGAGGAAGAGGAAGATGAGGATGATGAGGAGGAAGAGGGAGAGAGGGAGGTGGAAGGTGACAGGGAGGAGGCTGGAGAGGAGGATGGAGGGGAAAAGGAAAGAGGTGATGCTGATAACAAGGCAGGTGAAATTATCAGAAACAGTGATGCAAATGAGAGTGCAGATGAAAACAGAAACAATGGTTCCTTACTACCTGATCAGGTGCGGGTGCTCTGGCTAGATGATTCTGAGTCTTCACACAATATCAATGAGTTAGCTCTTGTTGATAGAGGTTTTCTACATGGAGATTATGTAGCTTCTGCCTCAAACCCAACTGGGCAGGTGGGTCTTGTGGTGGATGTTAATATCTATGTTGATCTGTTAACCCCTGATGGTTCTATTATAAAAGATGTGTCCACAAGGGATTTGAAACGTGTGAGAGATATAACCCTAGGTGATTTTGTAATCTTTGGTCCTTGGCTTGGTAGAGTTGATGATGTTCTAGATAATGTGACAGTGTTATTTGATGATGGTTCAGTATGTAAAGTCATAAGGGCTGATCCACTGCGACTTGTACCAACTAACAAAAGCTCAATTGAAGATGGTCATTGTCCATATCATCCTGGACAACGAGTAAGGGCAAGTTCCTCTTCTATTTTCAAGAATTCTCTGTGGTCAACAGGTTCATGGAAAGCTAATAAACGGGAAGGGACCGTTATGAAAATATCAGTTGGGTCGGTGTATTGTCACTGGATAGCATCTGCTGGCTATGGACCAGAATCGTCTAGCACTCCAGCAGAAGAACAGAGTCCTAAAAACTTAAAATTATTATCGTGCTTTACTCATGCTAACTGGCAGTTGGGTGACTGGTGTCTTCTTCCTTCTTCAGCGCACTCATCCTCCATTCCGATGGACAAGGGTTCGTCAAAGGTTGAGCTTCAGGAAGACTCTGGTCATGCTCATGCTGGATCTGTTTCAGATGATGCTACACCCGAGGAATCAACTGGGACCAGTGAACCCATGGATCTTGACCGGCTTGTTTCAAATGATGGAACTGGCCATTGCAATGTTTCATCCAAATCAGGTTCTTCTGTCAGTTCTTTGTCAGTGTCAAAGGGATCTGCCCATGAAGCATGGCCTATTCATAGGAAGAAGCTTCGTAAAGTTGTGATCAAGAGAGAGAAGAAGATACGCAAAAAGGAGGAAACATTTGAGAAAGCACTTCAAATAGTTAATACCAAGACTAGAGTTAGTGTGGCATGGCAGGATGGAGTCGTAGAGAATCAACTAGAAACTACATCTCTAATTCCAGTTGAGAGTCCTGGTGATCATGACTTCGTTGCAGAACAATATGTGGTGGAGAGAGGCAATGATGACACCGAAGATGTGTCTGAAATTAGACGAGTTGGAGTTGTGAAAAGTGTTAATTCAAAGGAGAAAACAGCTTGTGTTAAGTGGTTAAAGCCAGTTGCAAGACCAGAAGATCTTCGGGAGTTTGATAAAGAGGAAATCGTGAGTGTTTATGAGCTCGAAGGGCATCCAGACTATGATTATTGTTATGGGGATGTTGTTGTTCGCTTGTCACCAATTTCTCTCCCAGATGAAACAAATTATCTGGGGTCTGGGGAGGAAATGCAACAGCAAAGTGGCTCAGATGTGCTTAAATATGATACAAAGAAGCAGCCTTCAGTCAGTGAAGTAGATAATCCTGCTGCAGAGGATGTTTCAACGGAGTTTTCTGATCTTTCATGGGTTGGCAATATTACTGGTCTTAATGATGGCGACATTGAGGTCACCTGGGCTGATGGCATGATTTCTACGGTATGTTTTTGTTTGATTATCCCCATATTATTGCTTTTCATGACATAAATCCCCTACATTATGGGCTCAGATTGCTTTGCTAAATTTACAGTTTCATATTTGTGATAATCTAGACCTTGTTCTTGGTTGATTTGCAACTATTCTTCACTAACTTCATTTAATTTGTATCAGGTTGGACCACAAGCCATCTATGTTGTGGGACGGGATGACGATGATGCATCTGTTGCCGCAGGCAGTGAAATTAGTGATGCTGCTAGCTGGGAAACAGTTGAAGATGATGATGAAATGGATGCTCATGGGAGTGAACAGAAGGTTTTGGTGTTTCCCTTTTACTATATGATTTGAATGATGTGGCTATTGTTATTCCCTGATTTCTGGGTATTTTACACTGCTATTTATTTGAGCCATGCCAAACTATCTTCTATAATAATTCAAGCTGGCAAAAAATGTTGAAGATAATTTTAAGAGGTTCAATGATATTATTTAGAATAAAGCAGGACTAGGAGCTAAGCCTGATGTAGTTGAACTTCTCATATGATTCAGGAGAGAAGCAAGAAAATGAAAATTAAGAATAGGAAAGAGGGTAGTTCAGTGTAAAGTGTAAACTAATCAAGTGCAGATTGTGGAATAGATAAACTAATAGATCTACCCAACTAAATAGTAAAACAGATACTGGCACAGTGGCACATAAATCAGGTCATCGAAACGAGAATCCTAAACCCAAACCCTTATCAAACCCTGTTCTTAAACTCCAAATATAAATAGATGCTACTCAACAAATGCAGATTCAGTAAAAACAGCATTTAGAAAAGTATCCTAGAAATGTTTCTGCCAGACACTAAAGTCAGCCTATTGTTCTGCATTTTGAATTGCTCATGTTTTCATGTAAAACCTTTTGTTGCCTCATGTATAAAATAGAATTGCTTCAATGAAGGGAAAAAAAGGAAAGGATGGAATTCTGGTGGATGGTAGTCTTAAAAGGAAATGATAACCACACAAGCTTTTTTACTTGTGGTATATACTTACATTTATTTATTTTAACTATTTTTGGGATTAAAAGATCATATTAATGCTAAATCTTCTCATTGCATGATAATAAAGTGCAATTCATTTTGTATCTAATGATAAATAATTTTCATCATAGCATTGTTTTCTTGGTAACCTGATGCTATTAGTGTGTGATTGAAGGAACCTGTATCTGCAAGTGATACTGACATTAATACTGGCATGGAGGAAATCATTGTGGATGGAGAAAATAATGCTGGAAGGAATGGACCATTATCTATACCTCTAGCTGCCATTGGATTTGTTACTAGACTAGCTAGTGGAATATTCTCCCGAGGAAGAAAAGATGAGGACGTGTTAAGAACAGATGCTGCAGATGAAAACGAAGAGTTCCCATTAGGGGATACAAGTAATGTTGCTGAGGGACCTTACCACGGATCTACCTCTCAAGATTATAGTTCTAATAGCGTGCAAGTTATTGGTGATAAAGATGATGAAGAGTCAAAAAATTTGCCGAATGAAAAACCAAATGTTCCACCAATTGATGCAGGCAGTCTGCTGCATGACAGTCCTTCAACTGGCAATTACAGTTTCAAACACTTTGATACAGCTAAGGATCCACTGGATCATTTTTTCCTTGATGTAGATATGTCGGTAAGATTTGATCTTTCTATCTTGAATAGTGTGGTTTTTAATGTGAAAAAAGGTTTTGCAACTTTTCTAAGTAACTTCAAAGATGGGTTTGCAGTTTCGAAACTTCCAGAACTGCAGCTTTGTATAAAAAGAACTTTCTTGTTGGGTTTCTCGTTGCTGAGAATTTCATTAAGATATTTACTGTTCTTTTTCTCATTTATTTCCTTCCCGTGGGTTCTAAACAATTCTTCACAGCGCCACCTCCCCCCCAATAATAAATGATTTTAGTAAAGAACAAGACTAAGGCTCCGTTTGCATAGCCATGTATTATGACTTATAATGCACAATATTTTTTATAATATATGTAATGCTATATTGTGCATTATAAGTCATAATACATGGCTACATGGCTATCCAAATGGGCCCTAACATGAAATTTTTAGGCTCAAATCTTTTGTGCTTCGCCCACTGAGTTGTTGCTCATGTTTTATTAATTTTTGTAGAGAAATAGCAGTAGGAAGTGGCTTAAGAAAGTTCAACAAGACTGGAACATTCTTCAGAATAATCTACCAGGTTGGTGGATTCTTCTTTGTGGTTGTGAATATATTTCTTTCTAGGGTACCACTGTTCTGATCTTTATTTGTTATATTATACTAGATAGTATCTATGTGCGAGTTTATGAAGATCGCATGGATTTGTTGAGGGCAGTTATTGTTGGGGCATATGGGACACCCTATCAAGATGGAATGTTTTTCTTTGATTTTCATCTTCCAGCTGAGTACCCTGATGTTCCTCCGGTAATAATGCTAATCGAGTTCTATTTCAGGAGTATATGCTGTTGAATGAGATGTAGATACATTCTTATTTTGATTCAGCGTGATCATGCTTCTATTTTTCTTAAAGCCCTACTGTCATTTTGCAGTCAGCTCACTATCATTCTGGTGGGTGGCGGTTAAATCCAAATCTGTATGAGGAAGGCAAAGTGTGTCTGAGCCTACTGAACACCTGGACTGGCAGAGGAAATGAAGTATGGGATCCAAAATGTTCTAGTATCCTGCAAGTTCTGGTTTCACTCCAAGGACTTGTGCTAAATTCTAAGCCATATTTTAATGAAGCTGGATATGATAAGCAAGTCGGAACAGCTGAAGGAGAGAAAAACTCATTGTCATACAATGAGAATACCTTTCTGTTGAACTGCAAAACAATTATGTACCTTATTCGGAAACCTCCAAAGGTAACAGAAGATCCTCCCACTTTGGCTTATTAACTTTTCCCTGGACTGCTATCAGTGATGAATTTTGTGTTACACTTGCCTTATGTTGCACCTCGCTGTATATAGTTTTGAAAGTATATTTGCAACAACAGTTAGAAATTCTTGGATGTGGAAATTTTCAAGATCTTATACATTAGATCTCTACATTAGTCTAACAAGTAACATCTGCTTTCATTGTAAAGGAGGAGCTAGCAATGTGTTTTGTCCATATTCTATCCTGACATCCCTTATGTCAACACTTAGCCACACTGTTGACTTGTGAAATGTCCTAGCCTATGTGCTCTGCAAGTTTTCATTTATCTTTTACCTTTTTACTTAATATTGATAGCGAGTATGATATAAAATAATGATAACAATGAAATGATGCAATAAGAGAATCTGTCTATGTTCTTTGGTTGTTTGATGTCGGTTGTGATACAACTATGAACTACCTATCAATAAACAAACTCATTCACACAGTGAATTAATCCTTTGGGACGGGGACAGCATAAGCCGTCTGACCTGTGATTGCAAGTGTTCGTTTCTGTAGGAGTTTGATGCTGTTCTACATAATTTTTATCTCTTGTCTTTTTAGATCTGGCTTATTTGGCCGTTGTTCATTTGATTTTGTAATGATTAGACCCAAGATAGTGATAATAAATTGTTGTAGGGTTCTGTTTGGCTGTTATGCAAATATGCATATGATTGTCCATACTAGTTATATTATCTGTGCCTGCTTCATTTGGGTGTTCTGTAGCCTTTAACCTCAAAATTAAAATTCTACATGCAGCTGAGCAATATTTTTTTTTTCAGTAGCTCTTATTATTACTATTATGATTGTTATCCTTATCTTGGTTTTTGCTAATGCATCATAAACTGTTATAAGATTTAATTCAATAGAGGGGTATTTTAGATCCCAATTGAGAACTAACTGGAATTTGTTTGCACATTCATTTTGGTGCCATTTAGCTTTGTTTTTAAGACATTGTGGCTTAGCTGTGGGTCATTTTATTATAAATTGCATTGTGTTTGCTAGACTGTATAAACTGCATTCTTTCTGGCTCTATCATTTCAATATTTGGGCAAAAGTAAACTCTCTTGAAAATTTTGTTATTATATTTATCCCTCAATTGACCAATAAAATTCCGAAAGTAACTTATTTGATGAACATCTAGGATTTTGATGTCCTTGTCAAGGATCACTTCAAGCACCGTGGATATTATATTCTCAAGGCCTGTGATGCATATATGAAGGGCTACTTGATTGGAACTCTTACCGAAGATGCCTCTGTAAATGAAAAGAGTGAGCCAAACTCTACGTCTGTTGGTTTCAAGCTGATGCTGGCTAAGCTTTTGCCGAAGCTTTATACAGCTTTAAACGAGCTTGGAGCTGATTGCTCTGAATTCAAACATCTTCAGCAGTCATAGTCAACATTGCAAGGGCTTGGTTTTTGAACTCAACTGTCGCAAACAGGTCAGCTTTCAAAGTACATCCAAAATTAAAGTGCTGTTTCTGGATCTTTTCTTCACCTCCTGAAGCAATGCCTGATCTGATGGCCAAAGTTTACACCTCCTGAAGTTTAATTCACTGATTAGTGGCTTGCACTTTGCCCTTTGTTTTTCCTGGACAGAAGTGACCTGGGTTCTAATATACGATGATAAAATCTACAGCTTATTAACTCCATTTGATTGATTCTATTGTTAAAAAGATGTGCTAGGGATATTTTCCCAGATTCTGTGCTGGTGAACCTGAACTATAGAAGCACCATCTCCATATCATTTCTTCATCCTGTCAATCTGAATGTACTTCAGTTTGTACATGCTGCGATTATTTGAATTGTTTTATGGGACTCTGCAAAAGGGTAAAACCCGTAAAAAGTCCCTTGCTTTTACACTAATTCATCTTGAATTTGATGCATGGTGTCTTGAAAGTCCAATGTTGTATTGTTAACTGCTGTTGTTAGGGGTAGCAAAAGGATACATTATATTCCTTTTACTTTTGATTCAAACATATTTACCTTGAACAAAAAAAGTTGTCACCTATATCTATTTTCTTTGCAAGAATTATTGCTTGTTTGGTCATTTTGGTGTGAGAGAAAAATGTAATTGAAGTGGAATGACTATTGTTTTCCTTGGATTTGCTCTACGCTGAGTTCCATGTTACGTCGGGTCGGGTTTGGGTCGATATTGGAATGGTCATGATCGGATTTGATCATGTGTGGGCCGGGCCGGCTAGGTCTGGTCATTATCGGGTTGTGTTAGTTTTAGGTTTCGGCCACAATCAAGTCTATGTCAATAAAGCATCTCCAATCGTATAACCTAGTATAAATGCTTAAATGTATATATTTTGATTACAAAAATATGCTCTATTTGTTGTTTTTAAAATGCAAAATGGTTTATAGATGAAAATTGAAAAGCATCATGGCCTCTTCTTCAACAATTGACGTGTACGAATAGTTATGTTAGGTACTGCCTAGTCTTTTTATAAGGACTTAGCCCCCGTTTGTTTTTTGGTGGGGAAAAATAATGATTACCCTCGTGAATATAGTCTATATTTAAGTTAAGATTCATTGATCACTATTCTAATCATTCCCCTCCTTCTCCCATTTTCCATACAAATGTGTTAACCTTCTATTCCCTAATTTTGAGGGGGTAACTAATACCTCTAGGATGGGCTAATATTCCCTCCCATCCTCTCCTCCAAGCTCACAAAAATTGGTGATCATATACATTTTATGTGTTAAATTTAATACCTTACCTTTCCTTTCCCTAGTTTGTGATGATAAAGAGCTTAAGCTTCTTGCGCTAAGTGAATTTGAAGTCTCGATTGACATAGCAATTGGATAGGGTTCTTAATGTCAATCTAGAGGAGTTAATATGGTTGTTGAGGAATCGAGATCATCTCGTAGGTGGTATGTTTTTTTGTCATTTTCAGCAAGAATTGACCGAACAACCTCTTTGAGAAATCTATATATAAATAGGCTGGGTGACGCCGCGTGCGTATATGCGTGGTCTATTCGTATTTGGATTGTAAATGTTACGTTTTATATGTGTAAATATTCATACGTATAAATAGTTGTAATTGAGTTTATATAGTAGAGTTGTTGATTTGAGAAATCTGTAATTTGAGTATTTTAAGAAAAAAAAACATAAAGCTGTGTGAAATTGATGAAATATGAAAATTTATAATTTTGAAAAGAAATAAAAGAACATTGAAATAAAAAAATTAATATTTTTAAATTCAAACTTTTAAGGGTAAAAAAGACATTTTATAAAAAAAAGATGAAAATTACTTAGAAGGACATACTTAATATAAATTGAGAATATAATTTATGAGGGCCAAATAGATATTTCCACCAAAAAAACAATTAAAAAATTAAAAGTGGAAATTACTATTCATTTGAAACTTCATGCTATTATAAGGTGTATGATATAGACTTGAAGTCTTCTTTGATGCAGTTACTTATGTGTCATTTTCTGGTGTAATCTGACTCTGGAGTGTTTTGACATGTCAATTAACGATGATCCAATATATTCAAGTCATATTAGTCAATGACTCAGTTTATTTAAGTGTCATCCTATGTGTCCATATTAATTGATGACTAATTAATTATTTGTAATATAAATAATGCTTGCTCATTAGAAACAGACTCTTAGAACTCTTTTGCACGCTTAGCTTTTAATTCTACGTTGAAAGTATAAACTAATCAAGTTTTACTATATAGGTCGCCAAGTTACTTAATATATTGCCAATTGATTTTAAAATAAAATCTAAATCGATTTATATGCTGGGCTACTAATACACACAAGTACGCATGCACATCAATAAGAACCAAATGTACAAAGTTTGAACATGTAAATAGAACACTAATATTGTGAAATTAGATAATTTTTATTATTCTGAAGTATTAAATCCACCCTAATTAAGAGCTAGCATGAAAGCTGCCTGATTTGAATACCACTGGTATGGGTTCGAATCGGGGACCTATGAATGCTACCCACAAGTCCTTTCCGGTGAGCCATTACAATCATTATGCCATGGCTAAAGAGAATACTCCTATTACTTTAGAAGACAAATAAAGGGGATAGATATGCATTCTTAAAGAGAACTGCAAATAAACAAAGGCCACTAATAAAGTAAAAAAAAGAAAGAAAAGGGAGCAATAATACACAGAGGGGCCAGGCTAGGGCTAATCAGGAATTTACACAAACAAGAAAATGAAAAGTAACCAAAAAAAAAGCTAAAACATTCACAATCCACACCATGACACCAAGCAATAAGAAAAGCAAATAAAGTGACAAATGATTCACACACCATCATCTTTCTTTCCAATCCATAAGAAGTTAAATATATGCAGGCAGGCCCTCCTTGTTCCTTGATTCATCCTGGTTTTAATTTAGTTGGTGGGGTTGCTCCTGAATGAACCCAATGCCTTGATTGCAGCTGCTCTCAAGATGTACTGGTGGTATGCTGCTGCTGCCATTGCTCCCACAAATGGCCCTACCCAGAATATCCACTGCACATTTCGACACCGCAATATTATCGTTAGTATTCGTTATATGTAGTTTCTTCGGCTCTATGTACTAGTTCACTTGTTTGTTACACAACATAGAGTCTTAAAGACTTGAAAAAGTAATTAATTAAGATTGGAGGCTATATATATTATATAGGAGTTTTGAATTACATGGTCATCCCACACTTTCTTTTTGTTGAAGATGACAGCAGCTCCAAAGCTCCTTGCTGGGTTGATACCAGTCCCGGTGATCGGGATGGTGGCCAAGTGTACCATGAACACCGCAAACCCGATTGGCAGAGGTGCCAAAACCTATTCACACAAATATCACTAAGGCTTGGATTTCTTATATTATCAATGTGGGATGTATCGTTTTATATATACTTATGGGAGGGAGGCGGGGGGCTTACGGGCACGTGAGAGTCGCGTGCGCTCCTCTTGGGGTCAGTGGCGGAGAAGACGGTGTAGACGAGGAGGAAGGTGCCAATGATCTCAGCACCGAGGGCGGTGCCCTTGTTGTAGCCATGGTTGACGGAGTTGGCACCGCCGCCAAGGGAGTTGTAGGGGTGCTTCATGAAGGCCTTGACCAGACCCACTCCGCAGATGGCTCCAAGGCACTGAGCCACCATGTAGCTAACCGCCCTCACCAGCGACAGCTTCCTCGCCAGGAATAGCCCGAACGTCACCGCTGGGTTTATGTGTCCTCCTGTTTGCATTGGATTCCATTTTTTTTTTTTTACCAAACATGATTAGATTAATTAACCCACCTAAAGGACTCAAAAGGGAACAAATTACCGCAGCTCCCCGATTTAATCAACTTTAAGGTAGTTTTGCGATTAGAAAAATAGCACTAACTATGTGATGACTTACAATAATAGACCAATCAAATTGTTTTGTTGTTCAATATTCTTAAAACTAGCATAAACTAATTACAATGTCTCACCAATTATGTAACGTGTTAATAATATCTCAGTG
Organism: Persicaria tinctoria; assembly: GCA_037127255.1. Classification (NCBI taxonomy): domain Eukaryota; kingdom Viridiplantae; phylum Streptophyta; class Magnoliopsida; order Caryophyllales; family Polygonaceae; genus Persicaria; species Persicaria tinctoria. Next base: position 68,134,435 of record JBANSL010000009.1, read on the forward strand.
ATCACTCTCAACGAGTTTTTTCCATTAAAACTAAGTATTGTTAGGAGTGTTGAACTATATGTGGTCGGTCACGTCTTTTTAAAACACAAATAACAAGCTGCACGAGTTTTAATGATGAGTAGAAAAACTAGTTCAGGGTGTGTTTGGTAACGATATCTAGATAATATCGATATCGGTATCGATATCAAGATATCAATATCGGGTGATATCTTGATATCAAGATATCGGTATCGGTATCAAGATATCGATATCGGGCGATATCGATATCAATATCTTGATTCCTCCCAAAGATGAGTATATCAAAATAGGCCAAATTTGATATCTAGATATCAACTGATATCGATATCTGACTCTTACCAAAAACACAGATATCAGATATCACTTGATATCAAGTGATATATTATGCATACCAAACACTAGATATCGATATCAGTTCAAATGATATCGATATCTAGCCCTACCAAACACTAGATATCAGATATCGGGGCTGATATATGATATCTAGATATCATTACCAAACACACCCTCAAGTTATTTGCAACTTATCTCATAATAATTACTGTTATTTTTCACAATATTGATATTATTTTCTGCTAGTACCCCAAACTCCCAAACTAAGAATGATTTAGTGTGATTTGCCCCATTAAAAATTTTAAAAAATGGAGTTAGAAGCTAGCCCACAAATAGAAAGTTCAAGCTTTTGTAACAAAATTTATGTTAATTTGGTACATGTATAAATGTATAATTAAGCTTCACCCTCTCTCATATATTATTGGGTAATTTTGATTTTTTTAATAAAAAATTCATATTGGATAATTTAGAGTGTAGTATACCCCAAAAAAACCTACTACTACTAATCCTCCATTTCTCTCAAAATAGTTACTTTTGTCATTTTTTTTTAATTAAAAACGATAAAAATTATATAAAATAGCAATGGTTTATTAATTTTAAAAAATAATTTTATACGGAGTACTTAATAAAATTATCTATAAAATTATTTTAAAAAAATTAATATTTTATAAAAAAAATTAACTTATTGAATAACGTGTCAAAAAAAATCAAATAACAAGATGAGGGGTAATAACCAAATTTTTTTTTTTTTTATTTTATAGAATAAAAATAATGTAGAATGGTTAGGCCGGGAAATACCAGAGATACCGGCAGTGCAGTAAACAAGGACGAAGATCATGCCACCGAAGGCCCATGCGATGCTGAGAAGACCGACGCCTTCGCAGGGGCCCTTCGGCTGCGACTTCTTGTGGCCGATGACGGTTGCGATGGAGACGTACAGGAAGAGCAGAGTCGCTATGAACTCCGCTATAAGGGCCCTGTAGAAGGACCACTCCTTGAGCTCGCCGATGTCCAGCAACGGTGCAGGTGGAGGGTCCACGTAGTCCTTACCATGGGGGTGCACCTCCCTCTCCCCCTCCTCCATCACTTCCTTCGACATCTATCTGTCCCTCTCGATCCTCTTCTTCTAGCTAGCTGCAAGTACTGTGATGGTGATCCCAAACTGGTTGAAGAATGTTTGATATCAATCAAATAATAGAGGAGTTTTGGATTAAGGTCCTTAAGGAGGGTTGGGTTGGGTTATATAATGAGGACTACACAAATGGATAAGCACAGGGTAAAGTTTCTTTCTTTCACTAAAGTCATTATTTAATCATGAAAAGGTCCTACGTACACAAAACTTATTAATATTAAGCATTTAAGCATATACAGTAGTACTAAGGATTCCCCTCTAAAAATAAAATTGTGTTTAGCAAAGGTTTCTTTGTAAAAATATTATGTTATGAGCTGTTTGATGAAATTGATATGCATTTGTAACTTATTTTAAAGCTAATAGGAGGGATGACAATGAAGAACATATATGGTTATACATATTTTACAGTTATTGAAGAATTAAATTAAATATCAAGCGAGAAAATCCTTGATTAAATTACTTATTATATCTTGTTGGGTCCGACCAAAAAGCTCAACATATAAGTCAGACTGGGACATCATCTCAAAACCAATTGACTATAGATAGAGTAGTCCATTCACTTATATGTTGGGTTCAAAATCATCCCACTTTCGATATGGGATTCACAAGTATCCCAACATAACTCATATTTATAATGAGATGAATATGAACATCGTAGATGACTACAGTCTACAGGGGCGGAGGATCGGAGTTGCGCAGAGTCTGGATCGTAGCACCTCAACATCTTTAGAATTTTTTTTCCCATACTGGCCAAAAAACTAAAAGAAATTTGGAGATTAGCCAAAACTCGAAAGTATTTTATAAATTAGCCAAAGTGGGGTGTTGGAGGGTAAAATTTCGTGAATTGATTTAAATTCATGATATTATAAACAATGTAATCGAATTTCATCAAAATAAGCATGTTTCAAAATTGGGCTTATTAAAATAAAAAAAAATTAGGCCCACACCCAGCTAGCCCAACACTAGTGAAAAGCCCTGCATATTGGTAACTGTTGAATTTGGAGGTTAACCACTGGAACTGATGCTTTCCATTGCAAACCTGCAGTTAACAACAACAACAACAACTAAATTAAATGGGAGGTGGGTCCGCAGTTGTACATTACGTGGGGATGGAAAGGGGATTTTAATTAACTTCCCTCCATCTCCTCTATAAAAGGCTACATACTAAAATCAGAGGGTCCCCTTCGGCTGGCCTCCTCTTCTTCCCAATATCAACAGAGCAACCAATCTTCCTGGCTTTCTTCTGCTTGCTTCAAACAAATTCACCTGTAGCAACATACAAAACAAACGAAAATTAGCAAGCAGCAGCATAACTTTTTAAAGGCCAAAACAGAGGGTAGAAAGTCTATCCTATTTTCTTTTCTTTGTTTTGCAGGTAAAATTAAGCATTGCAATGGAGAAGACCTGGGCTCGGGTTTACATGCTCTCACCTAGTGTTTGGACTCGTCGGCTTGAAAGTAGTGTCTTTCGCCTAGAGACCCGTCATAGGTTGAGAGCATCCACTCTCGTAGTTGGTTTGAAAGTATATTCTTTCGCCACAACATTCGATCCCGGCGTGGATCGATTTATCGGGTCGAAGTGTTGTCGAAATTTTGGGAGAATTTTTTTTTTTTCCCAGACTGGCCAAAAAACTAAAAGAAATTTGGAGATTAGTCAAAACTCGAAAGTATTTTGTAAATTAGCCAAAGTGGGGTAAAGTCGCTTTTTCAAATAATGATTTTACCCCAGATTAAACTATATATACTACCCTGTGCTTATCCATTTGTGTAAATTAGCCAAAGTGTTAGTATATAATAGGTAAGTCACTAAATATAGGAGAGTCGTTGCTTAAAACATCGACTCTCCTTTTTTATTTTAAAACAACGACTCTTTTTTTTTTTTGAAAACGTTGAAAATGAAACCGGAGGCGGAGGACATAATGATAGTCGAGTTTGAGATGCTTGGTGTGCTCATGAAAAATTGGATTCTCGGCAATGTGAATTGCCGACTTGTTGTCACAGTGAAGGGGAATGGGCTTGGACACAGTACACCGAAGATCACTGAGAATCGAATCCAACCACACAAGCTCACTAGAGGTCTTTGACATGTTGCGATATTCTGATTCAGACGAAGACGTGGAGACGGTGAATTGCTTCTTTGTTTTCCATGACACCAAGGCAGTGCCCAAAAACACACAAAAGCATGTGATCGAGCGCCCAGAGAACACACAGTTCCCCCAATCAGCGTCACAAAACCCATTGAGAGTGATGCTATTATCAGTTGGGTATAAGAAACCCAAATTAGAGGAGCCCTTAAGGTATTTGACAACATGAAGTGCAGTCTGCCAATGTGGAAGCCGAGGATAACACATGAATTGACTGAGGTGTTGTACCGAATAAGAAATGTCAGGACGAGTCATGTTGAGGAACAACAATCTTCTCACAAGTCTCCGATACTTCTCAGGATCCTCCATGAGTTCCCCTTGATTAGTAGATAGCTTTAGACCACAAGGCATAGGGAATGGAGAGGGCTTGCAATCACACATATTGGTGTTCTGCAGTATGTCCAGTACATACTTGCGCTGATTCAACAAAGTGCCAGTTGAGCTTCTGGCAATCTCAAGACCCACTAAATAACGAGCATCACCCAAGTCCTTGATAGTGAAAGCTCGATGCAGGGAACATTTAACCTCTTCAAGAACAGCCAAACATTCCTCAATAATCAAAAGACCATCGGCATACACTAGCACTGCAATTAATCCAGTGGAATCAAACCTTGGGAACAAGGAATAATCATAAATTGATTGAGCAAAGCCCAGAGACAACAAGAATCTTGTGAGCTCCACATTCCATTGGCGTGAAGCTTGCTTCAATCCATATAGTGAGTGCTTGAGCTTGCAAACTTGAGATGGCTGTGCTTTAGAATATCCTTCAGGAACAGTCATATAGACCTCCTCATCAAGAAAACCATGTGAAAACACATTGTTTACATCCAATTGATGTAAAGGCCTATGCTTGAGAGTGGCTAGAGCAATGAGCAATCTAATAGAGGTAAACTTTGCAACCGAGGAGAAGGTATGCTTGTAGTCTTTACCTTTGATTTGGTTGTAGCCTTTAGCTACCAAACGTGCCTTATAACGCTCCACACTCCCATCATATTTGAATTTAATCTTGTACACCTATTTTGAACCAATAGGTGACTTGCCATGAGGCAAAGTAGTAAGCTCCCAAGTACTGTTGTGCTCCAATGCTTGCAGTTGCAGCTCAACATTAATTGCCTCAACCCACTATGGATCCTTCACTGCTTGTTTGTATGTGAGAGGTTCTTGGATGGCTAGAACATGTGCAAGAGATGCAACATATTCAGGGGTATAGTAGGCTTGGTTAGAAAGAGAAGTGGCTAGAAAAATATTTGAGGTGGAGTTATTTTTTAGGGAAGGACCAACAAAGTCTTTTAGGTAAGAAGGAATGTGAGATTGTCTTGTGGATCTCCTTAAAGGAGCATTGGGGCCAACTGTAACAGAAGAAGGGCCTTCTGCCACAGTAGAAGGGACAATTGGATTTGAAATGGTACGGGATTCAGTGGGAAGAACATGATCAATATCAGTGGGAGGACAACAATCCTCATCATCACCAAGAGACACAAGGGGCATTGAATCTGTAGGAAAAGGAGATTTAGTGGAAGGTTTGCTGGGTTGAAAAGGAAATACAGATTCCTGAAAAGCCACATCTCTATTGATAATGACCTTATGAGTGTCCAATTCAAACAATTTGTATCCTTTCTGATCATGAGGGAAACCTAGCAGAATGCACTTCATAGCTCTAGATGCAAATTTGTCCTTAGTTCTACCTCTGATCAAAGAATAGCATAGACATCCAACCACTCTAAGATGAGAATAGTCAGGAGCTTTTCCATACAACCTCTCAAATGGTGTTACCTAGTGCAACACAGCAGATGGAAGAAGATGAATGATGTGTGGCTGCCAAGACACAATCTCCCCAAAAACTCACAGGTAAATGAGCATGAAACCTTATAGCCCTGGCTATTTCTATGATATGTCTATGCTTCCTTTCTACGCGACCATTCTGCTGAGGCACACGAGGGACTGACTTTTGAACGTTTTCATTGGAGGTAATACTCCAACGCCAAATGCATTACTTATTAGAACTTGACCTCTTGTGCCTTTGTGATGAGCACGAATAATAACTTATTTGGTAGCAGATCTAACCAATTTCCAACCCCAATCCAAGACCCATCCAGAACACTAATGATACAAAGGAAAACCAATTCAACTAATTTTAAATTAAACTATTATTAGTTGGCTTTTTAAAAGTAGAAGCACAATTACATGATCTATTATTATGCATAATCTAACAAAGAGTTTGTATCTTTAATCATTTCATGCAATAAATGAATCAATGAGATTTTGAAGAAATAATGGATACTTCATACAATAAACTGGCTTACCGGGAAACCATGATTCCCCATGGTATGCCATTTAAGAATATTCTATAATGGCTTAGGGGTGAAGATTATAACATCCCATCTCACATCGGATATAATAAGAATATTCGGAGTGATTTATAAGTGAATCAAGCTCTATCCATGTTACAAGAACTCTTCCTCATTTTCTTTTTATGGGACTCCCATCTACCCAAATTGCAGTTACATTAATATTTGACACGACGAGTCCCCTTGTTAGGTTGGTGATCCAGTCCTAAAGTGGCAGAAGTGTCCATGCTACAGCCATAGAGTGGAGTGCACGGAGGGGTGAATCCTCATGGTTTGCACGTATGTATATTTCCATTAGCCTACTCTTCTATATTTTCTTGTGTATTTCTCCTAAGCTAAACCAACTATATGTTACTAACCATATATATTATTTGTGTTCTTAATGTTGTAGGTGCAAAACCGAGTTTTGCGATGAGTGATTTGAGCCACGTACGATGTAACCGAGTTCTAGCTCAGCTAAGCTACGTTTGTGAAAAGTAAAAACAAGTGCAAAATTCAAATAAAATAACATTGCACACAGATAACCTCATGTTATCTTTTCGAAACCAATACAACATTTAATAGTTGTTGTTATTCATCACAAGCTTGAAATACATCTCCCAATGCCCATCAACTCTTTAGTACTCTTTAATGGTACTGGGTCAAAAACAACAAGAGAACAACAAGCATTAACTCATTCAATAGTGTAGAATAGGAAATTATATATGTTCACGCGAGCATTTACATGACTTTCCCTAGGCAACAAAAAATTATAACATCGTAAAAACATGATGTCAATGGTTAAACAGAAGTGAAGGTCATTCACTAGCACCCTGCCACAGGTTGGGCAATGAAGTTAATTAGATAAACTTAAAATTGTGCACACATCTCCAAATTATTTAAAGCCAAGTGGAATATAATTAGGCTATGAAAATTGTTCATAATCGACTATCTCTCCCTAACAGGATATTAGTGAATAATAACTTGTTTGGTAGCAAATTTAACCAATTTTCAACTCCAAACCACACTCATCCAGAGAAGCAATGATGCAAGGGAAAACCAATTCAACTAATTTCAAATTAAACTATTATTAGCTGGTTTTATAAAAGCAGAAGTATAATTACATGATCTATTATTATCCATAATCTAACACAGAGTTTGTATATTTAATTATTTCATACAATAAATAAATCAATAAGCTTTTGAAGAAACAACAGATATTTCATACAATAAATTGGCTTATCGGGGAAACGACGATTTCCCATAGTAGGTCATTTAAGAATATTCTATAATGGCCTAGAGGTGAAGATTGTAACACCACATCCCACATCGGATATAATAAGGATATTCAGAGTGATTTATAAGTGAATCAAGTCATACCCATATTACTAAAACTCTTCCTTCAAACTTGTGACTTTGAAGTTGTCATTTGTAGTTTCCTTTTTAGGACCATATTTATGATTCCTTATAGGCATTGTTGGATGGTAAAATTTCATGGATATTATTGATTCATGATTTCACAAATAAGGTTATCACGTTTACTTTACATTAAAAAAAATATGTGTGATTGATATCCTCTCTTTAAGCATAAAGCTTGATAATTAGAAAAATGAGGCCTTATGCCCAATACAGGTCAAGAAGCCCAATGAATCCAAACAAACGTGAGGAAAGGCTGAATGAGCAGAAATTAACATGTAATTGTTTACAATTCATTACAGTTTACAGAAAATTTTGTAGGTCCGGGTTACTCAAGGTCTTTTTCAACTGATATAACATCGGGCCATTGGTCTGAGCGAATCGCTCAACAATCTCGCTCCATAGCTGCTTCGATGATTCCACATACATGAAACCTTCAGCTATGTTGCTTTCCATCGAATTCAAGATCCAACATTGGATCATGAAATCACACTTTAGCCACTTCTGCATTTCTGCCTGACTAAGCTCTGTCGGTGAAAAACTTCCATCTATGAAACCGAGTTTGTATTTGGCGCCTAACGCCATTGTTACTCCTTGGCTCCAGCTCAAGAAGTTGCTTCCATTGAACTTGTGTGCCACTAACTGAGATCCAGGATGATCAGAGTTCGAGAGCGCCAATGGATCATTCGAATTGCTGAAATTTCCAAATTCTCGGCGAAGAATCGCTCCCAAGTTTTCTTCCATCTCGCAACACTTCTGAGCTCAATTTATGTGATTTTCGTGATCGAAATCGGCGGATCTTCAACTAAACAGCTCTGATACCATGAGAAATCACACAAATTGAGGTAGGAAATGAAGAATGAAGATTTGGGGAAGAAAACCGAAAATTGGAGAGGAACCCTTGGGGTTCAATTTCTGTTTCAATTGCTCAAATTCTGTTACACGGATCTCAATCTCTTTTATAAGATATGAAGAGCAAGTTTACCATTTTGCCTTTACGTTTTCATCCAATTTCCACACATCACCCAACCTTATACTCTAATATCACTGCAAGCACTCTAGGCATACAATGGATCGTTGTTGGAAACTTCACGGTTATCCTCAATTGATTTCAAAAAACCCAATGTTGTTGCCAATGCTACCTTGGAAGATGTTGCTACTTCAGTTGAAACTCCTCCCAACTGCACTCTTACACAGGCTCATGAGTATTCTCAGCTTATCACTCTCCTTGGTAATCATCAGACTTCAACTGCTAAAAATCCATTCGTCATGTGCTATGATAGTTGAACCATTCGACAAATGGTCAATTTTGAATTGGTAACTATGCATGTTGGCATTAGGGGTGTTCATTATCGGATACCTGACACGACACGGCTAATCGTTATCCGACACGGATAACCCAGATCGTGTCGGATACCCGGTAGAAATTAAATGACAATTTCTTTTTTTTTTTTTTTATTTTAGAAAAATAATTTAAGAAGGTGAATTTTATAGGGGGCTCAAACCCTCAACCATCTTGCACACTCCCACCCAACACAACCAACTGGGCAAGCTCCATTTCATGTCACCTTTGGACATTAAATACACTATGTTCTATTTTTTTTTCTGCCATTAATGGTAAAAATTAGGAAAAGTGAATTGGGAATCGAACAGCTGATCTCTCGGCTTATGGTACGGAGCGCTTACCACCTTGGCAATTCAAACCCTGTGTCATTTCTTTGACAAATAAATTATAGTAATTCATAAAAATTTTATATTTAAATTATAAAAAAAATAAGTGGCCTCTTGTCTCCTGTTTTCGTGTTTTAACGGTTCGTGTGATTTTCGTGTCGGATTTTTCTGCACAACTTCGCCGCCTCTTGTCTCCTGTTCTGCTGTTCATATCATCTTATTAACCTAATCTTTCTCCTTGTTCCACGGCGAACTTCAGAGAGTATCATCCTTCGACAACGACTCAAGAGGTGAAACCGATCATCCCAGCTGGTTGCTTCGTCAACGGGATGAGGCGGTGTCGTAGTATCTTTAAATTAACGGAAATTTCACGAGGTACCCCAAGGTAAGGGCTAATTCACGGGGTGTACAACTGTTTGACATATTTCACGTGGTACCCTTGAGTTTAATTATATTTTCGCCAAATACCCTTCTTCCGTTAACTCTAACGTTTTCTGTCTTTTTTTAAAAAAAAATTAATTAAAATTCAAAGCACACACCGGAAGCTTCGTATACTCCCCCTCTCATCGATGGCGTCGACCGTCGAGGCATGAATGAAGTGCAATGCATCCGGCAACACCGTCTCCTCCCCCAGCCTGGACCTCCTCTAGATCCGCTCATGGAACTTGATGACTGGCTCGTCGAAGTCCCCAGTCAGTACCGTGTGGGCCATGAAATCGGGGAATCTGAGGGGGCCCTATCCAAGGGACCGAAGAACAAGGATCTGTCGGGATCGAGCGGGCCGGACATGAAACCGCGTTCAATTGGCTCAAAGAGGAACCTGCGCCCGGGGATTGGGTCGGAGAGGGGCGGATTACAGGGGACGTGCTAAAGAGGCCGGGACGGAGGCGGGGTTGGAGGTCTTGAAGGCGGAGGAGATGCTGGTGTTGTTTGTGGTGGAGAGAGGCGTGGAGGTGTTGGCTGATACGGAGGAATCGGAGCTTGATCGATTCGAAATGCAACGGTTGATTGAAGTGCTTGCAGAATCCTCCGTTCAACCAAAGATTCAATCTTTTACACCTTGACTTTATTTATAAATATTGATAGCAACTGATACAAAAAGGGAAAAAAGATGTGGGAAGAAGAAGATGAAAACTGTGAAGCACAGGTGAATATCCCTTCTCAAAATTTCACCTGTTGCTCTCCTCTGTTGTATTTGTGTTTTATTTAAGTCATTTTCTTAATAAAATCAACGGGAAAGTCAAAAATTAACGGAGAGGGGTATTTGGCAAAAATCTATACTTCTATACTACTATAAATGGGTGGAGGGAATTAGATCCGGACCGTTGAGTTAAAAGTTATCTACTGCTCATATCTGTTTTCGGATTCCACAACACTGTTCATCTGACCTGTGGTTGATTGTGGCCCGTAGATAGCGTTTTTGGCAAAATTTCGATGGTCTAGATTGATTGCAGTGTATAGTACCTCTTTTACCCTCAAAACTTTCAATTTAAAAATATTGATTTTTTTGTTTCAATATCCTTTTCCGTCTTTTCATTAATGTCGGACTGTAACCTGCTTCCACCTCTTGATGGTCGGCGCTTCCATCTCCTCCGTTTCTCTGTGCTTTCGTCGGCTGTATTGTTGTTCTGTGGTTTCTCCGTTTCCCCGCCGCCTTGCTTTCTGCTTCTCTTTCGTCTGCTACATCTCCGTCTACAATTGTGTACGCCAACGCCTTCTCCAGCCTTCTCCATCTCGCTCCTTCACCAGGCGTTCTCCATCTCGATCCTTTCTCAAGGCCTCGCTCCATCTTTCTCCTTTCTCCAGGCGAATTAAGTTCGTCCTTTGGATTCAAAAATCGAATTGAAGAAATCAAGTTGAGGGTCCTCTCTTATCGTCTGCGCCATCTGTCAGGGCTCTCTCTTCTCGTCTGCGCCATCTCGCGCCTTCTGTTGTCGCCAGTGACTCCTTCGGATCTCCCCCTGGCCTCCATCTGCTTCTCCATCGGTTCTCGTCATCTTTCACAGGTTTATTTTCTTAAACCCTAATTTGACTGTCTTTTCTACTGCCGACTAGTCTTTGAAGAGATTTTTGGTTGGTTGATCGCTATTGACCTCGACCTCTCTAATCTCTTTCAGATTCATCTTCTTGTTTGCTATTGTTGTTTTGATTTCGATTTAGGGGATTTGAGGTTCTTCTATTTCGATTAAGGAGAAGTCGATTCCTCTTGTGTGCTTGATTCGACTCTTTTTATTTAGAATTAGGGGTTCTGTGGTTCAATTTGCCATATGAGAAGGATTTGCTGGATGAAATAGGAACGCCTTTCTCCAAAATATATTTTTTCTATTTGTCCTTTAATTGTTTCCCTATACACGTATATGGTCTTAGTTTATCTGGGATATAAATTATTGGAATTGGAATTCAACCGAGAGGAATCATTCCAAGCAAATGCTAAAAAGAAGGGATTGGTAACCTAATTTGAAAACTCTTTTTCTTTTATTTCACGGTTATCTGTCCTCTTGGCTTTGCAAATCTGGGTATTTAACCCAAGACTTCTTCAAAGAGTTCGTATGTTAGTCATCTGTCTGCCAAATTGGACTTGGAGGTATGCAAACTTTGTTCTGCGTGTAAAATAGGACATTACAGTTCAAATTGGTTATAGCTTACAATCTTTCCGTGCTCAATCTGTTTGATGTTGGATTCATTAATATGGTTATTTGGGGTAGATGATGCATTTCATCATCTTCTGCAGACTCGCAAGGATGCAACCCAAATCGTTGCTAACTTGCAAAGGTAGCAGGTGAATTCGAGATCCTATGTTGCTTAGTAAGTTGTAATCAGTTGTCTATATGCTTAGTCATGAATGCTTTCAATCAATCATAACAATAAATTGATTCTTTTTTAATTCTAAGAAATTATGTTGACTGTATACTATGTGCAACGCACTCGCCAATCAGATAGCATGGAATTCTTATTTGTGTGGTATCTCATGTTTAGTTTGTTTATGTACATGATAAAGATATATTAGTGTCTATTTTCTGTGAAGTTTCGTTAAAAAATGAAATGCATCTTCTTTATTGCAGCCTATTGTGTTGTTGCTGTCGAATCTGTTGGTAGACAACTTCCAATGGCATTCTTGGAAAGGGTTAAGGAGGATTTTAACAAGAGATATGGTGGTGGAAAAGACACTTCAAGAGTTTTCTTTTCTTTTGATTTCCACCTCCCTTGTTCTTGTTGAGTGAATTACCCTTTGATTTCCATACGGGCAGCCCTCTGTTTCACAAATAAGGCCAAGTTACATCAGATTTGTAATAAAACTTGATAATATAACACATGTAAAAGTTAATGTTATGATCATCAAATACAAAAAGAAACTCACCTGCTGAACCAAGACTCCCATTGACAGCACTAGAAGCATCAACCGCTTTCACTGTGTGATGGGTAACATCGGCAAGAATAAAATCAATGGCTCCATAGGGGTCCTTTGCATGTTCAATAGCAGCATCCTTTAGTAGACGAGCATCAACCTTCTCAAAGCTTTTTGGCATCAGATATGTGGGCATCATCTTCAAAGAATCTTTAGCCTTCAACAAGAGCGGGGTGGGTTTACTCATGGCTGTGAGTTTATTAGTCATGAGGAGTATAGGGGTAAGTTGTTTGCTAGGTTTAATTCCTGTTAGCATATGTTTTGCATTTAATCCTATAGTGTTTATACAAGTATGGTAGGCTGAGTAAGTTTTCTCATTCAACAATCTTTTTTTTTTGGAATTTTCCGCTTCTGAGTCAATTTTAGCACTAGATGATCCTAATCGAAGGCGGACACTTGCTCTCCATCTACTCGCTAGGGTTGCCCAGGTGTGAGAACTGTCCATTTTCCATTTTTACACTTTCAGTTATATTATTTGAAACTCTAATGTCACTGTTCTTTTACTGTTGTTTTTGCTAATTAGTTTTCTTTCTGATTTGCGAGTGTTTTAAAAAAAAATCTGTTTGTGATTGTTATAACTGTATTAGTATTGACTTTGCAATTTTATCATTTAAATATACTTTGTCAGTGTGCCTATAATTCTGCAAAAGCGAAGAATAAATTTCACCTGTGGGGAAATCATTGGAGACATGGAGATTCATTGCTTTTTGCTTTGGCATCTGCACAGGTATGTTATGGTTATCTCTATTATGATATTTTTTTATCCATGATTAATGAATGTATATAAAAAAAATCATATTTATGCTAAATCTTTTTTTTGCAACTCCAATGGAAACCCCTAAATATAAATAAACTTAAGTTTGCTAAGAAATTTAGGGTATAGCATTGAGTATATTATTCTCGGTATTTTAGTTTTTCCTTTCCAATTTTGTCTTACACTTAATTACAACTTTCTTTAATGCACGATTTCTTGTTGACCTTGCGCTATACTACTTTACAGGTCATGTATGCATTTATAATGCGTCCCGAGACCCTGCCAAAATCATATCATGATTTCATTTAGAAAACCGGACCAGTTGCAAAGCCAGTATATAAGGCTGTTCATGAATATTGTAGAGGGACCCCAGTAGATATTGCTTCACTTTCTGCTTATTTGTCCACCAGGAGAAGACCTGAGATGGTTCACTTAGAAGAGTTCCCTTCCATAATTCCCTGTTCCATAATCCACCCAGATACAAAATCTTGTGTAGCTCGTGATATCCAAGCAGCATCAGCTGCTTTCAAGAACACATTTCCTCTTTACTTCTCCTTGACCTTGGTGCCCTTTGTAGTGCTGCACCTACAAAAGGTACATTTGAAGCTTATTCTGTAATTGGATCATACTTATATTAGCTTGCTGCGTGCTCTTCTATAAACAGCTATGTTGCATTGGGCATCTAATTTCCACCTCATCTCTTCCCTCTTAAAATCCTTGGTTTTTACTTTTCATAGCCTGTCCTATATCACATAACATGCATGAATCATTGTTTGTGGAAATCCTTGTCAAGATCCTGTTACAAAGCCATGAATAAGAACTTCCATTATGATTCTCTAACAAGTAACAACTAATAATAGAGTATTGAGGTGATATGAGGATGTGAAGGTGAAATTTTGTCAAAGAAAAGAAAATTCTGCAACACAAGCAGCTCAACTGCAGCAGGTATTTCTGTATAGTGAATAAGCATTCAAAAGCAATACCAAAAGAATAAGCATATTTTTTAATCAAGAGTTTTACATGTGTATACCTTTATATGACTACTAATTCCCTAATTGATTTATTTCATTTGACTGACCTAATTTGCATCCCTATAATCCCTCAAATAAAAGATAAAATATAATAATAAATAGCATATGTACCCCAAAATCTCTTCCTAAACTGTCCATATCAGCTAGAACTGCTATACTTTTTTGGTACCTTCTACCAACCGCATAAATGAGATCATTAACAACCCTAAATTAGTCGATAATTGAATAAAACAGAAATCAAACCATGCGATTTCATCAGGAGAAATCAAACAGTACGATAATTGAATAGAATATAAATCAAACCATACGATAATTGAATAGAATAGAAATCAAACCATACAAACCTGCAGAGATGGTGCCAGGTCAGAGCTTAAGACGATTTTGGAAATCAAATCTGAAATGGAAAAAGAAAAAATGAAATTTGGTAGACAAATTGGAATAGTTAATTGAAAAACATGAAATTGAAAGAATAATAAAGAGAGAAGAAAGAGAGATTACCTGATTTGAAACATGAATTTCATAGAGTAATTGGATCATACTTATATTAGCTTGCTGAGTGCTCTCCTATAAATAGCTCTGTTGCATTGGGCATCTAATTTCCACCTCATCTCTTCCCTCTTAAAATCCATGGTTTTTACTTTTCATAGCCTGTCCTATATCACATAACATGCATGAATCATTGTTTGTGGAAATAGCTATGTTGAGCCTGTCCTATATCTCATTCCCTGTTTTAGTTTAATTAAGCAAGCAAGCTCAACCTTGCTTGCTTAATTGCTGGGACTACTGCCTTCTCTTTCATTCCCTGTTTCTCAGTCTTCCCGTCGTCTTCTTCCCGCGTTCTTGTATCGTTGGTTGGTTCTCCATCAGTCAAAGTAAGTTTTTTGGTGCAACTGCACCACCAAAAAGCTTGAACAAAGAGTTTGGGTAATTATTTTAGTTGTTTTAATAGTTAGACCTCTCAAAGGAGTTATCCCTTTGTTTTTCGAGTATACTTCATCTAATTGAAGATCTCCCCTGATATTTTAGATCTAAACTCAAGGAGCACATGCTATATTGTGTTGATCATCCAGAGGAAATGAACAAGCTTGGAAAGGTGCAGGCCTAAATTTCAGAAGTCAAGGGTGTGATGATGGAGAACATCGAAAAGGAATCTCGGTCAGACCCCTTCGCAAGCCCTTCGTATGCCTTTCGCAACCCTTTCTTCATCTCGTGTTCTCAATCTCGCTGCAACTAGCTCCTTTGTCATTGGCCGTACTCAAATTTTAGGGTTCGAAGACGAGGAACTCAAGGTTAGGCCTCTTCTTTCTTTTCTGTTTTGAATGATTCTCTAATTATGTTTTGAAATTAGGAAGATTTTACCTTATTTGCGAGTTCTAGATTAGGCATGGCTTCCGGGCTGAGGATGCTTCTAAAAGTTATCATCATTCCTTGGTGACATGGAGTTCTATCTCGATCTCTATCTCTATCTTTGTTGAGATTTGGGTTTTAAAATCAATTTTTTTTAGGGTTAGAGTTGTAGTTGGAATTGTTTCTGATCAAATTGAGAGGCTTGCTCTTTAAATTAGGGATTTGGGCCTTGCAATGAGGTTTATGACCTTCAACTTGAGGATTGAGATCTTCGGATTGATGGTTATGGCCTTGCAATTGAGGATTGGTGTTGTGAAATTGAGGGTTATGGTGCAAATTGGGGACTTTTTTTCAGGGTTGCTGTCTTCAGATTGAGGATTATGGGCTAGGAATTGAGGATTCACTCCATGAGATTTTGAGTCTGGGTTTTGAAAATGCAAAGCAGGATCTTCAAATTGGAAATTAGGTTTTGATGTAAAGCTTTTTGGGTGATATTGCACATTCTTGCTCATCTAAGCAATCTCTTTTTGAGATGTAAAGCTTTTTGGCCTTGCAATCTCTTGCTCATCTAAGCAATAAAGATTTTTGTTAGTAATTTGTTGCCTTCAAGCCGCGATCTTCTTGTTCGAGTACTTTGTTATTTCAGTAACTTCTAGGAATCTTGGATACAGATGAAGTTAAAGATGAAGATTTCTTAATGAATCAAGCTCTACATTGATGATCTAGATGAATCAAGTGAATCATACAAAGACTGGATACAATACACCTCCTTGAATGAATAATGAATAGATAAATAAATTGAAATGTCTTGAAAAAAAAAATCAAACTTGTACCTCATTTATGCACACCTGTTCTATAAATTCATCAATCAAACCGGAAACGAAAGTTACAAAACACACCAAAAACGTAGACTCCAACAAATGAATTAGTTGAATGACTACTTGTTCATGTCATATTAAAATATCGTTTGGTTTGTATTTTTTTGATGCAGGTGCTTGATCCCGGTGAAAAGATTGAGATATTGGTTGACAAAACAGATAATCTTCGTTCACAGGTTCGTGCTTTTTTATTTTTGAGTTGTTGTAACAAGCTGAGCTGACGCTTCTTTTATTTTGAATCTTACGTACTTAATTGCTTATTATTTATTTATTGTTCCTCAATCTTTCTAAAACTGGAAGCAGGAACCTTTCTGATATCAGGGTAGGTTTTTGTTCTTTTTACTCTATTTGTTTTGCTTTTTGACTAAATAGATAACAAAAACCTTTTAATTTGCATCCCAGCTGTATGAACATGGTTATTTCAACTTATTTTC
Organism: Persicaria tinctoria; assembly: GCA_037127255.1. Lineage (NCBI taxonomy): Eukaryota > Viridiplantae > Streptophyta > Magnoliopsida > Caryophyllales > Polygonaceae > Persicaria > Persicaria tinctoria. The sequence continues at coordinate 68,151,325 of JBANSL010000009.1, forward strand.
TCTTCTAAGCTCAACCTTGCTTGGTTAATGCAGCTATGAGAACCCTGACATGGCTCTGCATTATAGTTCAATGCTAAAAGAGGGTATACGCCTTTGGGCTGTGGCAAGGTGAGGGACTTCAGTAGTTCAGTTTCATGGACTTCTGTGTTTCATTTAAAAGCAATTCATCGTATTTTTTTCTTGTTAGAATTATCATGCTAATCAATACATTGTTTAAGGATGTACTTCTCTAATGTTGGATTTGTTTTTCCCTATTTCATCGAAGAATTGCCCACTTCTTATTTAAAATACTTATATTTACCCATACGAGTCCCCATCTATTCTTTTTTTTTTAGATATGTACTTTATTGTGAGCATTTCAGAAAGTTATTTCACTACATTCAACTCCCAAATTTTAATATTGCTGCAGATGCTGCTGCTGTTTTGAAGGCTTAGATTTTAATCTTTTATCTCTTTGTTGTATCCGGTACACACTTCCCACTTCATATAGGAATTTGCAGGCACTCTTTTATTATATCCTTTCTGTTCTAGCTTATGATGAAGCTGTTCATGTCCAAATGCAGGAACTGTTGACGAGGCATAAAATCTACAGCAGCTGAATTTCTTTCCACAAATTGTGATTGGGTGAGAAAGCTTCTTTTCCGAATTCCAAATATAACTGTTTGTGTAACATATATAGGATTTTTTACATGATATTGCAGCCCCTATGTATCATATCAAATTTGAAAATTTCCCCCATTTTATTTTTGCTGGTTTCAGTTTTTCACATAGTATAACTCAAAGCTGCTTGAGTCAAGCAATTATATTACCAGAAGACATGCAGTGAAGGTATGGCCTAAACCTTTGATTGATTTGAAGGGAGGTTCCATTTTATTCTTACATGCAACAATCATTGCAAAAGGCGACTAGATGTTGCATTAGATTGCCTGTCTATACTTACTGAACTTAGGCATCTTGAATCCTGGCTGCAGGGTTGGAGGGTGGTCGTAGATCACCTGAAAGCTCAATCTTTGAGTAGATAACTGGAAGTAGATCAGGCTAAATGCTTGCCATTAAGCAAACTTTCCCGAATACGACAGATGCGGAAGTGGGGGAGCCGAAAGTAGCTAAAGAAGTCAGAGGAAGAAAGTAGTTAGGCAACTGTATGCACAAGAAGGGTACATTAGTATCCTGGGAATTTACAACATTGACAGAAAGGGTAAGAATATTTGCAGTCTAGCTCTACTAAAGTAGTCGGCCTAACCGTTGGTTCCCGTAACTAAGTTTTTCTTTCTTACTCCTTACGTACTTTTTCTTACTTCATCCATACTTTTTTCTTTTTTTAAGTGTAGGGCAAACGGAGCTCTCTACTTTGACTTCTAACTAAAAACGAACAGCCGGCATTGCAAGCAAATAGAGAGCCCCCCCCCCCCCCCCCCCTCCGTTTGAGTCGTTGCGAGCCAGAAAGCGTACTGGCGGTTTTAGTCGCGAAGTGGCCGCTTACATTTATGGTGATCATGGTGCATTGCTTCTATCCAAGTTGAAAGATTCGTGAATTGTTGATTTTCATCCAGTAATTTTTATCTCCTAGATCCATTCGTTTTTTGTTTTGGAAGTCCTTGATCAACTGATATTTTTGCTTACACCTCTTAATTACATCCTTAAATTCTCTTTATCTACACTTTTTTTAAACAAATCGTTGCTGGTGGAGGGGATGATCAATTGAAATCATTCAGGGAACTCATTGATTTTGGATTGTAGGAAATATGAATGGATAAGAGAACTGGAGGTATGTGCTTGTCAATCTCATCCAGGCCCATTTCAATAACTGGGATTGATGATGGAAGATATTGGAATCGGATTCCTACCAATGAATCTAGGTAAGGGTTTCATCCTCTCTAGATTCAGTTCAAACTATATTCTTTCATCAGATTCAAGTCAGAAAAATAACATGCCATGATTTGTGCTTGGTTTGTGTTTTTATCCTGATTTGGGGTTGAGATTTAATTGGATTCGACTTCAACTGATTTTTTTAGGGTTTCGATTGAGAGTGAGAATTTGTGGGTTTTTTTATTTAAGATGAATGATAGGTTGAGGTGATTTTCCAACTTTGTGAGCTTTAAGGTTAGGATGCTTTAAGCTTGAGGGTTCTGATTTAGGGTTAACTGGGTTTCCGTCTAGGTATTCGGACTAGGATTTAGGCTTGAGTTTCTGCAGTTAGGCTGCGAATTAGGTTTCCCTGAATTTTATTCAAAAAATTTCTTGCCTGGGGAAATTCCTGATTTTAGAGCTTTAAAAGTGCCTTTGGGAACGAGTCTCATTTAACCATTGTGTTTAAGGAGTGCTATTTGGCAGCTGATTTGATGTTGGAAATTATAACCTTGTTAGCATTATATCACTGAGCCTAATTAGGAATTTAGGATTATAAAAGTTTAATCATGGTTCTTATATGTAGTCATTTTATACATCACTAGCTGGATGAGGTAAGATATGTCACAATTATTAAACAAATTCAACAGCCTTTATTCATCCCCAGAACATGGATATCCATAACATTTAGTCATATGATTATTAGAGGCTTTTCTGAACTTGTTAGAAAAAAAAAATTATGGCAATAAAAATATTAAATATCCTATACCATGGATTTGGTTCTCTCTCACACTGGTCCTTTGTTTGTTTTTGCAGAGCAATGGCCAGACTTGGTACTAGATGCTTATCTGCAGTATCTGCTTATGACAACACATTAGGGATTATTGACACATTCGATACTGCCCAGGCCAAATTCAATGACATCCTCAGCTCGCCTTCTCTATTTTGACTCTTCTCTATTTTGATGCTGCCTGTGATAAGATAAAAAGCCTCGCTAACTCGCTAAGGCAAATGAACTTGACTCTTCTCTATTTTGTTAATTAACAGCGCCTGGGCATCAGCGAAAGAGTCTAAAACGTTGAAAAACAAGGCATCTTGATTACCCAATTTTCCTCGAATGATATTCATGTCTGAGCTCCATTAAGATGCATATTTTTCATTGACCAGAATATTTCTTTTTGGCTGTGTCTTGTGGAAGCTACATGACATGTTTAGGCTGAATTTTATTTGAATATGTATTTCAGCTGCTTAAAAGGCATAAACATTTTCTACTGAAGCTCAAGTGTTATAATTTATAAATTAAATTTCCATTTATTTCTGCTCTAGATTGTAGGATCATTTTATACGTTTTTAAGAATATTTTCCTATTGCAGGTCAAAGATATATTGTATCAACCATACAAAACCACAAAAAAAAGCCTTAGGAGCATTGCACCCAAAGAAATCAAGCTGCTCAAGTATTTGTTAAACATCGCTGATCCTGAGGAACGATTCTCGGCGATGGCTACTGCTTTTTCCCCAGGAGACGGTCACGAAGCCAAGTACCCAAATGCCCTCTACACGTAAGATTAAGCCTTTGATTTTCACAATGAATTAACCTCTGCTTGATGTAGCGACATTTGACGAATGCCATCAGCTGATCTAAACTTGGCTTTATCCTTGCTGTTGGAGCTAGCATGCCAAAGGAGCTTCACAAATGGGTGACAATCATGCTTGACGCATAGAACCTCAACAAAGAAGATACCGAAATAAGGGAAGTGAAGCATATGGCTGCACCCATTGTTATCCAACGACTTTTCATCCTCAAGGAAACTATAGAAGAGGAGTACTTGGAAAAGGCCATTAAGACGGATAGTACAGATGCCGAATCCGAAGAACTGTGAGTCTAACAAATCCTTGCCAAATCCATTTTGCCTAATTGAAGAATCATATTCGGTGTCAGGATGGATCTCTTATGATGACTTCAAATACCTTGATTAGGTTGTTTCTGGATATGTTTCTTAAATTTCCACCCACGCTATTAAAAATATGAGCTTTTGAATTTGTTCTTAAGTTTAATTTTGATTCTAGCGTCCTTGATCCAGAACATGCTATCTATTTGATCAAGTTCATAGCTGCTACTGTTGTTCTAACTTTATCGTCTTACACTGAGCATGTTTCTTCTGGACCTTTACTCATTAGATTGAGTCTTACTGTAATCAGCTTGAGTTTTAACCGTGAGATTCACATGAAATTCGATATGGACTTGTTGCTGTCAGTTCTCAAAACTTTACAGTTGTAGTTCTTTCCTGTATCCCTTTTGTAGTCTGATTGTTGTCTTCCAGTCTTAATTTCTTCGTTCTTTCTGTTGGTCCTCTGTTTTTTATTTCCCAGGTACTAATATCTGGCAAGGACGACCGCGAGGTAGAAAGAGTGGAGGTGGTGGGAGTGGAGTGATATCGGGAAGAGGAACATGGCGACTGACACCGGGAACCATAATAGACAGTCGCCGGAGAGATCAAGAAGCTTCAGTAGGCGACGTGGGACAAATTTGTATCCACAATTACGCCGTGCAAAGCACGGCCTTCTACCTAGTATAACTAAACTCATGGGTACCATGTGAAATATGTCAATCAGTTGTACACCTTGTGAATTAGCCTCTACCTCAGGGGTACCTCATGAAATTTCCGTTAAATTAAAAAAAGTGGAGAAGTTTTCAAACGAGCTGAGAAAAGTAGACGTGGTGGGAGATTGGCTACATGTTTGGAAATCATTGTCGATGAGAACATTAAAGAAGAATGCATTTAATTATTCCTTGGGGGATTTCGATTAATTAATTAGTGGACTTTTTAAATCACCACTTCTCCACTTTTGAAAGAAAGGTTTTTATTTATTTATGTTGTTTTAATAGTTAGGCACTTAGATCATTATAATGTGAAAGAGGGGATTCGAATCAGTAATATATTGGTCACTATCTATCATCCTTATCAGCTAAGCTAGTAAAGAGTCTAAATTGAAAAATATTTCCTACCAAAAAAATCAAAAAACATTAACATTTTAATTAAAAAAAATTAAAATTTAAAAAACATTTCAAAATTAGTAATATTATAGAAAAATCGTTGAACAAATTAGTGAACTTTTTAGCTTAGCTAGGCTGATTTTGGTTGTTCAAAATCTCTTAACTCTTTCTTCTGGAATACTGTTAAAGAAAAAAAAATGAGTGGACTTTTGGTTAATGAATATTTTTAGTAATTAGTACTCTCGTCGGTTATAAGTATATGATATTTTGAAAGAGATTTTTTTATGAACAATATTATAATTTAGATTTTTTATGCAATGAATAATAAAGTTTAAAAATTCAGGAAGGAGTAAGATAAATATAGATGTTTGGTTGCTTTTTTTTAATACAAAAAAAATTGTGAAATTTGATCATATTGAGTTCAGCTGCAGCCACTGCTGCAAAGAAGTTAACAAGGTTGCTGATTATATAACTAGAACCGGTATCATTACTGATAGGAATACTATCCCTTTTAATAGGGACATTTGTACCATCATCCGTCGGAATGATCAAGAGAGTGAATTACATCTTACGCAATTCCCCCTACTGTTTGTCTACTGTAAAAAAAAATATTATAAAATTTGACCTATCGGCGATTCTAATTTCTACAAAATGAGGAAATTTCACTTACCTAGAAGGGACTAAGGGCATGTTTGGCTGGGGGTGGGAAGGGTGGGGGAGATAGGAAATTTGTGCTGGGGAATCGCGCCGGGGTGTTTGGCGGGAGATGGCGGGGGTGGACGACATTAAGGTGGAGGGGATGGCGGGGGTGGGAAAAGGCCCAATTTTGGTACCTTCATTTTTGGAGATTGGGGGGTGGAGAAAATTTTCCACCCCTCCTTGGCTTTTTTGCCCCTGAACTTCCTTCCCTTTCCTCTATCTGTACACCTCTTCAAGAAACACAGACATGGTGAGGAGGTTGAAATCTCGCCGTGAAACTCGCACCCGGAGTCATGGATGCCTCCTGTAACAGAGGTTGAAGGATACGAAACTAGCAGAATGAGCATCAATCAAGGGTTCTTAAACCTAAATAGAAAAATTGGAGTTGAATTTGAATATTCAAACCTTGATTCCCGTCACAAATTGAACCTAGATAGGATAATTAGAGTAAAAATGAACGAATTTGGAAGGAAGAAAAGAAGTACCGGCAGCGGCGCAGCCACGGGAAGAGGCATAGGCGGAGGCAGCGTCAATTGATTTGCTAATTGGATTAATTGGATTGAGGAAGAAGGTGAGAATAGTAATGGGGGTTGATACAAGGGTATTTTTGTCATTTCTCTAAATTCCAAAAAAAAAACTATTTATACCCAACCAAACACGCAAGGGATTATTTTCTAAAAATAATCTTCACCCTTTTCATCCCCAAAAAGTATCTCCATCCCTCTCATCCCCAAAAAGTATCTCCACCTCCTAAAAAATAATACTCTCCCAAACACGCCCTAAGTCATTAAGTTACCATTCCACATTTTTTAATGAAAAAATTCAAGTTTCCTCGTTTAAATTCCCTATACATTACTCCTCCAATCCAAAATAAATGTTGTTTTAACTCTTGACACAATTTTTAAGTAAAGTATTAATTATCATTAATTTTATACATTTTTTCTAAATCTTATCATTTATTAAATGCTTACCAATTTTTTTAACCAATAAGTGAAGAGTTTGAAGTCAACAAATACAATTTTCGATAATAATTTTAATTAATCAATCTATTTAATTGCCTAGAAAATATAAAACGACACTTATTTTGGATCACATTTAAAAGTCTAAAACGACACCTACTTTGGATCGGAGAGAGTATAATTTAAGGGTAATTTGCACAAATATACACTTTTTTTGCCGGGTTTGCACAAATACCACTTTTTTAGAAAATTTGCAAGAATACAATATGTGGTATTAGTGCAAATAAAACTAGGGAAGGGCTAAACCGGTTGCAGGTTGTCACAAGGAGAGAGAGAAAGGAGAGAGAGAGAGTTTTGGTGGGGGATTTTCACAACCCTAATTTCTTCCTCCTCTTCTTCATCCTCTTCGTCCCCTTCACCTTCAGAGTCTGGAATCGTCGTCGTAGTCGATGAGGTCGTACTTGACAAAACTCCGTCGCCGGAGGCTCCGACAAGCTTCTCGCCGCTCCTCCTCCTCAGTATCCCGCCGATGATGGTTGCGGTGGTCGGAGTTCGACTCAGCCGCCGCCCTAGCTGCCAGATCTATCTTTACGGCCTGCCTTTCTTCTTCCTCACGATTTGACTCATCTTCTCCCTCTCAGCCACTCTCTTTCCTCTGTGTATTTTGTCCTCACCATTTGTTTCCTGCAATTTCCATCAGACGAACAAAGTCAGTTTACAAATTATATTCATCTCCCTCTGTCACCTAACAGACTAACCCATGTCACTGTACCCCTGTCACTCAACGTGAAACCCATTTCGGAACACTTCTCTACAAAATGGAAACCCATGTCACCCAATGTAAAACCACTGTCACCCCATTTCGGAACCCTTCTCTACAAAATGGAAATCTCTGTCACCCAATGTCAAACCCATGTCACCCAATTCGAACCTCAAACCAGGGACAAAGAAAGATTTAGAGAGAGAGCAAGCGACATGTGAGAGAGAACAGGGGCGAAGAAGACGAAGTAGAGAGCGAGAGAGCAAGCGGCGACCACGCCTTCCACCGTCGCCGGCCTCACCCTGGGGCCGGCCTTCCACCCACCACACCACCGTCGAGGAACAGCCATCCCACTGCAGCGATCCGTCGAACCAGGAAGGCCGACATTACTAGCCCATCTCGCCTGGCTCACACCCAAGACCACCCCCTATCAGCCTGACAACCAACCTCGGACAAGCAGCGGCGGAGAAACCCTTACCAACGCCCAGATATGAGAAAAAGGCAAGAGCGAGGGAGAGGAGAGAGAACAACAACAGCCCAGAGCGCCAGAGCCCACCTCCGGCCAGATCCAGGCTGAGACCGACCACCACACACCCCCTCCACCAAGCCCCCCGGCGAAGACCATCGGCAACCACTCAGATCCGGGAACCTTGACAATGCTTGTAATTTAATTTTTTTTTTTTTTGCATAATAACCTAGGATAGCAGGTTTTGGGGAAGGGATTACCGTGGCATTTTTGCAAATTTGCCGAAAAAATGGTATTTTTGCAAAACTTTCCAACTTGCTGGCATTTTTGCAAACTTTTCTGGAATTGTGGTATTTAGTGTTATTTCCTGATAATTTAATCAAACAACTTTTTAAATTTATGAGAACAACTTTATAGGAACATACTTTCTATGTTCACTTGATTTTATAAGGGTAAATGGCAACTAATATCCCAACCTTTAGGGATAGTTGCTTTCAATACCCTAACCTTGTAAAATTTCACAAAATATCCTAACCTATACTATTAGTTGCACTTAACACCCTAGATGAGATTCTTAAATTTAAAAAATTACCCACATCATACAAAAATTACAAAAATCACCAATATTCATAAAATGTTTTCAATAAAATCCTAATAAATTTTAAATTAAAAAAATCTCTTACAATTTAAGCTCACCCAACCCACCATCCAAAAATAATTATAACAAGTATATAAAATCTACTCCTTTAAAAATATAATATAATTATTTTAGCATTTACTCATTTAATATCTTAATATAATTACTCAAAATAATTAATTATTTATCTTAAACATAATACTTTTACAAAAATAAAATAATGTATATTTTAATAAATAAATGCTATGAGATATGATAACCGTTTGTAATATATAAAGAGTTACATGATAAAGATATATTAAAAATAATATGGTAAAATTATTATTTTTTACCATATTATTTTTAGTATATCTTTATTATATAATTATTGATTGCAAATGGTTATCATATCTTTTACCATTTATTTTTTAAATCTACTTTATTTTATTTTTGTAAAACTATTATGTTAAACATTTCTTATAGAATCATTTTTTTAATACCATGGAATTTATGTGTGATACATTATAAGATGTTATGTATTAGTTTTAGTATATATAACATAATATTAACAAAAAAGACAGTATATATTGTATCAAATAATATATATGGAATATATAGATGTACAAATCGGCATATATCGAGACAGAATTATATAAATTTAGATTGTAATTATAATGTATGTTTTTTAGATAAATAATTAATTATTTTGATTGATTATATTAAAATTTTAAATGAGTAGATGCTAAAGTAATTATATTATATTTTGAAGGAGTAGATTTTATATACCTGTTATAATTATTTTTGGATGGTGGGTTGGGTTGGCTTAAATTGTAAGAGATTTTTTTAATTTCAAATTTCAAAATTTATTAGGAGTTTATTGAAAACATTTTATGAATATGGACGATTTTTGTAATTTTTGTATGATGTGGGTAATTTTTTAAATTTAAGAATCTCATCCAGGTGTTAAGTGCAACTAATAGTATAGGTTAAGATATTTTGTGAAATTTTACAAGGTTATGGTATTGAAAGCAACTATGCCTAAAGGTTGGGATATTAATTGCAATTTACCCATTTTATAAACTTGAATTTGTAAATTTACAAAATATATGTTCAGTCAAACAAGCCCTTAATCAATTTACTAAACACGGCTATTATATACTCCGACTACCCACCCTCGCGGATAAAAGGGCGAAAAATCAAAGGAACAGAGAAACAGATGCCTCCAACTTTTACATTTGACCAGAAAATAAAAAGTCTAAATTTCACATTATTATTATTATATTATTATTATTATTATAAATTCCCAAATCGAAAATCAGCAAATCCAGTCGGAGTTGTTGTTTGGCAACTGCTTTATCCTAAACCCAACCCACCCACCTTCGTCGTCTTCACACCTCCACCATTTCCCAACCTCTCCCTCCCCTCTCTCTCTCTCTCTGAAGACTTCTTTAACAGGGAGAGGGAGCGGTTGAATTTGAAGAAGAGCTAGGAGTGTTCGATCAATATGCAGAGGCTAATATACCCATCCAAGCTCCACCTCAAGCCCTACCCTCATCTCCCCCAATTGGGTTGCCTTCATCCTCCCACTGTCCGCTCTTTCTTCCCCCAATCTGCCTCTGTTCGGCTCAACCTGCTCTCCTCTCGCCGTCACTGCCTCCGATTGGTCTGCTTGTCCAAGTCCGGAGATCTCCTGCCTTCCTCCATTTCCTCTCCTGAAGCGCAATCTGTTCCGCAAAATGACGAATCTCCGTCTAATTTGCACAAGGTACTTATTTCCGATCCTTGATTTTGGAGTCTTAATTTTAGGTCAAGTTGTGTTCTTGGGCTCAAGTTGTTTGAAATTCAAACTTGATTGGCTGTCTTGATCCCTTTGACTTTTCTGAAGGTGAATTTTCTGCCGATTTTTTGTGTTTTGTTTAGCAATTGATCGATTTAATATCACTGGAATTTGCCTTGTTGATTACTCTGAAGCTGATTTGAAATAACTTTGTTTTCAGAGATCTTGTGTTTCATCGTTGGAATCATAGCAGTAGCAGAATTTGCAGGTCCATGTAAATCCTAAAATTTCTATGAACATTATAGGATAACTACTTGAAGGATTATTTGGATCATTTCAACCCTCATATATCAAACACAAAATAAATACTTGTTCTGAATAATTCATTTAGTTTGAAATGACATGATAATAATGTAGGGAACTGTAGATTGTTCATTGGAGTTTGAAATTTGAATTAAATGAATAATCCGAGTTAGACATCAAAGGGATTGTGTCCGAGTTGTAAAATTTTGAGGGCTGAGTGGAGTCAAGTTGGAGCCTAGGAGTTCATCACGTGAGTGTGTCTGAGGTATTAAAGTTTAGGGACCGAACATGTATCGACATTCAAAAGGATTGAATCCATCGAAGCATTCCTTTGGACTTTACTTTGATATTAGAGACATCTAGAAAATCCTAGATTTATTATTGTCGTAGTGCAAATTTAGATGTCAAGACAGACAAATTTCTGGTAATCAACAGTTTCTTCCTCAAAATGATTTTTTTTTTCTCGCTTTTATCTCTTCATTTTCTGTCTCCTTGTTTTAGTTTTGGGTCAATAATCCTCTTGTTAGAATGCTACTTGAAAAGAGGCTACAGCACTTGTGCATCTCGTGGGCGTATTTTTCACTTTTCTGTTCCGTTCTCTCCATTTGCAGCATTTAGAAAGTGAGGATATCAGTTTAGATGGCAAGATGTAGGGTAAGTTATCTATGCTAATGTATGCAGGTAAACTTGATTTCCTCGTGAATGCTAAATTATCTAAATGTGGCCTTAACTTCTGGAGATGGATATCAGTTTGTGTTGGATTCGCTTGTTTCTACAAGATATTGCATTCGTTTTTACTCTATAGCAATCGTGTCTCCTTCCATGATTATTTTACCAATGTTGTACATGCTACATTGAATCAAGGAGTACTTAAATTTGCTGAAAGATTGTTTCCCTTTCACATTATCTTATTTTCTTCGTTCCCCACCTTTTTTTTCTTTCTAGTACTCTCACAATTGGTAATGAATTTTTTTGGTATAGGCATGTTGTATGTTAAATCCATATCACTTGAAATAATAAGTGATCTAGTTTGTTCTTAAGCGTGCTGCTATGTGTAAATATTCATTTACTTCTTGTTTATGTCATTACTCTCTCCGGTATACCTGATGCATACCCTTCCTTTTGATCTCTCACTCCTTTTAGTGAAGTAAGCAGAAAGTTGGCATTTTATATTTTTCACTTCAACTTCGTGAAGCTACAATTCAATAAAAATGAATTCTGTCTGATCTGAAGTTGGATATCTTAACCGACCGATTATCACAATCAACTTCTATTATGAGTAGAAAAACATTTCCATCAGTGATACAAGACTTTTTTATTATTCAGATGAACCTAGGAAATTACCATCAGTTCCATGACTTCCATCGTTATGTGAGAATTTTTAAACTGCTTTTCTTTTATCTTGTGCAGAAAGCATGTAATGATGTATTGCTTTCGTGTTTTTATTTGTCCCTAGTTATATAATGCATGATGAAGTAACAAAGCTTATTATCTTCTTCCAGGGAATTGCAGCAGGGAAAATTATTCTACTCTCCGCCCTTACCATGATTTTAATCCATCCAGTATTGGCGTCCCCTGCCTTTGCAAGCTTCCCAGCCGCAGCTGCTGTGACTGGAAGAACGGTAGGAAGAGGTCTACTCCGCACGGAAGTACTCACCAGTGCTTGGGCCGGCTTTTTGGCTGGTTGCTTGCACACGCTTTCCGGGCCTGACCACCTGGCTGCCTTGGCTCCACTTTCAATAGGGCGGTCCCCGATGGAGAGTGCTGCTGTAGGAGCCCTCTGGGGCTGTGGCCACGATGCTGGCCAGGTGATTTTCGGGCTATTATTTCTAGTCCTCAAGGACCGGCTTCACATTGAAGTGCTCAAGATCTGGGGAACTAGAGTCGTCGGTTTAACCCTTCTCATTATTGGTGCCATGGGGATCAAGGAAGTCTCCGAGGTTCCTGAACCTTGTGTTGCACTGGAAACCGGAGAGTGCGACGTGAGCATCTATGAGCCACTAGAAAATCGTAACATGGGAAGAAAGAAGATTGGATTTGCCACCTTCGCGACAGGGATTGTCCATGGACTCCAACCCGATGCCCTAATGATGGTTTTGCCGGCACTTGCCTTACCCTCTCGGGTGGCTGGGGCAGCTTTCTTGGGGATGTTCTTGGTCGGAACAGTGGTTTCAATGGGTGGGTACACTGTGTTCATCGGTTCGTGTAGTGAGGCATTGAAAGATCGGATCCCTAGAATAACCGAAAAGCTAACCTGGGCGGCTTCTCTTGTGGCTATCGGACTTGGGTTAGCTATTCTCTTGAGCCAATTTTTCGGGTACAGCCTCTACTGATCGACACCGGTATGTCCTGAAAATTTTCTCATTTTGTATACGATTCTGACTCGGGACTAGGTCGACTCGGTGAGTAGTAATGTCTTCAAAAGCAAAGATTCTTGATTTCATTTCATGTTAAATGGCGTGGTAATACTTCCTTTATGAGTCCAGATTTTATGTTTCTGTTTCCCATAGTGAAAAGAACCCTGTACTCTGTAGTTGATGAAGCTACTCTGCATCAAGTCTTTAGATTTTTTTTTATGAATACAAGAAGTATTTATCTTACAAATTTACTTTAGTTACTGTAAAACGTGAAATGAGTCAATCAAGTAAATCAAGATATGATGATCATTCGTCGCCTAGAATGTCGAGCAAGGCTCGGACGTGGGGAAGGGGGCGGATCTGGATGTGGACTGCAACATGGATGGTGGCAAAGGAGTCGATACGGCGCGGCGGAGGAGACCGGGGCGGGGGCATCTGTGAGAGGCGTGGGCGAACTCGACGATCTTCCTGAAGGTCTTGGCTACTTTGGCAGTGCAGCAGCCCGGGATGGAGGGGAAGCGGGAGCGGAGGTTGGTGATAAACTGCTGTTCGCAGGTCTGAAAGTAGTGGTCGGGGGATCCGCAGCCGGAGCAGCCAAAGCAGGGAAAGCTCAATCGAAACTCGACGTGGTCGTGTTCGTGGTCGGGTATGGTCACCTCCAGAAGCGGCCACAGGCAACGCAGAGGTTCGCCGGGTTTGGGGGTAATTTGGCGTGACTCTTCACAGCTGCGGATTGTGTAGTCGATGGCGTGGGTCGGGTACGACCTCCATGTGTGGATCGTTGCCATTGCTGATTTCGATTTCGATTTCGATTTCAGCCAAGAAGGGGAGAATTGAATGTTTTCTGCTCGAATAGACAACAATTGGATCGGAGAGTTATTTGATTCAATTCGATCAGGGTTCATCGATCTATCCATACATACATTGTCTGGAGTGGACCGACTTTAGAATTTCGTAAATCTTTCCTAAATCCACTCTCTCTATCTATTTGATAGTTACTCCTAAGCCTCATTCATGATTCATGATCCATTATCATAATCCCTAATTAATATTTCGGAGATCCAATCTATCTATTTTTTTCTATAAGATATATTACTTCGTATATATTAGGAGAGTTCTTATTATGCAAATCATCGTAATCTTGTTTTATCATTGGGATCAAAATTACCAAATGGATTCTAGAGTATAACAAAAGAATGAAGTAAAAATCTCCTAAAATTTCTCTCCTCGTAATCTTCTTGGTAGAAAAATCGAATTAATTATATCTTGTTTAATGGCTGATTAAAATTTTAATATATAAAAATAAGTGTAATTTTTAGTCAAAACGATACGTATTTTTACAAATCAAACCACCACAAAGATAATGCAAAAACATAACTCTAAAACATATATAAAAGCCTGTTGAAGAGCGGATTTTGCAGATCTATAGTCATGATCTGATATAATCGTCTTTCTCCTGAACTCTCACCCGATCTTTCAGCCATTTGAAATTGCTTCTGACTTCGTGATCTTCAATTCCCAGTCACACACGATCACAACACAGGACCTCTGTAGATCGCTTGACTGAATGAGGTCAAGAGATCACAGAGACACAAATCAAGAAAGAAAAGAAAATTTCAGAATTTGTGAAAAGTGCTTGTGGATTTGAGCCTTGCGCGCTCTGATACCATAATGAATTGATTAATTGTATTTGAAAAGAAGAACAGATTGATGATTAAGCACAAGTGATCACAGAGATGCAGATCATGTTCCTCAAAGAATGAAGAACATAGAACTGCTCAAAGAGAGGAACCAGATAGAAGAAACAGAGGAAGAATGAATCAGCTCAATCTTGATCGTCGAAAAAACATATGTCAAGCTGAATACAGCTAAGGCTTTATATAGCTGAGCCTTAGTCCGTATGTTATATTTATTGTTAACGGGTCTATCGTCTATCGTTTTGGACTTACGATCCATTGTTTGTTTAGGGTTTCACGAGCGCTTATAAATACTCATGAAATGCCGATGCTTACCCTAATATGTTCTTCGCCTCCATATACAGGGGCGAAGGGAGGGGGGCATGCAGTTGCTCGAGCCCCCCCCCCCCTAAGCCGGAGGAATACCTAAAAAAAAAATTAAAAATATGTTTTTTTTTGTAATTTTTGATAATTTAAGGGGTAAAAATAATTAAAAAGAGTAAAAGACCAATAAGTGTGGTTAGCTTAGTTGATATGAGGTGGGAACTTGAACAATGAGGTCTTGAGTTCAATTCCCTATAGCCTTATTTATTGATTTTTTTTCCTTCTTTTAGCTTTTTAAACTTAAAATAGCAATTTAAATCATAAGTTTAATGTGCTTTCTACTATATTTTTTACAACAAAGATTGTATCTTATATATATCTTAAAAAAAAAAAATCGAAAAAATGGTTGAGCCCCCCCGGATTTTTTTCTGGCTCCGCCCCTGTCCATATATAATACAAATCTGGTTCTTTTTGCTGTAGACATAGGTAATACATTGTTGTCGGACCACGTTAAATCTCCGTGTCTTTCTTTGTTTGTTTATCGTTCTCGTTACAATAATCATGTACACTATATATATAGTTATTAAACGGTCTATCTTTACATTAAATAATTAAGCGATGCAATAAATATTTTTTTAATTATTTTTCAATGTAAATTTATTCATTAAATAATTAAGTGATGCAATAAATAACAAGGAGCATCTAAAGTGATGCCGATTGGAAACAGTAAAATAACCCACAGAAAAAACCCTAAACGCTCTCAATGAGAGCGTGTGTGTTGCCGCCGCCGGCCTTTGTGCCTCAGCACTTTTGCCCAGCCTCACCTTTGGTCACATCCCACCGGTTCCAACCACCACCGCCTCCTACCTTGGCCCTCCTACCGGTTCCGAATCCATCCTCCAATCAGCTTCACCGGCTAACGGCGTCAATGGCACCTGCCTCCCGCCACTCCGGGCTTCAGCCCTGATGCTTCTCGCTGCCCGCAATGGGCGCGTTACCAACCTCGATTCGTCCTCTTCCATCGAATCTCCGTCCTCCGTCGCGACAGCAACCTCTTTCGGCCCCACCGCCATCGTCTGTTTCCACCGCCTCCGCGTGGCCCTAATGGTTGTGGGATTTTGGTCTGGCCTTCCTCGGCCTCGCCTGTTTCCACCGCCTCGGCTTCCATTGGCGGCGTCTCCACCGCACCTGTGCTCTCTTCGGCTTCCACCGTCTGTGTCTGCTGGACTCCCGTTGGTCCGGCCTCCCTCGGCCTTGCCTGTTTCCGCTTGGTATGGCCGGAGCCATACCAAGCCTACCTCGGCTCCGCCTTCGGCTCTTCCCTTGGCGGCGTCTCCACCGCACCTGTGCTCTCTTCGGCTTCCACCGTCTGTTTCTGCTGGACTCCCGTTGGTCTGGCCTCCCTCGGCCTTGCCTGTTTCCGCTTGGTATGGCCGGAGCCATACCAAGCCTACCTCGGCTCCGCCTTCGGCTCTTCCCTTGGTGCAGCCTTTTTCGAGGTCTCCCTCGTCTCTGGCCTTGGGACGCACTTCTCGGCTTAGCCTTCGACTCCAGTCGAGGCTACCCTGAGTCAGATCTCGATTGTGTTTGTTTTTTTTGGCAGCGTTGTAAACACGCTTTTGGGTTTTCGATAAACCAAAAATTAAAAAATTAAAAAAAAATGTTGGTATACCAAGGAATCAAAATATTAGAAGGTTTGGGAGCCTTAGTTCTTTTTCGATCCGCTTTCTGACCTCTTAGTCAGTTTATTGTTGTTTTTATTTATTCCGATTCCGTCTTATATGTTTCCTCTATTTTGGTTTCCCTTGTGGTAGCCTTTACGATCTTTGTTATCGTCCTTGAGGGTGTGAGATGGGTTTTTGGGATTTGTTTTGACAATGGTATGACTTGAGTTTTGGTCTGCGGATTGGTGTACTTTGCTTTTCTTGCTGTGGTACAGGTTTCTTGTGAGCGGTGATTGGTTTGTCGAGCTTGTAGACGTCGTGGAAATGCGATGATGCCTGTTGATTCGGTTTAGAATCCATGTTGAGGTGTCAGCTAGTGATCCCCAGAGTTCTCTGTGTGCGTCTTCCGTTTTGCTGGTCGGTCGTTGGTTCTGCTAACTTGTTTACAGTGTTGATGGCTTGTACTTTATTTTTTGCTCTTTCAATTCCGTCATTTGCTTCTTGTAATTTCTTTTCAGTCATTTGCTTCAGGTTGTACATGATGGTTAGTCCATCTCCCGGCTTGTCTGGGCTCTCGGTTTCTCTAGGCTTGTCTAGAGAATCGAATTTCTTTCCTTATATTAAAAAAAAAAAAAAAAAAAAAAAGTGATGCCGATTGGAGCAGGTATGGTCAAAGGGAAAAAAAAGGGGTCAAAATAGGAAGGATGAATCCATGATAAATGGAAGCTCCAAGCATAGAGAAAAGGGTGAAAGTGAAATTAAATCTGTCAAAACACAACCCGATTCGGTCTATCCAACCCGAACGCTTGAAAAAAATTCGACCCGAACCCGTGAATTTCGACCCGGAATTTTTTTTCGACCCGAACCCGAAATACCCGGAAATTTTCTGGGTAATCTGAATTTCGACCCGGTGACCCAATTGACCCGGTAATTTTGACCCGATTTACCCATTTGACCCGGTGACCCGATTGATTTATAATTATATATGATTAATTTTTTTTTTATAGAGATTCCAATTTATTACATTTTGTAATTACAATCACTTGATCTTTCATTTTCAAATCAACTTTTATATTTATTTGTATTGTGTAATACTCCGTCCGATCGATAGTATTTGATTTTTTATTTTTCAACGGACTTTTTTAAGAAGATAAAAATTCTAAAAAATATTAAAATATTAAAACAATTCTATGCTTATTACTAATTGCATGAAATTATTTTAAAAAAATTATTTGAAAATTTGATATTTTATATATTATTACATTTTATTAAAAATTACGATAAATAATAAAAATTAAATATTTTAGATCAAATATAGTATATAATTACAAGCACCAGAACTTATGACCAACGTCTTTAACTTTAGAATTTTAAATTTATCGAAAATTATCAAATTATGATTTTTTTAATTTTAAAAAGAAAAAATTGACCAACCCGAAATCGACCCGAAAACCCGGTCAAACCCGTATTACCCGGGACCCGAAAATACCTGAAATCCGTATTACCCGGAACCCGAAATGACCCAACCCGAACCCGACCCGTTTGACCCGTTTGACAGGTCCAGGTGAAACACATAAATGGCAGTAAATAATCTCCAATGAGGGGGTTAAAAACAGGCCGGAGT
Source organism: Persicaria tinctoria (assembly GCA_037127255.1). Taxonomy (NCBI): domain Eukaryota; kingdom Viridiplantae; phylum Streptophyta; class Magnoliopsida; order Caryophyllales; family Polygonaceae; genus Persicaria; species Persicaria tinctoria. The sequence continues at coordinate 68,169,395 of JBANSL010000009.1, forward strand.
GAGAAATGAAAATTCACCACCTTAAGCAAAGACAGGCACGGAACCAGGATTACAATCTTGGGTAGGCTGAATTTGCATATAATTTTTTTTTTACCATATATTACTATATCTATTGAGTTAAAAATTAGATATATTTTTTTATCTATATTTAAATTAGCAAGAATAAAATTATTTATTTATCAAATATTCTTTAATTTTTATATATGTCAAATACCCAGATGAAATTAATCCATGTTTAAAAAAAAATTAATGGCTAGTTTGTGTGATATCTCTCCATGTTGCAATTGATTAGGGCCAATAGGCCCAACACCACCAAAATGGAAGTGTACAGAAGCAGATCTGGCAGTGCGTAGCAGAAGCCACAAAAAATTAAATGAGGGGGAAGGGCTGGGGATCGAACCTGGGGCTTTAGCACTCCTCTCCGTACTCTCAACCACTAGACCATTGAAACAATATGATACAACTATACCTATAAAATATATATTACTAGCAAACTGGGGTGGGCTGTAGCATATACCAGCCCACCCCCAGTTCCGTCCCTGGGCAAAGATGCCCGTTTTCACCTAACCCTCCCATCCCATGGCCAGGTCCCTGCAGATGCAATCCCCTGTCCCCCTTTCATTATTTTCTATACAACAATACTAGTCCATATGCCTCCATTTGCTTCTCTTCCTTGATTGTCCCTTCAAATCTAATGCTAATAAAAAGCTTATAAGTTATAATGTATCTGTTGTATTATTAATCTTGTCATGTAAAGCTAAATTTGTAATTGTGGCATGGACACTTAAACTTTGATGACCTTAGGTTTTTTCTAAGTGATTAGATTATATACACACTATACTAATGTTCGATACCTTATAGATTAAAGTTGCCCTTGGATATATATTTGTATATGCATGTCTAAGTTGGTTGACTTATTTATAAGAATACCACATTAAAGCATAAGTGTTCAAGTGTATAATATAACACTTAGGAAATAGCTCAATTCCGAGCATAAATTGTTTGGATCTATTTGTGTTGGGCCATTTTGGTAACGAGAAGGATCAGACCTAATGTGTTGAGTCTGTCTTTCAGATGATGTTGGCCTTCTTGTTTGAAGCCGTTGAGAGATGCTCGTGGAACCCTAATTGTTGGGCTATATAAGCCATCTCTCATCTACAGTGTCTCCTTGAGCCTCATTTAGGAAACCCTAGCTACAGAGAAAGAGAGAGTTTTGGGGTGAGTGAGCTGAAAAGACAGCGGTTCGATGAGGTTCGATCCACGATGGTTGAGAGGCTCCATCTCCGTGAGAAACTTCGTTGAAGTTTCTCGGTTTCCCATTCAGGGGGCATTCCTTCCTTTTACTTTCTTTCTCTTTGGTCTTGCTCGGTTTTGAGGTTCCATAGGTTGCTAGTTTATGTGCTCCGCCTTGCTTAAATTGCTTAGCTTGAAAACATCTCTTGCAACTTAGTGAATTCTGAAATCGGATCTCCCCTCTTGAGATTCCGCATAGTAGGGTTTTACCCGAACTGTGTTACCAAATCGTCGTGTTCTCTTTCGATCTTCGTTTTACTTATGTGTTGTGGCAAAAATCGAACTTCATTGTATGTAGATTCGATTCCCCGGACAATGATATTTTTATTTGTAAAACCTATAGATCGATAAACGAGATATGCGAATATGTGGAAGCGTATGAAATCGAGCAAGAGATAACATATCTAATCGAAACACGCAAGTCGAAGAACGAACACAAGCGATTTTACGTGGTTCGGCTATGCCTACATCCACGGGGCCTCAAGAGTTGGCCAAATCCACTATAATGAGTTCGTACAGGGACAGATCAAGTAAAGAGATACAAAACTCCTAGATCTAGACATGCATGAGATCAGAAACCAAGAGAGAAAGAAATCCCCATGTGTGGGAACCAGAGATCGAAGAAGTCTTCGATCTCAAACCCTAGATCGCCTGGACAAGGAGAGCTGCTTCCCAGAGCTTGGAGCGCCGGCCACCAGAGAACCACCAGGGATGCTGTCGGCCACCTTCTTCGCTTCCAGGCTCGGTAAATCTTCAGGCACAGGGAGAGGAACACCAAACCCTAGAAACCCTAGAAGAGAGCTTCTTGTGGAAGATGAAGAGAGAGAGAGAGAGAGAGAGAGAGAGAGAGAGAGAGAGAGAGAGAGAGAGAGAGCATAAACAGTACGACGGCAGAAAAGCTCCAACAAGAGCTTATATAGCTAGGTCAACAAAGGAGAGCTCCAGCCAAGTCCAAAACGCAGCGTCTCAACTTAGGGTTTCAGCTGGCAACGAGCTCAAGCAATGGGCTCCTCAATCCAATCCGGCAATCATGGGCTTCTCTCAACTAATGGGCTAAAGCCCAGTAACGAGGTAAGCTCTTATCTCTTGGTATATACATATTATACATATATCTATATCATATTATACATATTTATTATCACACCATACTTTATACATATATATTCGTTAGAGGATCAAGCTATATAGCTCAATACGACTCAGTCGAATATATGATAAAGTATGCATCCATACATAGTATATATATGTTACCTATATGTAATATGTACAATCATCATATACATACATGTTACAAGCATACACACAACAATACATGTAACACATAAAGCAAACAAGACATAGGAAATTAACACATAACATTACAAATGCCCCTGTAATTTTCTAAGTCTTGCACTGGGCAGACTCAGCTTCACTCTAGTGGATTCTTATGCCAGGTCCGTCCTCAGCCCACACTCACACAGCAAATCAAGTGAGCTCCTCCAAATGGAGGAAGTTCCTGCAATACAAAAACTTCTCATAAGGAACTATTTTTGTACCAAAATCTGCAGGATTATATCTACCATCAATTTTCTTAACACGAATCACATTATCTTCAACTTTTTCCCTTATAAAATGATATCTCACATCTATATGCTTAGTTCTTTCATGATACATGGGGTCACGACACAAGTAAAGAGCACTTTGGCTATCTATATGCAAAAACAGTAGTATAGTGCTTTTTCTCAATCTCTTTCAGAATACCCTGCAACCATATAGCCTCTTTACAGGCCTCAATGGCAGCAATGTACTCTGCCTCAGTAGAGGGTAATGCAACTATAGGTGCTGCTGGGATTTCCAGGAAACACAATTACATGCCCATGTATAGACATAGGAGGTAATAGATTTTCTGGTATCCTTGTTGCTAGCATAGTCAGCATCAACAAAACCATGTAAATCATAAGATGAAGAATGTTCAGCATATAACAGGGATAAGTTCACAGATCCAAGCAAATACTTAAGCAGATATTTCATTGACAACCAATGCTTCTCAACAGGTTCAGACATAAACCTACTAAGAGTGCTAATTGCAAATGTCAAGTCAAGTCTAGTACAAATCATGGAGTACATAACAGAACCAACAGCAACATCATAAGGAATAGATTTCATCCTTTTAGACTCAACCACAGACATTTTTTCTTTCAGCTTAGTTAAGTCAAGGTGAGGACCAAGAGGAATGTTATTCCCTTTATCTCCAGTCATATGAAATCTATCTAGCACTTTCTGAACATAATCACATTGATGCAACCAAAGCTTCTTATGCTTTCTATCCCTAAAAATGGACATGCCCAGAATTTTCTTAGCAATGCCTAAGTCCTTCATGTCAAAATGTTTTTGCAAATTCTTCTTAATATCAAGGATGCAATCAATAGACTTAAAAATAAGCAGAATATCATCCACATATAGAAGAACATATAACACAGGACCAACATGCTTTAAACCTTTAAAGTACAAACATGTATCAAACTTACTTCTCTTAAAACCCAAGCTAAATCTCATACATCTATCAAACTTGATATTCCACTGTCGTGGAGATTGTTTCAAGCCATATATAGATTTATTAAGCAAGCAGGCATAGTCAGGATGAACAGAATCAATGAAGCCTTTAGGCTGTTTCATGTAAATAGTTTCATCCAAGTCACCATGAAGAAAAGCATTTTTAACATCCATTTGTTCAAGTTCAAAGTCATAGACAACAATCATAGCAAGCAACAATCTACGAGTCTTATACTTCACAACAGGAGCAAAGATCTCATTGTAATCCTCTCCTTCCCTTTGAGTAAAACCTTTAGCAACCAACCTAGCTTTGTATCTAGGGGGTCAGACTTAGAAATTCCCTCTTTGAGTTTAAAGATCCATTTACAATCAATCAATCTAGCATCAACAGGTTTGGGAACCAAAGTCCAGGTTTTATTAACTCTCATAGAATCTATTTCTTCATTCATAGCATGCTTCCAGAATTTAAAGTGAGCACATCTAAGTTTCAGGAGTATAATTTTGAACCACGGAAGAAACAAGACAAGCAAACTCAACAATGTTATTAATGAATCTCTTATTAGGAATAACAGTTCTAGGACTTCTATCTCTAGTTAATTGCCAATCAGTTAAATCATGTCTTAAAGCATCTGAAGAACTAGAATTTCCAGAACCAGAAGCAGACACAGATTCAACAACAGTATCCTCATCCAAAGAAACAGGAGTAACAGAAGAGGAAGAAGGCAAAACAGATTCATTAGTTGTTTCCCCACCCAATTGGTGAGGTTGCATAATCACAGAAGCAGGAGGGGCAGGGGAAGAAATAGAGAGAGGGGAGGGAGAAGAATAACCACTGTCAAACTCATCATCAGAATCAGAATCTATGTTCTTAGGAACATAAAACTGATCACCTTGTTCCTGCAAGTCAGTCTCATTAAGCACAGAAGCAGAAGCCTTTTTAAAATGGAATTCATGCTCATTAAAGATTACATTCCTACTCACAATTGTTTTGTAAACACCAGGTTGGACAATTAAAATTTTATACCCTTTCACACCTTCAAGATACACCAGGAGAACACATTTCTGTGATCTGGGTTCCAACTTACCTTGATTTACATAAGAATAGACAGTACAACCAAAAGGTTTTAAGTGATCAAGTTTAGGTATTCTTTTAGTCCATAACTCATAAGGAGTTTTAAAACCAATCACAGATGAAAGAGTCCTATTAATCAAATAAGCAGAAGTAACCACAGCTTCACCCCATAAACTATGTTTCAATCCAGAAGAGATTAACATGCATCTAGCTTTTTCAAGAAGAGTCTTGTTTAACCTCTCAGCTATACCATTTTGTTGAGGGGTACCAGGAATTGTCAAATGTCTTTTTATACCATGCTCATGATAGAATGCATTAAACACAGAATTGCAAAACTCCAAACCATTGTCAGTTTTCAAACACTTAACAGATAATCCAGTTTCTTTTTCAACTCTAGTTTTCCACATCTTAAAAGTTTCAAAAGCTTTATCTTTAGTCTTCAACAAATACACCCAAACATATCTACTGTGATGATCAACAAGAGACATGAAGTATCTTTTATGACCAACAGTGGAAACTTGGGCAGGGCCCCAAAGATCAGAATGTATATAATCAAGAGGAGCAGTAGAGACATGAACAGATGACTTGAAACTTTTCCTAGTATGTTTACCAACCACACAGTTTTCACATAACTCAATAGTGCAAGGTTTAGAGTTAAGAATGCCAGATTTATGCAAATGTTCTAAACCTTTATTTCCTATATGACCTAACCTGTTATGCCACATAAGGGTATCATTTAAAGACATGGTTTTCACAGAGTTAGCAACAGTGAAAGCAGTAGCAGAAGAGAAATTCATCACAGGAGTAGCAAGAAGTTCATATAAGCCACCTTTTCTAATGCACTTAATAACAGGCTTACCATCTTTAGTGACAACTCTCACATCTGCAGAACAAAACACATCATAATGCAATTCTTCAAGAGCACTTTCAGACATCAAGTTTCTTCTTAAAGCAGGAACCCATTTAACATCTTTAATAACTCTAACCACATTATCAAACATCTTTAAAGCAATAGATCCAACACCTTTAATTTTGAGCACAGAATGATCACCAAGCATAACAGTGCCACCATCAAAGCATTTAAGATCATGAAACCAAGACTTATGATAGGTAGCATGCATAGTACATCCAGAATCCAAAATCCAGGTATTAGAATCAACTAGGGCTGGGGAAATTTTCCCATGAAAACCGTACCAAGACGTACCACCCGAACCAATTAAATTGGTAACCAATATAATTGGTTACCAATTTAATTGGTACGGTATACCGTACCAACTTCCAGAAATCGGTATGGTAATGGTAATCAAAACAGAAAAGTTGGGATTACCATTACCAACCGACTTTCAATTGGTTGGTACGGTAATTACCAACCAAATATTACCAATATATATTTGGGGTTTTTAAAAATATTTTTAAAAGCTTATTTCTATTGTTAAAATTATCATTACCAACCGACTTTTTTATTTATTATTTTGTTTTTGATATTAAGTAATAACTAATAAGTATTATCTATTAACTTGATTTCTTTTTATATTTTTTATTTTCAGAAAATGATTTTAATCAAGGGAGGAATGCTAGCTCGGCTTCGGTTCAGACTAAAACCTAAATGTTATTCGGAAGCTAGTAGACATTTTATTTTGAATATTATCGGGTCTATTTAAGTCTTTATATTGCTTTTGTGCTTAAATGTATGAACAATTTAAATATTTATGTTGCTAGTTATAAATTTTAAATTTTAATTAAGTTGTATTGCCTTTGATTATTTGTATGTTTTTTTCTTCAACACAAAAAACATGGTAAATTACTATTACCAACATGTACCAACCAATTTAATTGGTTACCAATTAAGTTGGTACAAGCCCTTCGGTGGTTGGTAATGGTTTAGATTTTAAGATTACCAATTATAATTGGTTGGTACGTGGTAACGGCAAAAACTAATTGGTATTGTACCAATTCCACCCCTAGAATCAACAGTGTTTAATAATGCAAGCACTTCATGAGTATAATAAGGATGAGATTCAAACACATTAGACACATTAGGCTGCTTTCCAGCAGCTTTTTCGTCTCTTTTTCTTTTGAAACAATGTTTTTCAATATGACCAGACTTAGAGCAGTAAGAACACATCAAGTGAGATTTATCAAGCTTGTCAGATTTACCATGTTGACTAGACTCAGGTTCACCATTGTCCTTCTGAGGTTTATTCCTGTTTTGATTTTGGTTGTTATTTGGCTTATTGCCTCTGAACCTACCTTTAGATACAAGAACTTCATTCTTATTTTCAGTTTTGGTGTCAGATTTAGACTCATATTTGTTTTTAAACACTTTGAATGCATCATTTTTCTGAATAATAGACTCAAGGATAACCTTTTTATCTAATTTATCAGTGCTATATTGAACAACATCTTTAAAAGTGTCAAACTGAGCAGGCAAAGCATTTAACAACAACACACATTGTTGAGTTTCCTCAACTTTATCACCACAGCGTTGCAAATCTTGAATAATAGTCAAAAATTTATCCAGATTCTCAAATAAAGGACAGGACACATCCATTTTAAAGGTAAACAACTTATTAAACAGGTTAGGGAGAGATTTTACCAAATAGAGGGCTTCAAGCCCCTCCCACAGCTTCTCAGCTGTCTCAAGATTATAGACCTGTCTAGCAACTTCATCTCCTAAGCATAGCATAATCTCACTGTGGGCTTGTTCATCAGTTTCCAAGATTTTTTCCTTAGCAGTGTTATCAGGAAACTTATTTGTCACAGCAACCCAGCATTTTTCTTTTGTCAAAATTGCCTTCATTTTGATCTACCACATAGCAAAATCCGTGTGGCCATTGAAGGGCTTTAGATAGGTTCCTTTGTCACCCATAGTAACCAGTACCTTGTAAAAACAAAGAAACCAAGTTAGTAAGTGAATCAAAACACTTTCAGATTCAAGAAAACCTTGAATCTTGACAGTAACCAAGTAGATCTAACACAATATTGCAAGAACAAGCAATAAACACACAGATCTACACACCATAAGCCAGAAAATAAAGCACAGAGACCTAGATCTAGCGAACAAGGGTGTGGTATGTCATGCAGGGGGGGTGCGGCACCAGCGATGTCGCCTTTTAGGTCCGCCCGAGGCCCTACACCCGTTCTCTATCCCTAGAACTCAATAATGAGCCAGGAAATCAAGAACGCGACACTCAAGCTCTGATACCATGTTGTAAAACCTATAGATCGATAAACGAGATAGGCGAATATGCGGAAGCGTATGAAATCGAGCAAGAGATAACATATCTAATCGAAACACGCAAGTCGAAGAACGAACACAAGCGATTTTACGTGGTTCGGCTATGCCTACATCCACGGGGCCTCAAGAGTTGGCCAAATCCACTATAATGAGTTCGTACAGGGACAGATCAAGTAAAGAGATACAAAACTCCTAGATCTAGACATGCATGAGATCAGAAACCAAGAGAGAAAGAAATCCCCATGTGTGGGAACCAGAGATCGAAGAAGTCTTCGATCTCAAACCCTAGATCGCCTGGACAAGGAGAGCTGCTTCCCAGAGCTTGGAGCGCCGACCACCAGAGAACCACCAGGGATGCTGTCGGCCACCTTCTTCGCTTCCAGGCTCGGTAAATCTTCAGGCACAGGGAGAGGAACACCAAACCCTAGAAACCCTAGAAGAGAGCTTCTTGTGGAAGATGAAGAGAGAGAGAGAGAGAGAGAGAGAGAGAGAGAGAGAGAGAGAGAGAGAGAGAGAGAGAGAGCACAAACAGTACGACGGCAGAAAAGCTCCAACAAGAGCTTATATAGCTAGGTCAACAAAGGAGAGCTCCAGCCAAGTCCAAAACGCAGCGTCTCAACTTAGGGTTTCAGCTGGCAACGAGCTCAAGCAATGGGCTCCTCAATCCAGTCCGGCAATCATGGGCTTCTCTCAACTAATGGGCTAAAGCCCAGTAACGAGGTAAGCTCTTATCTCTTGGTATATACATATTATACATATATCTATATCATATTATACATATTTATTATCACACCATACTTTATACATATATATTCGTTAGAGGATCAAGCTATATAGCTCAATACGACTCAGTCGAATATATGATAAAGTATGCATCCATACATAGTATATATATGTTACCTATATGTAATATGTACAATCATCATATACATACATGTTACAAGCATACACACAACAATACATGTAACACATAAAGCAAACAAGACATAGGAAATTAACACATAACATTACATTATTTTAGGTCTTGGTCAAGTTCTTACGAGTTTACCAGTTAAGTGACATTTGAGAGAAGGATCCAGAGCGATCCAAGAGGCAACATAAAACAAAAAACAAGGACAACAAGGTTTGCTTATGTATGTTAAATAGCTGTGATAAAAAATAACTTGTGTGAGATGAGGAAAAAAATAGATTTGTGAATTAAAAATTGAATAGTTATGAAGAGTTTACGACGGGTTGCTAATTCCAAAACCTAATCAAATTAAAATCTTGTCTTCTCATTTAAAACTATATAATAATAAAATAAAAGCTCTAAAAAACTATTTAGAGAATGAAACCCATATTAGCAAATCCTAATAGTATCACACTATTAAGAGGAATATAAAAAAACATTTTTAAAGCATTATATAATTATCTTTAAAATCTAACTATTTTATAAGCAGTCTTTCTATCTTATGCCTAGCCCTAATCAGAAAAGATTACCTACCAAATAAAAAAGCGACTCTATAGAAGAAATATTAAGAAAAGCTAAAATAATTTAAATTTGGAAAATCTTTACTAATTGAGACGGTTAACCTCGATTTAGATCCTTGTCGCAAAAGAGAAACACCGATTACAATAATCGCAAAAGAGAAACACCAATTACAATAATCGCAATAGAGAAGCACAATTCGGGGAAATTTTTTTTTTGTTATTTTTTACTGTATTGAATAGGCCAATTGCATATGGGAATCAAAACCAATTTGAAAGCATCAAGAAATCAAGTGATTCAAGCATCAAACATGGTGGAATCAGGGTATATACCAGCAAGAGATATGGAGGTGATAAGGAAAAGTTTAATTTCATACCACACCAATAACATCTCAGCGGGGCTTCAAAGTGATCCGAGTTCCAATCTATAATTCCATTCGCGCGAGTCGATCAGGATGTTGAAGGCATCAAGATCAGGAAGTTCCAATCTATCATTCCACACATACGATACAACAAGCCCAATATATCCCGCTTAGAGCAAAATTTGAGGGTCGAGTTGTACGCACCCTTTCCTCGTCTAGATCGAGAGGGTGTTTCCTAGTAACCCATGACAAGACATCAAAGGCGAAAGACAAATCCATAGCGGTAGACAAGGAGATATAAGGAAAAAGGATAGCATACACCGTAGAAAGTAGAAACTGTATTTTTTTTTTTTTAAAAAAAAAAGAGTAAACATGAAAAAGATGCACGTAAGAAAGTTGTGATAGAAGGGAAGTAAAGCATGGTTCGGAAAACGCTGCACCCGACTAGTGTTCGTCAACTCAGATAGTGTTCCTCCACTGCATTCTATCACATCATGTCAATGTGGCATCTCCTCAGTGAGTCACATAAAGATATTGACGCATAGTCACACCTATTACATGATTGTTATTTGTATTCTATTCCCTTAGCCTTAAAACATATAAACAAAAAAGTTGTCCGGAGCGGACCTATTACTCAATGTCCGCTACAATCATATTCATTGCAGATACATGCATCTTGTCCGCTACGAACCAACTTGTTCCCAACGGACATACTCAATATATCCTTGTGCTAAATAAAATTTCCATAATTTAAATTATATAATGATATATATATTTTTTTTTATCAGGAAAAAATTCGGGTGAGCATGCTCTACCCGAACGCATCTTTGCAGATGAGGTATGTAAGACCGGAATTATTGCTAATATCAATACCCTAACAGAGTTGTCAAGGTGTGCAACCTTATCAGCCTCTCTATTGTCAAGACGGGGTACATGAGGGGAAAAAATTTCATTGATGGTTGATAGAAGAATAAGGACGAAAACCAAGAAAAAAAAGTTATTACTACGTATTATTCAAAAAAAGAGGGCTAGAATTGTGGCTTTCTTAGGTGAATTACAAACAGGGCAGGACTCAACAAAAGCATCACAAGAAGTGCAGCAGCAGAGATGCCTGCAAGGAAGCAACACCACGCTCGATTTCCGACACCCGCAAACCCTACACTCCATTCCCATCCTCCCTCCTCCTTCCTCTTGGCCTCCATTGCAGCACGACTCTGCGTCGTCCACTGCGATCGGTTCTTGCAACTTCCTCTGCTCCTGTTGCTTTACAGAGATGGTCCTGTTGAGATCGATTATCATGGACTCGTTCTCACCTGCCAACTTCTTCCACGACTGGTTCTCCATTTCTAGCCTCTTCATCAAGCCTTCGAGCTCCAACGCTCTCCTCCTCGCCTTCGCTATCTCTTCGTCTTTTTGGCGGAGGAGGATCCCTGCTTTCGCCTCTAGCTTGCTGATCAACGCCGACATCCCCTGTTTCCTCTGTTCTTGCACCACTGATTTCAGCCTCTGGCTCTGTTTTTCAAAATCAGGGGATCGGAAAATTTAGGGTTTCAAACTTTCAATATAGCCACAGAAATCAAATTGGAGAATTTTTTAGCTAATTACCTGTAGATTGATGAATTTGTCAATCTCCTGGCTCTGTTTCTCCATCTGGAAAGTGATGCTATGAGTCGATCCCGCGGCCGAGAACAAGAAACTGTTGCCGGAATCAGCAACATATTGTTGTTGTTGTTGCTGTCGCTGCGGGTGTTTCAGATAGGCGTCGGCGGTCATCAATCCGCCGCCGCTACCACCACCAGCGCCACCCCAACCCTCCGAACCGGAGAAACGCATGATCCCGAGATTCTCCGGATGCATCTGCGCTTGAACCGCCATTGCTCTTCTGAAAATATACCAAAAACACTGGAGAAAAAAAACCCAAAACCAATCCCTAAATTCCGCCCTTGGAAGGTTTGAATTAAAAGAATAAGTTGGTGTTATGATTTTATGAGGAGGAGAAAAGGAAGTATGGAGAGTGATTTGATTTCACGGGCCAAAGAGCGTGAACAAATCACAAATGCACTCCCCACTCCCCAGTAGTTGCGCCCTGCATTTATATGTATAGGATTTTTTTTCTCAATAAAATAAAATAGGTGTTGGAAATCAGTTGCATAAATAATTCATTTGACATCGAATAAATTTAATTAAAGAAATGAAAATGGGCCAAACTCTACTTTGTTGCTTTTGTCAAATTAATGTCTCGTGAAATTATTAATTAAAATAAATTGCGAAAAGTCATTAAAAAATTATGATTAAAAGTACAAAACAATTTTTGAAATTGTAATTTTTCTTTATTGAATGTATGTGAATAAATTATGTATAAGATTTATGTATGATTTTTGAAGGGACATATAATTGGGACAGAGAACCACAGCTGGAGGATTAATTGATATACATTTGAGGGCAAGAATCAATCAACAAGTAAGTTATGAATATATTGAATGAGGAATTGAGTGGTTAATTGATTCTGATATATACGGTAGGGATATGTCTTTGTTAATTGTAGAAAGATTACACCCATAAACAAATTACTTTGAACTATAATCCGTGTCTACAGGCCATTAATATCCCAAATTATGATTTCCAATTAATAGTGTGAATATATATTAAATAGATACATCCGAAATAGAAATTTGAGGGGGCCGGGGGGTGTATATTGTCTAAAGTCAAACCATGGTTGCATTTTAAATTCCGAACCAAAAATTAAAAATGACCAAAACCTAATTTAGGAGGATAGTTAAGACATTGAGCACAATTTCATTTAATGGATTATTTTATATTACCACCGTCTTAAAATAAAATAATTGTAGTTTTAATTTTGGCAAGTTGTTTAAAAATGATAAAAATTATAAAAAAATATCGATAATTTTACTAATTTATAAATATAATTTCATACTTAATAAAATTATCTATGAAATTATTTTAAAATTATTCAGATAATTGATATTTTATCGAGTTTTGAGTTTTTTAAAAAACGTGTTAAAAAGTCAAACAATATGTTTTGTGGGACGGAGGGAGTAACATGTAATATTAAATAAGGTAACAAAAAAATGAATGTCTTAGAGCATCAACAACGCTAAACTCGGTATCCGACACCAAAAATTAAAAAAAAAAAGAAGATAAAATGTATAAAATATTTAAAATGTAAAAAAAAAAGAGTAAGAAATCGGTTTCTTGTCTGAAACAATATTGTCTTCTACGTACCATTTTCCACTCAGCCAAGACGTTTTCTCTGCATTTTCCGACACAAAATGTTGGGAATTACTCCCCCCGAGGCGGACCTAGGGGGGTGCTTTGGGGTGCTCGAGCACCCCCGGTCGGAAAAAAAAAACATAAAAAGTTAATTTTTTATAGCATATATTTAGTATTTTTAAGATAATATAATATCTTTAAATAATATTTGAAACAAGAGTGCTATTTAACTCAAGTGGTAAAGAACGGAAGGAAGTTAGGAAAGATAATCAAAAGGTCTAGTTCAAGTCTTTAAGACCTTCACTTTTTACTTGCTTTACTATATCATTAATTTTTCTTAATTTCTCTCTATATTTTTTTTTATTTCTATCGACTATTTCATTAAAAAAATCATATTTATGTTTACATTATACATTTAACCTTTTATTTCAATATTTATTTAAAAGTAATTTTTCGTGATTTTTTTTCTATATTTTTTGTTTCTCTTCTATTTTTTTTATTACTCTCAACTATTTAAATACAAAAAATCAATTAAAAAAATCATAATTTTAGTGTTTTTTCAATATGTTTTTTTTTTAAATCCTCATAATAAGTATACATAAAATAAAAATATTTCAACAATTTAACTTTGTGAGAATTTTAAAAAAGTTTTTGATTGTATTTTAGCGTTTATAAATTAAAATGAGAAAAAAAAAACAAGTTTTATTTTTTTTAAAAAAGTAGAACTTAATTTCCTAGTATCCTAGCTAAATGGATTGTTTTTGGATAAAGGCCGGCAAGGCAAGTCCCTGTTTTTTTTAGGAAAATGTAATGATTACCTTTATAAATATAATTAATATTTAAGTTAATATTCATTGATCTCTATTATAATCATTCACCTCCTTCTCCCATTTTTTCTTACAAATTCATTACCATTATATTTTCTAATTTGAAAGGGGTAACTAATACCTCTAGGGTGGGCTAATAATCCTCCCACCATCTCCTACACGCTCACAAAACGAGCCCTTAGTGTGAAACCCCAACGTAAGGCTCCGGGGTCAGCAGATCACGGATACAAATTGGTAACGTACTAAAAATAGAGAGTGAATCCGGCGTTTCAAATGCGAACTTTGGTAGTGCATCTGCCACCTCATTAATTAGCTTGCTGACGTACATGCGTGATTCGTCCTTCCCATTTTGTGGACCTGATCGATGATCTGGCGGCACTGGGTGATAACTGATAAGCAGTCGGTTAGCACACCAGGGGGTGTCTCCTCGTCAACAAGCCTAAAGCTTGCACATGTACGTGGTTGCATTCTCGGGCGATTCTCAGTCCGTGGAGCACTAGCCAAGTTTCAGCCCTATCCGCCGAGCAGTGCCCACATTTGAAGGTGTAGGCCGGCTTTCTGAAAGGAGCCCATGTGTGAAGATCCCACCTAGGCACCTAGCTCCCTCACCCATATGGCCATATATGCCTAGGTTCAGTGGCGGAGCCAGGTTCCGGACAGGGGTGTTAAAAAAATTTTGTGAAATATTTTTTTTTTGTGTATACTTGATGAAAAAAATTTGTCAAAAAAAATATTGCAAAAACACTATAACAAAAAAATAGAAGAGGAGCAAAAAAATATAGATATAATTTAAACATAAATATTGAAAGAAATGCCTAAATATTGAAAGAAAGGGTTTAATATATAATTTAAACATAAACATGACATTTTTTTTAATGAAATGGTTGATAGAAACAAAAAAAAATATAAAGAGAAATTAAACATGACATTTTTTTTAATGAAATGGTTGATAGAAACAAAAAAAAATATAAAGAGAAATTAAGAAAAATTAATGATAGAGTAAAACAAATAAAAAGTTAAGGTTGCGAGATTTGAACCCAACACTTCTTGATTTTCCTTACTTCCCCCCTTTCTTTACTTACCACTTGAGCTAGATAGCATTTATGTTTCAAATATCACTTAAAAGTATTATATTACCTTAAAAATACTAAATATATGCAAAAAAAAATATTTTTTATTTTTGTATTTTTTCCCGAGCCAGAGCACCCCAGCTCCGCCACTGCCTTGGTTCCCTTTGAAGAACCCATCAGTATTGTAGCTTCAACCACATATATTTAACTATTTAAGTCACTTCATAAAATTTTATGCATGTTTTTTTTGGTAAGGTAAGAATTCGAGGGTCAAACATGTCTGACTTCTCGAGTGCAGTGGCGAAGCCAGACCGTAACATAGGGGTGGGCGAGATTTAGGCTAAAAATTAACTAATAATGAAACGAGTTTTGCTACACTTTAAATAAATTTAATTGTGAAGGGTTATGTAAAAAAAATTCAAAGATTTATCCATATTAATTATTAGAAGTGATCGAATAAAATTTATAATTAGTTAAAAATAAATCAAGGAAACCCCCAATGAACGACTAAAATAGAATTCAAACAATACTAATTGAAATTAATTATTATCAATTTAAAAAGATACTTGAACTTATATATAATCAAGGAAACCCCCAATGAATGACTAAAAAGATATTTGACAAAAAAAAAATCAAGGAAACGCCCGTGGTGTGACAAGTTCACGCCTGTGCGCTGATTAGGGCCTCCCTCTCCTGTATTTTTCGTTTTTTAGGACCTTGGTCCTCTGTTTCTCCACCAAAAAAAAATAGTTAAAAATAAGTGAAGAAAATGTAAAAAGTGGGAACTGAACCTTGGACTCTAGGTAAAGAGGAAAAAGTTCCTCATTTATACTTTACCAACTAGACAAGTTAAACTTTATGATCCATTTTCACTTCTAAATTATTTTATTTTTTATTTTTTATTTTTTATATATTTAACCTTTTGTATTTTTTTTTCCGGGATTGGGGTGGGCTCGTGCTCATACGAGCCCACCCCTAAATCCGTCAGTGCTCGAGTGGGCAACAGAGCCGACATACGATGAACCATCAAACATACAATCTAAAATAAAAAGATGCAATACAAACAGTGACATGTTGGATTTGTTTTGTTTGTTAAATAGTAGTAATATGGAAAATCATATATACTCCCTTTTAGCGAGGACATTTTTTCTCACTGTTTTTTTTCTTTCTAAATGGCCGTTGAAAGCTGGTCACAAAAGAGTGTGGGGAAAATGAGGCGAGTAATAAATGGCATGAGAGAGGGAGGGAGGGAGGTAAAGAGCAAAACAACGTACAACGCCACATTCACATGCATATAGATTTTGTGACTAAACTATCGACACACTCATACAGTCTTACGTCTCTGTTCTCTGTTTTTATGTGGAATTCCGGTATGCCCGATTTAAATTATACACCGGCCCATTAATTTATTGCAATTTCAATTTTCATCTCCCTTTTCTTTTCTTTTCTTTTTTCACAATTTACCATTTCCACCTCACAATAGTCACACTCATTATATCCACGTGTACGGTGCTCCTTCCATTTGCTAAACATACACAATAGTTTTACAGTTTTTGATTGGGAACGAGTCTTTTCGAATGTAGAGAGAGGTTCCGTGAGTAGCAGCAGCGTTGTATTCAGAAGGGAGATCCGAGAGTACCTGGAGAACGAGGCGGGTGGAACTGGGTTTGGAGTCGACGGCGTCGAGTTGATCAGCCAGGGTCTTGATGTGTTGACAATAGGCGGATATCGATGGGAAGGAGGAAAACTTGCAACTTGAGAATTCGTGCTCGAGATAGACAACACAGGTGGACTTGTTGTCTTGGAAGAGATCCTGAAGCTTCTTCCAGGCAGCCAAGGCGTTGTCTTTGGGGTTGAGGATGTTGGTCAATAGATCTTTTGAGATGGTGTTGAAGATCCATTGAAGGACAATGGTGTCAAGTTGAGCGAAGAAATCGTCGTCTTCACTCTCAGGGCGATTGACGGAGGAGTCAATATGGTGGAGGACTTTATAAGCCTTAACATGGGTCGTGAAGAGATGCGACCACATGGTGTAGGTACTGGATTCATGATCAAGAATGATAGGGATGCAGTTTTTGATATTAGAGATCGTGAGGGCGGAGTGGAAGGGCGGTTTGTTGGTGGTAGGGGGAGGGTCGGCCATTGTAACAGGAGAGAGAGAGAGAGAGAGAGAGAGAGAGCGATGGGGTGTCTGTGGTGGTCGAGGAGAGGGGAGGGAGGCGCCGGCGGGAGGGTGGCAGCAAAGGGGTGAGGATGGCGGCAAAAAAGGGGAGGTGGTGGCGCGCTAGGGTTTAGAACAAGGAGAGAGAGAAAAATTTGGGTCTTTGGATCTTAGGCTGTGATACCATGTGAGATCATGAGATTGATTGTAATGTCCTCCATTCATTGATAAACATATGTATAGGTTACAAAGGTATTGAGCCTTAACGGGCTTTTAGCCCACTATACAAGAGGAGACCTATGTAATCTATCACCAACCGACAAGAGTCACGTCTCAAGTAAATCGACTTACGTCAACTGGTTCGACTCACGAGTAAGGAGCATGATAAACATTGGATTTTCACCAAGGAAATAGTCGAAGATAAAGATCGAACTCGGAATCTCTTTACCCCTTCCTTTTGCTCCACACAACTGAGTTGGGTAGATAGATTAATAGATACTACTATACTAGTAACTAGATGACTTTTTTTTGGGGACTGAATAATAGATGAGTTACGGGTGGTCCTGTGGATTTAGTTGGCCGGCCGTCATTGGTTTGACGAGATTGGCATAAAGACTCATATATAGCCAATAGGTAATGGATCGAGTCTCATCATTTATCTATTTTCTTGGTCGAAGTTGGAGCAATTTAGCAAATGAATGCATACAACTATACAAATACACAATATCGATGCTATTGTTAAGACTTGACTAAAATTAGGCATTGTTCAACGTGTCCGTTACATCATAGCTATCAACATCCTCCAGAGCCCCGACGTTTTCGATCATCTCATTTTCATTGTTTGTGTTCTACTTAATTCTATCTTTTAACTTTTTATAATTCTTCCCAATTCAGAAAATAAAAAATATAATAAAAGTCTATGCAACGCAATTTCTCATATACATGATCATTTTCACGTAGTATATAGCATTTACTTACTTATTCTACAAATATCAATCACAATATATGCATTGATGTATTTGTTTCGTGTTAATTTCATGGAATACGGTTCTAATTTTGGCTATTTAATCCATTGTAAGATAACTAACATTATATTTTAAATTAGGAAATTCCCACATCACAGTATCACACCAAATAAAACCCTTTTTAAATTAGTTTTAATCAATTAGAGGATGTAGAAAGGTAAATCGGGCTGATCTTTCTTTGAAATTCCGTGTTCAATTAGAAAAGAATGGCCAATCATAGAAATCTTGATTTCCACAATAATTACACACTCCACAAAAGGAATCGATTAGATGTTAAGATTGTCTTTCAAAAAAGTTTTTTAAGTTTTTTTTTTTCTTTTAAAACACACCTTATATAATAGAGTTTTTTAAAACAAAACACCTTTTAAAATATTTTTTAAGCAAAAATACTATGTTTAATACTATCATTTAATTGAAAACATCATCCTTTATTTTCAGGCCAAATATTTTGATTTTTTGATAATATTTTATGTCTATAATTATCTAAATGTTCTTATTTTTACTAGTGACTATTATTTAAAAAGAAATCTTATACTACTTATTTTTTTTAAAAACAACTTATTTTTTTAAAAATAATAAAAACCCCTTTATATAATACGTAGTATAATTTATTTATTCTTTTTTTTACAGTAGGCAAGAAGTAGATCGACAAGCGATCTTGAAGCCATCAAAAGATGGCTTGGAAGACCCTACGCAGAGGGTCGCTAGTAAAAAGAAAAAAAAAGAAATCTAAGATTACATATACATTCATAAACTTATAATTAAAGCTTCTAAGAAAATATACATAAACTTATAATTAAAGCTTCTAAGAAAATATAGTCCTTGCAACAATTGAAATCTGGTTCGACGAGTTTTTTCATCTTGAGATTTGGCTTAGATAGCGTACATGCAAGCTGATGAGGTAGCTGATTTTGATCGGGATTGGAGGTGGTGGGAGTTATCCGTTGTTTAGGAGCTGCACCGAGAGGTTGAAATCTTTGATTGGATTTTTTAATTTATAACAAAAACTAAAAGGAGAGTTTCAGATGTTAGGATCAATCTCAATCAAACGCATCACGAAGATGGAAACAGAAAACATTCATAATCCATCTACCGTCCACATCCACAGAGAAGCAGAAATCATTACATGCAAGAGGTAAGGCCTGAAAAAAGGAGAGATTTAGTTCAAAAAATTTGAGATTAGAGAGGATCAAGAAATAAATAGTTCGTGCTTGGGTTTTGGAGTTATTTTCCTAAAATGTTTGGTGTGGGTTGGACAAAGTTTGGTGAGGTTAAAGACTTCAGATTGGGAGATTTTTCCATGGGAGGAGGGGTAATGGCAGGGGTGAGAGGCGGCAAATGAGGTGCGATGTCGGGGGCTATGCCATCTAAAGAAGCCAGGGCGACGCTGACTCGGAGCCGAGGAAGGTGGCCGGATAGGAGGGAGGAAGTGGGAGAGAGAGCCCACAAGGAGGGGAGAGGGTCGGACACCAGGCTAATGTGTAGAACGCCGGCTGAGGGTTGTGATAAAGTGAGCGAGTGGGGATGGTGTAGTAGCATAGAGGCGGCAGAGGAACAGAGCTGCCAGCAAGCACAGCGCCGCTAGAAGCCACCGTAGCCACGACACGAGAAGGTTGGCAAGACCGGGAACCGCCTCAGGGGGGAGGGTCGGGGCAGCCAGGGAGCTCGTCGGGATGGCCACGGGAGAGCCCTCAAGGGAGCGGCGGCGAACTGCAGAGAACATTAGTGTTGGAAGGTTGTTTGGGTGTTCAAGGCTAACGGCTAGGGTTTTGTTTTTTTCTAGTATAATTTATTTATTCAATTCAACCATCAACTTCTATTTTCCAACCAAATGTTACGACTTTTTGATGACATTTTACTTAAGTGACCAAAGTTCTCTTATTTATTTCTTTATTTTTAAAAATAAAATAATTATAGAATAAATATCATAAAATTATCATTTTGTATACTAATCCACATTTTTTCTATCTTTCGATTTATTGTTTAGGATTTTAAATAAACTAAAACATATAACATGAAACCTTTAATTTTTTATAAAAATAAATTAAAACACATAAAATGTCACCTTTAGTTTTTTTAACAAATATTATTAATTATAAGATTATATTTTGATTTCTTAAAAAAATAAACTGTAAAGGTGTTTTGTTAAAAAAACACTATTATATAAGTTGTATTTAAAAAAAATGTTAATGAAATAAGAGTATTTTGGTCATAGACATAAAATATCACTGAAAAAATAAAATATGTGGCCAGAAAATAGAAATGAGTGCTTAAATTGAATGCATTATACAATTTATACTATATAAGGTGTTTTTGTTTTAGAAAATTTAAAATATGATTTCTTAAGAAAAAATATTGCTATTATACAAGATCAAGAATGAGGTTTTTCACGATAAGCTAGGAGTAAGCAATATCCAAGGTAAGGTGCGTGAGTCATGACTTCGTTGATTTGGTCATGTGCAGAGGAGAGTTCCAACTTCTAAGTACGCTAGTGCGTAGATGTGACAGTTTGGATATTGATAAAGTACGACGGAGTGGAAGGAGACTAAAGAAAATTTAGAGGGAGATGATTAAACAAGATTTTACCCTATTGAACCTTAATGAGAACATGGTTGGGATATGATGCAGTGGAGGAGCATCATTCATGTCAAAACGGGTTAGGCTGAGCCGCAAAGGATTGAGAGCGATATTGTCCATTCTCCACCCCCGTTCTTACACCTTGTCATTTCCTAATCTCTTTCATTTTATCATTAATTTGTTATACTTGTTTCTTTGGTTTGTTATGTGTTCATGTTTGTGCTTGGGCCACTCAAAAACACTCTCTCAGCGTAGTCGGGAAAAGAGTGTATAACTTGACCCCAGACCCTACCTAGGTGGAATAAATTGAAAATGTTGTTGTTGATGTCCACGACAATTAAATTGATTATCCACTAACACGTACATGATTTTTTTTAACAAGAAAAAAAATTGGGAGGAATACTCTTGTGAATTGGTCCAACCAAGAGTAAGGATGAGAACTTTTAGTTTTAAATCAATGTGAGATTCAACAAGAAATTTAGAGTGTCCCAGATGGGTCAATCCATCATCTAAACTATTAACATCTCCTAAGATGTGTTGGAAACAGATGTTATCAAAAGACCGAACGTTCAACCGAGAATCAGATACATTATAGAATCACCTCAGTCTCCTAGGGACAACTCCAAATGCCCCTAAAAGCATAGATAATACAACCGTTGTCACCTTCGATGTTCATATTTCGTATCTTATGTTTTTGTGCTTCCTTGGCACCAAATCATATTGCATAATTGAGCTTCAACTCAAAGAACTGGATTTATCAGGATTTACCAACTTTTATGTTGGTAAGCCTCGATTCGTGATCGTTGATATATAACTTATTCAAATGATCCCTCTCAATAACGGATCCGTCAAAATTAAATTTATACAAATTTGCTCGTGGTTTCTCCCATTTGATATTATTTTTCCTCCTATGTGGGAGGGATTTTTTGGTTTGTCATATCAGGATTTTCTTCCTCGTCAAGGGTTTTTGTACTCTTTTATAGAATTAACTAGTCTATTCCCTGTAATATGCACGACTTTAATGTAAAAATATTATAAAGTTATAATAATTATTTCCAAATTTAATTATAAAATATCAGCCTTCAAAAATAAATAATGTATATTTGTCTACAAACAAAACAAACAAACAAAAATCTACAAACAAAAAAATCTAGGTATTATAATAATTTTTATATAATTTAATATTAAAAAATAAAAACTTATTTAAATGTTGACAAAGGAAATTGTTTTTAATGACCCCCCCGACGAATTCAACAATTCGACAATCACTCTCCACAATGATATCATGATATGTGTCAAATCATACCCTCATGCTAATTAAAAAACACAAATGATATGTCTTTGCCATCTCCGAGGTTAATACCATTAGAATAGCTCTTACACACAACCAAGAGTCAGAGGGGCATGGGGTGGCTTAAGCCCCTTGTAGTTGGGAAGGAAAAAAATTGAATGTTTTTTCAAAATATTTTTTTACTAATTTTAGAACTAAAGTAATAATACAAAAAAATATAATAAATTATAAAGTTTATTTATCTTAATTGGTACAGAATAAGTATTAAATCATGAATTCATGAGTTCTAATTCCTTTGGCTAAAAATTTGCTTCTTTTAGTTTTTTCAATTAAAATGACGGTTAAAATAATAAATTTAAGGATTTTTTAAAAATATTCTTCCTAACATTCATTATCATATATGGGTATAAAGAAAAAATATTTTTTAAAAAAATTGAGCCTCCCTTTTAAAATAATTCTCAACTCTATCATTGCTCATATATTCACAATTGTTCTCATCTTTTATGTTTTTTTTTTGTAAGCAACAATTAAGGAAGATGTCAGTTGAACGTCCCTTATATTAATTAATTGAGGTATCACGCCTTTTCATGAGTTTGCGCTATTTAACTACCCCTCTACACCCCCACCCCACCCCCACTCATATTCAACAATATATGGTGTGCGCCATATGACAACATTTTCTCTTGATATTCAACAATGGTGTATGATGTATAACTTTATTTAATTGATTGAAATTCCGGTTTAGCTTATAAGCATCATGGATCACCCATTATGACTTATGGTTCACCCCCTTGAAAAGAAAATAATTGTGAATCCGCCAAATACTACATACCAAAGTTGTCCAAACATGTTGTATACAATTAGTAACAATATAATGTAACCAATTATCTACCGTATCAAACTCAGGATCTCAAATCACCTTATTAAAAAAATCCTTTGATGAAAGATCTATTTTAATTTAATAATCTCAAGATTAAAATATAAAAGTACACGATTCTTATACAAATAACAATGAATTAAAAATGATTGAAACGTTATAAAATAAAATAACGTAAAAGTATTAGAAGAGTATTGATTCGGAAGATATTTTTATATTGAAACTTTGATTAAAATATAAAAACTAAATTTGATTAAGCATTTGCAAAGATTTAATTGATTTGTAAAACAAAAAAAAACAAATGAGTTTATAAACATTAGCCGGATTATAATATAATTCATCCTTATCAAAATAAAAAAAAACAATGAAAAAAAGCTATTAAACTTTTTAAAAATACATATTTATTTGATTCATGTATTTTCAAATTTTTAATTAATAAAATATTTTTAAAATCATAAATGTGTGGCTAAATACATTACATTAAAAATTAATTGATTAAAGTTTTGACTATAAAATATTTTTATCAAAGTTAAATTTATACAAATTTGCTCATGGTTTCTCCCCTTTGATATTCTTTTTCCTCCTTTGTGGGAGGGTTTTTTTGGTTTGTCATATCAAATTTTCTTCCTCATCAAGGGTTTTTGTACCCTTCTATATAATTAATTGGTATCTAGCAAACATGGTAATTATTTTTCATTTATGTTATTGTTGGAAGGAAATGAATTTGTTTCTAAAGTACTTCATACACAACCAAATCGTCGATTAAAATGGATTTGTTTCTAAAGGACTTTTGATCCCAAGTCCTTCATAATCGATCACGTGATTTATATATTTCGTACCAGTTAATGAGTTGTTTGTATTCAAGTTCTTTTAGGAACTCCTTATTAACCTTATTGATCGAATTCTTTATGTATTTTAGCTAGTAGCATAAAACATTACGCAGTGTGTAATGATTTTGCACTTTGATACATTCTGGTTAGTTTGAATTTGCCTTTATGTGATAATAAGTTTGTTTTCCATTTTGATAGTTACTGCTTGGATTTATGTATTACCTCTTCAAAGATAATGTTATTTACGTTGTCTTTAATGATCGGACATCCGAGTTATTTTTCTGGGTTGGTTGTGATGGATATCCCTATTTCATTTTGTAGCATATTTTTTGTATGGGTAGTGGTGTTGTTAGTTGTTTGAAAAGTCCATTTATGTAGACTTTTTGTCAAGATATGGTACACTATTGCTGTAAGATTTTGTTGATTTGATTGCATGCACTTCTTTTTTGTTGTGATGAAAAATACGATGATATCATATGTGAATGATAAGAAAGGAATCTGGTTCCCAATCTTATAATGGAGATCTTGATCTAGGGTGTGTATGGCTGCATATAAACTAGCTAAAAAGTGTGAAAATATTAACTGTTAAAAAAATAAACGGGTTTAAACGGTGTATGGAAACAACAAATAAGCTTTAGTCAGTTAAAAAAAAGGTTTATAAATAAGCTGCAAATTGAAGCTTATTTTAAGGTTTATATTACATAATTACTATTTTATCCCTTCTCTTTTATCTTATTTGGTTTGAAAGTACCACAATACCCCTAATAAAAACCAAATAAACTCCACTTTTTACAAATAAACTGTTTTTCGTCCCATACGGAGTTTATATTTTTTAATAAATTTTTAACTACTTTTACCAACCGTTTATAAATTTTTACCCTGTTTATAATTTTAGTCAGTTTATTAACCTCGTCCCATACGAACCCCATGTAGTAGTAGGGTTTATATTATATTTGGGGTCATGTATTAACAATAAATGCATTTGATAGTCAACAAAATCACCCCGGCTGATATAAATCCTAATCACGATAGACATATGAAAGGGCCTAATTAAGTAATTAATGTGTATCGATTGCTACTTGTTTGCTAATCTCATCTCGATCGTTTGTCAACACATTGAAAATACCTTGTTCTGTTCTATGAAACAACTTGAAACCTAATCAAATATAATATATGACTTTGTTCATATTTCCCTCCCTATTATGGGACCCTTTTTAGTTGAAAAATAAAATAAAATTGGACCCCTTTTATCAAGGCCGCCTTAGGCCATTTGTGAAATTTTAATGGTTCATGACAAAAACAAATACCTAGGCTCCTAAAAAAAAGTCCATAAAATTTAATGTTATTAAAAATTATTAGTGTAAAGTATGAGCAGTTGGATTCGAACTTTAGGTTAAATGGGTGCATAGCTAATTACTCAACCACCAAGCTAAGGAGATTTTAATTCAAGTATTAAATTCAAATGGGATGAAAAAAAATGAAGGTTGCTTCGGGAGTCTTGTCTGATAAAAAAAAAGTAGAGTATCCGTAGTTCAAGAGTAAATTTTACAAACTAGTAGTGAGACCCACCTTGCTATACAGGTAGAGTGTTTGGCAATAACAAAGACATAAGAGCTGAGGTTTATGGTGATAGATACGAGGATGATTAGATGGATGTGTGATCAGACACGCGGAATCAGGATTACAATTTTGGGTAGACTGACTTTACTTATAATTTGATTTTTTTTTTCCTATATGTCAATATATTGAGTTAAAAATTAGAGATATTTTTTTTTATCTGCGTTTAAATTAGTAATAATAGGGTCAATTATTATCGAAGATATAAAATGCAATGAGAGAGTGCTATTGATTTCGATGAGGGTTAATGTAGGTGGAAGAGGGGTGATTCGGTGGCTATCCTTTTATCCTTCTTATTTTTACGCTTGATATCTCTTGCTCCTATTTTTTCTAGCTTTGTTTTTTTATTAACAGACCGATTAAATACACCACAAATCTGCACGTCGTGCAGGTTTGTTGTGAGCTAATTAATTAAGAAAGTCTGTTAATTAATTAAAAAAGGTTGCACGTTGGAATGGAATTGCATTTTAAAAGGGACAACACCCATTATTTTCTTGCCCTTATTAATACTAGGCTGTGTATGGTTGCCCAAATAAACCGGTTAAAATGAGTAACTTGTAACTGTTAAAAAATTCAACCGGTTTAATTGGGGTATGGGAGCCAAAAGAAGTCAAAAGCCGGTTAAAAATTTTGGTTTAAATATAAGCCGGTTGGAGCAGCCTATTTAGGAGTTTATTTTTTCACAATTACAAATTTACCCCTTCTCTTTTATCTTATTTGGTTTGAAAGTACCACAATACCCCTAATAAAAACCAAATAAACTCCACTTTTTACAAATAAACTGTTTTTCGCCCCATACGGAGTTTATATTTTTTCATAAATTTTTAACTACTTTTATAATTTTAGTCAGTTTATTAACTCCGTCTCATACGAACCCTAGGGGAAAAAAAGCGTCTACTTTGGCTTTTCGTACCTTTCTTTGAGCAAAGAACTTCCAAAGGGAGTGGAAACCCACTTGGGCCAAAAATTATTCAGAACAATGAATTAGTCCAATGGGCTTTACCTCTTCGGCCCATTCCATTATTTTTTGGCGGGAACAATTTCCCACTCTCTCTTCTATAACGAGGCACAAGTCACACACATTCGCCACATTCCGGCGGGAAAGAGGGAGTGAGATGGGAGGAGAAGGAATGGCGGCGGTGCAAGCGGCGCAGGTGGAAGAGGACTTCTCCGTGTGGAAGAAGAACTCTCCATTTCTCTACGATCTCGTTATTTCTCACGCTCTGGAATGGCCTTCTCTCACCGTCCAATGGATACCTTCTCCGCCCACCCAGCCCGACTCGGAAGCTGACCCGGATCTCGCTGTTCACCGGCTCGTCCTCGGTACCTACACCTCTGATGGCAGCCCCAATTTCCTCATGGTTGCGAATGCTTATCTCCCTCGAAATTGTGGCCCCTGCTCCTCGGTGCCCAAGGTATTCGTTTGTTTTCGGTTGTGTTTGTGTTGTTCGTCAGGTGTTCGATGAAATGCCTAAGTGAAAGATCAATAGATCTACCTTGTTTTTGTTGCTTGGTTATCGGCCTAGGGTTTTTGTTTCATGCTTTCTATTGATTTTAGGGTTTTTGTGGTCCTCGTTGCTGTCTCTACAATTTGCCCCAGATTTGGTTTCTACTTGTGCTCTTTTCATTTTTTATGCGGACTGAAAATGATTTGCTGATTCGATTCCCTTGCTCCCATGATAATGTCTATCATATTCTGCAGTCCACATATGATTCCTACATATGCAATTGCAATACATGAGAATGTTCTGTACGGCCCTGATAGAAGATTTTCACAAATCAATATTATACGGAGTAGTTTCTTTGTCTAATTGACGTCAAATTTGTTTAGGTGGAGATTGTCAAGAGGGTGCCTGTGGATGGAGAAGTGAATAGAACAAGGTGTATGCCTCAAAATGCCAATCTCATTGCTGCAAAAACAAATGGGCTGGAGGTTTATGTTTTTGATATTACGAAACAGGCTGATGTGGAGGAAGGGAAAGAGGGAATTTGTGCTCCTGATTCTAGATTGAAAGGCCATGAGAAAGAAGGGTTTGGATTATCATGGAGTCCTTTTAAGGAAGGGTATTTGTTAAGCGGTTCAAATGATTGCAAGATATGCTTGTGGGATGTGTCCCTGATGCCTCAAAATACGGTTCTTGATGCAATGCGTGTTTATCAGGTACTCTTTGTTCTAGTGCATCCGAGCTTTTTGCTACTTGATATTGTTGACTTGTCTCATTCATTAATTTGGCTGTTTACCCCCGTGATAGGGCCATGAAACTGTGGTTGGAGATGTTTCTTGGCATTTGAAGAATGAAAATCTGTTTGGATCTGTGGGGGATGATGGACGTTTGATGATCTGGGATCTGCGTTTGGAAAAGCCTCAGCAATCTGTCATAGCTCATGAAAAAGAGGTGCGGGGCCAAAATGATTTTCTTGTTACTATCACTCTGCATATTTGATTCATTCATCCGTAGGCATTCTTTTAATACTCGTTGATTACTTCAGGTCTCATGAAATGTAAATCTTGACTGCATGTACATCCTTTCTGCAACAGTGTAACTCAACTGACGATTTGCATGAAAGCTATCACACTCAGAGGAAAATCAGATGTTCATCATTGAACTGTTTTTTATGCCTCATGATCCTTGCCTAATGTATATTAAATTATTTAAATATATAAATTGTGCAGTTTCACGATTTATGTTAATGTACTTAGACAAATTGCAATGAACTGGATAAACACAATATAAGCTTTTGAGTGATGTTAAAATACTAAATTTTTACTGATTGGACAAAAATACATTCATTTATGTCAATGCAAGTTGTGTTAGTGGCTGCATTATTTCTTATTTGAGGGTTATATTAGTAGTTTGATAGATAAAGAATGTCTTGCCTAAGCAGGTATATAGGAAACAACTATCATGAATTAAAATTTATAGGAGCAAGATATGGTGACGGGGGCATGGCATGCTCGAGTGACTTTGGGGACATACATATCTCTTGGTGAAAGATGGACTCTACCTAAAGTGAAACTGTTTTTTCTCCGTGCAGGTTAACTATCTATCATTCAATTCTTTCAATGAATGGATTCTCGCCACAGCTTCATCGGACACTACTGTTGGGCTGTTTGATATGCGGAAGTTGACCTCCCCGGTTCATGCTTTGTCTAGCCACACGTATGCTCAATAAAAAAAAAAACTATCTGTGCTGTTTGAATGATCTGTTTCTCTAGAATTGTGTCCCTTGAATTTAGTTCTTTCATGTTTGCAACTTGAAGCCTTTGTTTGTAGCTGTTGCACTTCAATTTCTTCTAGAATTATTGGGAAAAAGACTTTCAGTTGCAATTTCCTTGGAATATTAGGATATTGTTTTGATGATATGTTACTTCATTTCATTTCTAAAGGGTTTCTTCCGGTGTTTTTTCTTTGCAGAGAGCAAGTGTTTCAGGTTGAATGGGATCCTAATCATGAAACAATTCTAGCTTCTTCTGGCGAAGATAGACGATTGATGGTTTGGGACCTTAACAGGTAACATTTTCGTTGTATCATATTTAGACATTTCAAGCCCTCTAACATGAGCTCTCTCTTCCGTAAAGCCTACATCCATATAATGCTAGCCTCTTACAGAATACTTTTGCCTTGTGAAAGCATGTTTGGAGTCAGCTTTCCCTTTAGCTGGTCCATTGACGGGTTCTTTTTGGCTCCTGTTTTATGGTTTTTGGTTTGTCTTATGGAAGTCGAGGATAATTCTCATAAATTTTGATTAGCTGTAGAGAACCTTACATAATTTAACTGGTTGAACTGCAATCAGGGTTGGTGATGAGCAGCAGGAAGGTGAGGCCGAAGATGGTCCTGCAGAACTCTTCTTCTCGCATAGTGGTCACAAGGATAAGATATCAGACTTCTCTTGGAACAAATACGAGCCACGGGTCATATCTAGTGTGGCTGAAGATAACTCCCTTCAGGTCTGGCAAGTGGCTGAAAGTGTTTACAATGATGAAGATTAACATTGAGCTAGTCTGATTTGGTGTCCTTACCAAATTTCCGAGTCAAATTAATCCTTGGTCCTTGGATTTATCTTCCTTATCAGTTCCTATCTGAACTTTGGGATCTTTAGAGATCTTGTTAAAATTGTTTGAAACATACCATATTGCAATGCCAATGGTTCGTAGTCCTGGTTGTGTTTTTCGTCTTGGTTGTATATAGGAGGCTTTCTCCTGCACCCTGGAACCAATTAAGGCTGTTATGCAAAATGTAAGTTTTATGTGGTACTGATGGTGGTGTTGATGAAAATGAGGAGTGCTTGATTAAGTATGAATGCAGAGTATCAACCCTAATGTATGATCAAGTTGAGTCCTTTTGATCATCACAGCTCCGTATAAGCACTTCGAATTCCAAAAAGCTTTCTATATTACATGAATGAATTTGAAGCAGTTCCTAAATGCATTTGAAGAAATCAAACCTGTCAGATCACAGATTGCAAGAACACTGGAACAAACATTGGCAACTATGTAATCTAGCAGCAATTTGCCATATCGTTGATTTGTTTGGATGAGTTTTTTTTCCGTACGCATACGAGACTAGACAACCAAAGCAAATAACTGGGTGTTCGACTTCTTGGTAGGTAGGCTTGTCACCAAATTATAAGTGAAAGCAAGAGAACAAGAGGTGTATATCATCTGAATTAAGCAATAATATTGAAAGAAAGCTGGCAGAGAATTCCTCCTCACATTAATCTGAAGAAAAATACAAGGAGCTTCATCTACAATGACTGGTCCCGGCATCTCGCTAACACACAAGGATAGCTACACAATGAACTTTGTTCAAAAGCATTCATTTACTGAGACTACAAACAACTTAAGCCAACCCAGATAACCATAAGTAGGCAGCAAAATTTAGCAAAATTTCAAGCATAATTGTGTTCTAAGGGGGATCTGATTCAGCTCTAGAAAGGCAAATCAAAATAGACCTAATCGGCCAATGATCGTGAAACACAAGATGGCCTGTGGAGATTGGCAGTTGGGCAAAGGCATGTTGCAGAACTGCTAAATCGTTGGTCAAAGATATTTGTGAGAAGAATAGATCCAATCGCCTCCTTTAACTTTGTGTCGTTAACCAGTAGTTGCTTCACCGTTAGCTCCTAAATCAGCAGAAACATAGCCCCACAATAAGAGGTTGCCACAGTTTAGAAAGTACAAAATTTGACAAGAAATAAACTAGACATGCTATTCAAATTAAAATATTTACAAAATCCTCTTATAAGAAATTAAGAACTAGCTTGTGAATAAGAAAAATATAAGCTTGAAAATATTTTGATAAATGTGAAGAACACAACCAGGTTCTCTCTTTTTTTTTTTTTATAACTGTGTTTAATATTATTACAAGCAGCACTTGTATGAAAACCAGTACCATCCCATCAGAGACGAGTTTTGTTAGCAATTACTGGAGTAGAGCTAGACTAATAATACTGTCCAGTAAAGAACATGATAGGTTGTAGAAATGATCATAGGGAGGGGGGGCTAATACTGTAACTTTCGGATCTAACTGAAAGATTGAAAAAGTGCAGGAATAAAATCAGCAAAACCTAACCGCAGTCCAAGTTCCAATTCAAATTTGTAGTAGATTCATACCACCGTTTATCATCCATTAGAGGAAAATGTTTTCAGCTGTGTTCTTTCTCAGTATATTGTAATACAACAGACTAGTGATATCCCAAACTACTATATAATTATCTTCATTTCTTTATCAAAATATTGAGACTGATTCTAGATCAACACTCGGTGCCCTAACTTCAAAGAATAAAGAGCATTTGTTCCTTTTCCTTTGCTTTATGCTTTAGGCAATTACACACCTATGACTATACATCATCTCTAGATCAAGTATCCATCCAATCAGTGTTAGTGAATATGTAAGACGTAGAAGAAAATGCAGAGTTGTAAATTGGGATGTGAATTAGGTAAGAAAAGCAGGAGTAGAACTACAAAATCCATTTAAAAGTTGGTATAAGATGAAATAAATCCTCTCTGTGTTGGTATTGCGACCTTTTGAAGGGGCTCTGGATCCATATATGTTTTTTATATATAAAAAAGGTACTATCAGAAGTTCCTTGACCATATAACAAGTACACCAAAATTGAGGGAAATTAATTGAAGTATTGAACAATGATTCGTGATATCTGAAACTACTAACTTAGGCCATGCCAAATTTACGAGTGTAGTAACTCTTAGCACAACATTTAGAAAGAAACAAGACATGATTATAAAAAGGAGAAAAATTATACCTTTTCTTCTACAATCATCAGAAGAATTGGCCCTTGGTACCGGATTCCCGATATCACAAGGTCCACAACCAGCCAACTCTTTTGATCCATTTCCTAAATTTGAAAAGCAACTCAAATTCTCAAAGTCGCAACTAGTAAAACCCTGATTTAGTGAAGTTTGATCATTTCTGCCATCTACACCAGAGCGAAGGCAATATATCTCATCATCACACTGCACATTACAAGGATTCTTCACGAAGGATCCAGGCAAGCTAGGATTGGCCATAGTTTGAAAGACATCGGCACCCTTCACAGCTTTTTGATAAGGAAAAGAACCAATTTCCCCTTCAATTCTACCTCGTATGTCTACAAGAAGACACTTAAGCCTGGCAGCCTCAGCTTCTAAGGCAGCCTGACCCTGTAGCCTCTTCAAGAGCTGCTGATTCAGAGCCCTCAGTTTAACAACCTCATCTTCCAACGAAGCAGTCCGCGCCTTCTTCTTCTCTCGATACTTCCGAACTGCTTCCCGGTTACCCAGTGATCGCTTTTTAGCGTTCTTTCCTGCAGATTCCACAAAATCATCATCGTCATTGTTATTGCCATCCTTCTCATCCGTTGGAGCAGACACTATTTTTGTATGAACATGGAGACAGGTGTGCGTGTGAGAGTAATCGGGGCCTGGAGGATTGCAAGTGTGGGTGTGAGTGCAGGCATGTGTATCCTTCATCAGCTCTTCAAAGAAACTGTCCATAGAGCCGCCGCTTGGAAGATCACCAAGCGAACTTGAAAGCATTTCCTGGTTGGAAAAATCCACCTCTCCGTCGTCCATCGGAATAATAGAAAGCAACACAAATCCTAAGCCGGGGATGATTATGAAATCCTTACCCTGAACTACTCCTAGATCAAATTATTCTGCCAGTAGCGAAACCTAAGCCAACTGAAACAACATTTCTTCATTTACACTGCATCTCCAACGGCACTTCCTACTTCCAATAACCCTACATTCATAATCGTCATGGGAGCATTAGCTAGAGTTCGAAATTACAACAAGATTAAAATCAGGTCGAATTCCGAAAATCAAAAGAACTATTGAAGCAAACTTCACAGTGAAACCCTAGAATTAAAAATCGCCGCTCCGCGATTGAAATAAGATAATCATCTTAAACTAAAAAACAATCGAGCAAGTAAAGCATTGCAACTGAGAGCGTAACAGAACAACCGAATGGGAAATTCGTACCTGTAGAAGATACTTGAAGCAAGGATGGAAAAACAACCTTCGAAGAGAAGATGGGATCACCGGAGAAGAAGATAATAGAAATGAGATCGGCGAGCAAGGATGGCCTGGTTGAGATTCAGTTATGGTAGAAAACCCTAGGGGAGAGAGAGAGAGAGAGAGAGAGAGAGAGAGTGAATCTGGACAGTGGCAAGAGAACAAGTCGCTCCAATGATTGTGTGAGCCATAGGCTCACATAGCCTCAAATCGAGAGAAATGCTAAGGTCCCGTTTGGATTGAGGAATTAAGAGCATGTGCAACCATAAGGTAACCTCTTTCACTTTCAAAATTTTATCCACTTATCATCATTTGACACTTTATTTATTTTTTTCTTTAAATAATTTTGTACTTTTTCAACCTCTTCCTAAGAGGTTTACCTTACAACCATGGGGTAACCTTGTTCCATCACTTTTTCCATCTCATTAGTTTTATTTATAAATAAAATTAAAAAGTGTTTGATATTAATATTTTTTTATTACATTAGATGAAAAATAAAAAAATTAATAACATTATATTATAAGCAAATAACAAAAATAATTACATTAGTGTATGAGAATGGAATATGAAAAAGAAGTGCAAACAATATATTAGGTCAAGATGAGTATATATATAGGAAAAAATTATACTCAAATTGTGGAGAAAAATAAAATAAAAATAATGGTATAATTATTATTTGAAAATAGTAATCATAAATATATATTATAAATACATTTGAATAATTAATACATCAAATAAATACAGTAATAAAAGGTGGGGGCCACTTGTGGTGGAAGAGGTTTACCTTTTAAGAGCATCAGCAACCATGGGTTACCTCTTTCCCTTTTTTATTTTCACCCCCTTATCATCATTTGACACTTCATTTATTTATTTCTTTAAATAATTTTGTACTTTTTCTACCTCTTCCTAACAGGTTTACCTTACAATCATGGGGTAATCTTGTTCCATTACTTTTTCCATCTCATTAGTTTTATTTATAAATAAAATTAAAAAAGTGCTTGATATTAATATTTTTATTACATTAGATGAAAAATAAAAATAATAATAACATTATATTATAAGAAAATAACAAAAATAATTACATTAATGAATGAGAAATTGAGAATGGAATATGAAAAAGAAGTGAAAACAATATAATAGGTCAAGATAAGTATATATAGGAAAAAATTATACTCAAATTATGGAGAAAAAATAAAATAAAATTGATGGTATAATTATTATTTGAAAATAATAATAATAATAAATATATATTATAAATACATTTGAATAATTAATACATCAAATAAATATAGTAATAAAATGGTGGGGGTCACTTGTGGTGGAAGAGGTTACCTTAGTGGGAAGGAGTAATCCCTTCCAAGTTCCAACCTCTTCCCTTAAGGTTTGGCTTGCAACCATGAGTTTACTTTTTAAGACCTATAAAGTAAGTAAAACTCATGGTTGCACATGGTCTAAGAATTTTCAAATTAAAAGGGTTAGCTTATCTAGGGACCACATAAGAGAATTGTCTCAAAAAATGAAGTTAAAATGTGCTTCCTTAATTTTCTACTTCCTTTTTTTAAATTGCAACACAACAATGGAGATCACCTACAACATATCGTGTATCACTCAGGCCTAAATAGACCACAAATCGTTCTTTTTTTTTTTTTTTTTTCTTTTTGGTTTTGCCAAGGTGGCAATTTGGGAGGTGTGAAATTAGGAGATAAATTAAATTTAAAATTAAAGAGTAAAAAGAAAAGAAAAAGAAATTTTTGTGAGTAGAGACAGAGGAGGACAAAAATGAGGATAAATGATTTAAACACGTGAAATTTAAGTTGACCACTAATCAAATGAATCATTTTTTAACGTTTTTCGGAGAGGGAGGCTTTGAGCCGGAAGAGGATCCTCTCCTAATAAACACCTCCTAATAACTTCCTAATAAACTAATCTTGACCATTGAAAAATATAAAGGGGTGAGATTAGATATAATTAATTAATTAATTTCAAAACCAAAATTCTCCCCCCTCTGCCGTTCTGTGTGATTGAGTGTCCTCTTCCAAATTAGCAATTGTGACCCTCTACTGGCTCGTTGGCTACTTGGCTTCCAAAAAAAAAGTGATGGACTCACTGGTGGCGAGTTCTATTACTGCTCGCGGCACCCCGCAACAACCTCCAATCCTTCTTTTCTATTTCGGTAAACGAAACCACTACCTCCGATTTTTGCATCTTTCCGTCTCCGATGGAGAAGCTTCTATTTGATCCGCCTCTCTACAGCGACGTTTCAGCGGTGATTAGGCGACTCCGCGTTTGATCGATCAACCTCGAATCGATCCCTTCTCTCCTCGCGAATTCGATTTAACCGCTTATGCTGAATTCGTCAGGTACAATCCATGACCGTTGTTTGAATCGCGTAAGGATACATCCTTGTTATTCTCCGCACGTTCCCTTTTCTCTCGAACATTGTTTTTGCTCGATCTCTCAATATAGGGCCTAGGGGTTTAACCTCGCTCGCTAATCCCCTCTATGTTCGTGTTCTCTTGTGCGTTCTTGTGCACCTGTTACTATCTTGTTATCCCTCTGCCTCCTGAAAAGCACCCTCTGAACTCCCTTTTTGCCCCATGTAAAACCTCTCCAAATTCAATTCCAACCTAAATCTAAAAATTACTCCGTATTATTATTAAGAGGAGATTTGCAGGGGAATGAAGAAATCGGACACAACTCTAGTAGTTATGGATGTTTTACTCCAACTGTACTCTACAATGTATCATGGCGGAGCAAGAATTACCGATCAGGAAGAGAGTTTCAATTTTGGTTTTGGAATTAATTAATTAAATTAATTAATCGGATGTAATCTCAGCCCTTTATTTTTTTCGATGGCTAAGATTAATTTATTAGTAAGTTATTAGGAGGTGTTTATTAGGAGAGGATCCTCTTCCCTTTGAGCTCACCTCTTATCCCTACCTCCGCCATTGCATGTTACTCTTCTTAGGCTAGATCCGAAATGATCTTTCAAACCCAACAATCCATTGGCAAGATAATAAAGGTGATCTAATCGTATAAAACCCACAAACAAAGATTAAAAAAAAACAAATGCCATGTTGTTTGGTATGCGTGGTGGCACCGGAGGGTGGATGTCGGTGGTGGTGCCAACTTTTTTTTTTTTTTTTTTGTAACGTGGGGGTTCCGAGATTATCGACTAGTCCCCATAAGGATAAAAAAATTTCGTTTTGTAGTGTTGAAACTCTGAGTGTCTACCAAATGTTTGATAAAATGTCACAAACATATTATGAGTTACTTTGGCTATATGTTGTGTTGGGAAATAGGTAAAATCAAGCAAACTTGTCTGACATGCAAAATTGGTAGGACAACAGTGAGGATAGCAGAATTGGTAGGACAGGAAAATGAAATTGATAGGATAGTTTTGAACATTTGGTATGGCAGCGTAGGTGACCTGAATGTCAGAAAGTCTTTGTTGGTGGTGATTGTGATGCAGATACCCTCTGTTCATTCACCTTAAAAAAATGGCAAAGACGGGCAAGAAGAAAGTCTGTGCCGGACCCAACAACCAGGGAGTAAGGAAATTGAGATAGTTACACGATTGTGCTTGTAATGGTTGACAAAAAAAATTTGAACCTCAGATTGTTACGTGTATTGCAGGTTGTGCTCGCGGTTGCAGAAAAAGACCACTTCCCTGGCAGGGCCTTGTCGCATTCCAATTTTGAGGTGCTGGAAGGCCTAGACTTATCCATTGATAGCGACGATTACAAGGCCCTCATGAAAAGCTAGCCCGGGGGCATAGTGAGAATGGGCTCTTGGAACAAGTTCACTGCACAATTGGTGCACTTTTGCCTTCTGTGGCAGCTTCAGACAAGAAAGCAACACGAGACGTGGTACTCCCTGCAGGGGCATCGCGTGCGGTTCTCTTTACACGAATTCGCGCTCATCACAGGGCTAAATTGCTCATCGCCCCCGAGAGATGTCATGGAGGGAGAACTAGTAGAACTTGTAGGCTTCTAGGTCATCGACGTCCTGGACCCGAATCGGAGTGGCCCGCCCCATCGAAGGAGGGAGGTAGGTGAGCTCAATGTCGTATAAGACCATGTCTACATCGAATTTGGAAACGATCTTCTCCTTCAGTTAGTCGTAGCCAATATTCTGTGGCACCACCATAGCTGTAGTACGTGCCTCTCCCTTGAACACCAAGCTCCCACTCCCGGGAGCCCACCAACCGCCAAACACGACCTTCAGACAACCCCCGTGTTCTGGGGTACGACACGGAAACAGAAGATCAGTCTGAGGGGTATTTTTGTTATAAGAAAAAGGAACAACTACAAAGGATAGGTACAAGATAACTTACATATTGCTGCCACTACCACCGGACAAACTTCTTGCACGTTTCCATGTATGGAATGATAGTTGTACACTATTGGTAGACCGAAATATGCTAATGATAAGATTGGGACTGTATCATTTCCTGGGATTCACGTGTGGATTCCCCCCCCCCCCCGTCCTTTCCGCTTCTCTCCTGTTTCAGATCATCCTCTCAAGCTTATATATATGTTATTGGGGGACACCCATCAATGCAATCATTGCATTTTCCCCTCATAAATGCTTTCCCCTTTCCCCCAAGGAGGAACTTTGTTTTGGCGCCAAAACTCCACTAACAGCCCGTAATATCAGCTACAATGAATCTCCTCCAAAATCTCTCCGGGTATGGAATGACAAGTTTAGTCTATTGGTAGAACCAATTTCTTTTATTGGTAAGATGGGCAGTGTGCAGTTTCCTGAAATGAACGGGAGACTTTTGCCCTCACCTTTCTACTCCTCTCTTATTTTGTCTCTCTTTTTGCATAGCATTTAATGGTGATTGACATCCATCAATCCAGCTTATATATGTTTTGATTGACACCCTTAAATCCAATCATTATCTTTTCTCCTCATAAATGCTTCCCCCATTTTTCCCCATGGAGGAGGCTTTTTGGCGCCAAAGCCCCCTGACAGCTACAATGCAGCTACAGTGTACCCTATCCTCATCTGCAACTTCCGAAGCCGGTTACCAATTTTTTTTTGCAAAAGTAGACAAAGTGCTACTTTTGCCAATTTTACACGTGGTTGTCTAGTTTTGTAAAGTTTTTTTTTTGTCTAGTTTTGCAAATTGACCTTTTGTTTAAGCATTTTGGTTTTGTATGTAACTTGAAACATAGCAGAACATGTACACGACGCTTGCCAAACTTGTTTAACAATGTTGTGGAAATCCTTTCTTTGTACCCAAATATTCTCAAACTTAAATGGAGGTGGTTTATAAACTACACCATTATCAAGGTATATTATAATGGGACAATGGTATGATGAGGAAAACGCTCCATTTTTTGTTATTAGTTCCGGAAAAAATTGGAGAATGTTGGGATACTTGTGAATCCCACATCGGAAGTGGGAGGATTCTGAACCTAACATATAAGTGGATGGGCTATTCCACCTAATGTCAATTGGTTTTGGGATGGTGCCCCGGTCCGGCTTATATGTTGGGCTTTCTGATCGGGCCCAACAAGACTTCCCCCCCCCCCCAACAAACTGGTATCAGAGCCGGGTTCGGCAGGTGGGCCGGTTGCACCGAAGATTGAGATGGACTTCACATCTGTATCGATGACGGGTTAGTCGAACCCGTTGCGTGGAGGTCTCAATTCTAACCGGGCTAGACTTGTGTTGGATTCGCAAGTGAGAGGGGGATTTGTTGGGACATTTGTGAATCCCACATCGGAAGTGGGATGATTCTGAACCCAACATATAAGTGGATGGTGCCCCAGTCTCGCTTGAATGTTGGACTTTCTGGTCGGGCCCAACAATACTTTCCCCCTAACAAACTGGTATCAGAGCCGGGTTCGGCAGGTGGGCCGGTTGCACCGAAGATTGAGATGGACTCCACATCTGTATCGATGACGGGTTAGTCGAACCCGTTGCGTGGAGGTCTCAATTCCAACCGGGCTAGACTTGTGATGGATTCGCAAGTGAGAGGGGGATTTGTTGGGATACTTGTGAATCCCACATCGGAAGTGGGAAGATTCTGAACCTAACATATAAGTGGATGAGCTACTCCACCTAATGCCAATTGGTTTTGGGATGGTGCCCCAGTCTCGCTTGAATGTTGGGCTTTCTGGTCGGGCCCAACAATACTTTCCACCTAACAAACTGGTATCAGAGCCGGGTTCAGCGGGTGGGCCGGTTGCACCAAAGATTCAGATGGACTCCACATCTGTATCGATGACGGGTTAGTCGAACCCGTTGCGTGGAGGTCTCAATTCCAACCGGGCTAGACTTGTGATGGATTCGCAAGTGAGAGGGGGATTTGTTGGGATACTTGTGAATCCCACATCGAAAGTGGGAGGATTCTGAACCTAATATATAAGTGGATGGGCTACTCCACCTAATGCCAATTGGTTTTGGGATGGTGCCCCGGTTCGGCTTATATGTTGGGCTTTCTGGTCGGGCCAACAAGACTTCCCCCTAACAGAGAATTTGATGTTGAACAAGTACTATATCAAGTTTCTCGATAATATTGCCATCCTCCTCGGGTTTTTTCCTCCAAGTGAAGTGGTTCCCCATAGTGGGTAGATCAACCATAGAACAATCGCATTTGAAATTAGCTAGTCTTTGGAATCTATGAGTATTAATTTCTGCCCCACCAATTTTGTCCAAAGCTGCAATAAATTTCATTGAGATCCCCCATCGCAATACTCAGAAGGGTTGAGCTTGTGACTAGTTCAGTCAGAGTTCTCCAAAATTCGTCTTTTTTCCTCAACCCCGGATGGGCATAAACAACGCATTTGAGAAGAATTACTTTGCGAGCTTTTGTATCTAACACCAATTATTTGATCTAGTTCCTTATGGATTGTGCTGGGGAGCATGAAGCTTTGCATTGTATATAATGGTTTTGATGCCAGATTTGTGCTGATAAGGACAACACGTCTCTACTGTGATATGACATTCGCACGCCATTTACCAAACTGCTCTTTTGATTTACAAACGATTTCCTCGAAAGTTCATCTATTTACTTTCCGGTTGATAATAGGGCAACCAAAATATTTTTCGATTTCCCCCTTAATCTTCTATTCAAATCGTCACTTTCTTTGAATATTTGATTACATTTTTCATTTCCTATTTTTTATTCAATCAACTGATTTGCACCCAATCAAAAAAAAAACAGCAGGCATTGCACACAACACAATAGTGTGAAAAGTTGGCTAGGGCAACTGACCAAGTGTCTTTGTTGTTGCCGAAAAAACCTTCATCAGAGGCATATTTATTATCTTTTGTCACAACAGATTACAGTGTCTTACACATACAAAGAACTCCAAGAGAGTTCTTGACCGGCTTCTGAATGGTAATTTTAACTCACATTCTTAGCTCCTCTGAGGTTAAATGCAATTGATGCATTTATCACAACACATCGATTCGACGGCGGTCGTCGATCCAAGCCAACCCACCTCACAAACAGAGGGTGCAATATACTTGCTTTCCTACCAACTATACAAGAAAAGAACCCCAGAAAAGTGTACCTGGAGAAATGATTTCAATTCCATCCAAGGAAAAACAGATTGAACTGAATGCAGGTTGAATTGAAGCTTTAGTCGAAACTCGATGAACGGCTCCACCGTCCCCTCAAGTAGTCCTCTAAAGAGGTGCTGCTGTTCTGATCCACACTACTGATTGATGCAAAGTCGTCTTCTACATCAATAAGTGCAAGGCTTAGGTGTGATTTCCGGCTCGTGTCTACATAAACTTCATCGTCATTCACATCCCCGCCTTCATTTTCCTCTTGCTGGTATGAGTTTGTCCACTTCTCTATGGTTTCCTGCCCTTTCAGGAGCTTTAATACCTGGTTAAAAAACGTGCGAAAATTGATTATTTAGCACGAAATAAGGCCATGCTGAAAGCCGGGTCATTCTTTAGATTACCTGGCTCATATGTGGACGAAGGCGAGCAGATCTTGTCAAGCAGAGGGTAGCTGCAAGGATCATTCTCTGCATTTGGCTGTCATCAACATTTCCATCCAAAGCCGGATCCAGAATTCCTCTCAGCTTTCCGCTTTCCAGTATTGGTTTTGCCTGGATGGGATTCCAGTATTTGTTAAGCCCCTTAAATAACGAAGAAGTATGATCCGCGACAGATAATAGTAGTAGAAGCGCGAGGTTCTTACCCACATGACCAAGCTTTCTTGCCCCTTGGACGAATCAATCGGCTTCCTTCCTGACAAAAGCTCAAGAAGTACCACTCCGAATGAGTAGACATCAATCTTGCTGCTGACCTTGCCATACATGAAGTATTCAGGGGCAAGGTAACCGAAGGTTCCTACTACATCATGGTAAGTTTCGAAAGATGAATTCGTAGGACCCCACACAGCAAGGCCATAATCAGATAACTGCAGGCAATGATTGTAACAGAGAATTAAGCACACATTACAAATAATTCGAATGGATGATACCGCAAAGCATAATGTAAGAAGTTGTCGGTGTACCTTAGGTTCAAATCCTTCAGAAAGCAGAATGTTGGAGGATTTCACATCTCTATGGATCACAGACCTCGAGCACCCGGTGTGTAAGTAATTCAAGGCATCAGTAATCCTGACAGCTACCTTGAACCTTGCTTCCCATGGCAAAATCTCTTTCACATTTCCGTCACCTGCATTGCAGTAACATAAAATCGATCAAAAGCCTGATTGAGGATCAAAAAAAGAGATTGATTCATAGTATGAAGCAAGTATTTACTGTGCAAGTAATCCTCTAAGCTCCCTTTGGACATGAATTCGTGAACGGATATTAGCTCGCTGTTCTCTATACATACTCCAAGCAATGATGTAATGTTTTTGTGTTTCAATGACGAGATAATGTCTATCTCCAGCGAAAAATCTGTCCATGCCGCCCTTGATGATTTCGTGACCTTGACTGCCACAGGCCTGCCATCTGGGAACCGACCCTTGTAAACCCTGCTACAACCTCCTTTTCCGATCAAGTTTTCTGCATCGGAAAATCAGTATCGTATGAGATCAACAAAGAGAAATGATATAATAAAGAGAGTGTATAGTTTCAAAAGGTTGGAAAGGCCAGGACCTGAAGAGAACTGCGAGGTTGAGCTCTTTAGAACTTCGTAACTGAACCAGGTGAAATTGGACGGGCTTATTTCACAAGGGAAACCCGGGTCCTCAGGTATCTCGCCCCAAAAGGAATGGCTAGTTCTCCGACTATCCGGGCTAGCACCGGAATTTCCTCTTCCAAGAGGGCTCTCTAAAACACTAAATGAAAAATCAGAGCTATCGCTTTGTGGAGTTTCGGGTGGAGATCGGCTAGGCAAGTTCATCACCCATTGAACAACTGACATCTTTCTTGCTTCCAAGGCAGTATGGGTTGGTAAGCTGGGTTTTCGTAGCAAAGGCCACCCGGGCTTCTTCTCCATAGTGCCTTCCATGGAGAAACTACCAAATCTTGAATGAGTTTTCTTGCTATCTGTTGAATCTTCAACATCTTCAGGGAACTGAGCCGCCTCTGACATCTCAGAATAAGAGAATTCAGACTTATTCTCAATTGAAAGGGCACGTCGAAATGTGAGGAAGCTCGGCTTGGGATCTCTTCCTGGAGTCACTAGAGTTGAAATCGAAATCGAAGTTAGTTACTCATGACCAATCAAACTAGAGCCAAAAAGGATATGATGAGTAAGCAAGCCATCAAAACCTGCTACTTGGCCATTAGAGCTCCTTCTGAAGACAGCTTTGCCATTGTGGATGCTGAGTACCTCAATGCTCAATGGCAAATGCTTCGTGCAGTACTTCGCCACCGACAACCAACCTCTACAAGAACCCAATTCTGGTAACAGTAAATCAGAAAGAACCACAAGAAGCAATCCTAAAAATAACCAAAAAAAATAAAAATCATCTCTTGAATGAGATTAAAGGCTTATTCAGCTTACCCAAGAGCGGTTTGCTTGCTTGTTCCCACAACCAGAGCTGAAGCATGGGAGGATTTAGCCTCTTTCACCAGGCTCTTACGGATCGAATTCCCTTTCAATACAAGGCCATGGAGATTAACCTGAAAAGATCAATTCACGAGTCAATCTTCCCCTTCTTTTAAGGTATCCCCAAAAATAAGGTAACCGAAAACCGACCTTCTTAATGTCACAAAGCCCTCTATAACACTCCAAGAAACAATCCAAGATCACCTTCTCCTTTGCAACATCATCTATACATACCATGGCAAACCAATTCACATAAAGCTCAATCAAAAAACATAATCACAGGGGACTGAAATGAAGAACAAATCACAGCTAAAATCGGTGTTTACCTGATTTTCTACACACATGTAAAGCAACCACTTGGTCTCCTGGCTCAGCAACCTTAAAAATTGCCCAGCTGATAAGCTCTCTCCCTTGACAATCAAATGTGATCCCAACCAAAACATTCCTCCCTTTACCAATCTTAGCCTCCTTGTCAGCTATCATCTCTGTGATTCTGTACTGTTTAAAAAAAATAAAACCTTGAACTGGTAGGGGGGCAATTCATCAAACACCTGGTGATCACCAACTAAAGGGTCTTCAAAGGAGGAACAAAAGAAGCCTCCGAGCTCAAATCCCCATGGAATTCTTCATTCATGCTTTGAATTGAGTGACATAAAGGGAGGGTCCAAACATTATTGGCCAAAAAAAAAAGGATTAAAAAAAGATTTAATTGAAGGTGGGTCACTCAAGAACAAAGCAGGAGAAGACAAGGACAGCAACAGGAGCAACCCCAACCAAAAGGAAAATTCCCTTTGTATTTTAATTGGGCACTTCTATATATCGTTCAAATAATCAAATACATTCAAAGTTCAACTCCAGCCCCCACCCTAAACAAGGCTAAATATATATATTTTTTTTAAAAAATTGAGTATTCAAATTGTGCATTTAAAAATAGGGCTCTAAATGTAGCGCCAAGAATCACACCACCTACAAACCAACCACCACAACCACTAAAGGGCAACGCAGGATCAAGACCTAGATTCCCAAATCAGCTTACAGATTACAGGAAAATGTACATCTTAATGGTTAATTTGATATAAGTTCTTCTGATCACTGCTAAATTGGGGAATTTGGAAGGCAATCGAAAAATTGTCGGCAAGAGATGGAAGAGGAAATGTGAGAGAAAATGAAGAAATTGATGGAAACTATGAAAGAAGGGTATAAATTAGTAGAGCTGGGTAAGCAAAATATCCTCCGGTCACCGCCATTGGAGCGGCAAATGGGGCTGGAAATCCTCACCGGCTATCCAGGGTTTACGCCCACCCGTTTTTCCCCTTTTTAGTTTTTTTTTTATATTTTATTTTATTTTTGCTACCAATTTTAGTAATTGCTGTTTTGGATGGAATATTTTTTTTTAATTTAGAAATCCATTGATGCCATTACCAAATCTGTTGATTCTACAAATGTGTATGTAGTTACCCAGTAGCCTTGTAGTAATGGTGAAAAATTCAGATGATTTCGGGGATGGCACATTGACAACACGGAATCTGCATCATTTTTAATTTTTTATTGCGTTTTGTATTAAGTAAATTTCCTAATTTGTCCCAATGTTTACAAATAGGTTTATAATTTATCAAATAAATCATTCACGTTTTTATTGCGTTTGGTATTAAGTAAATTTCCTAATTTCTCCCTATGTTTATCCAATAGCTTTAATTCACTTTAAACCACCTTTAATGGTGGTTCTATAAGAACCATAAATAATTTTTAAAATACAAAAAATAAATTAAATATCATTTTTTTTATTAAACCAATGT
The DNA here is from genome assembly GCA_037127255.1 of Persicaria tinctoria. Lineage (NCBI taxonomy): Eukaryota > Viridiplantae > Streptophyta > Magnoliopsida > Caryophyllales > Polygonaceae > Persicaria > Persicaria tinctoria. The sequence continues at coordinate 68,214,155 of JBANSL010000009.1, forward strand.
CATTATGTGTGATACCATCTTTATCCATGATACTCCTAGTACTATAGATAATTTTTTAAAAGAAAAACAAAAAAAATGTCAGATTTTTATTAATCCAAGAAATTTATGTGAGGTGAGTATCATAGTATGATACCCACTTTATTGGCTCTCTCTCATTTTATAGTATTTTATTATAAAAAATAGTTATGATACTCAACCCCAATACCATAATTAAAGATGCTCAGAAAATATGTATGTATCATATATATGATACTTATTTTATTGGTTCTCTTCCACTTTTGTATTTTTATTTTTAATAGGTTATGTTACTCAACTAGAGTACCACCATTAAAGACGCTCTTATAATTTATCAAATAAATCATTCATATTTCAACTCGAGTTTATTGTTTCAGGGGAAAAAATATTTAAGAAAAAGATGTCATTTTAGATATTTTGTGTTTGCTTTTAAAAATTGTCCTTGTATTTATTAGAGAAATATTAAATATGGTTTTTAATAATAAAAAGGTAGACATAATTTATAATTGACGAATAGGGTATTAAATAGTTTTTTTTTTATTTGAAATGTTCCTTGTTAATCCTACTTTGCCCCAATCCTAATTTTCTTTTTAAATTTTTTGAAGATAAGATAACTATTGCAAAAGAGAATTCAAAGACATTTTCACCACGTCGTTTTTATGATGCGTGAGAGAGATGTATTAATTAGTGGTTTATTACTTTTATATAATGTATTTATCTTATTAATTAATTAATAAGACGTTGTAAAAATACTTCCGGCCGGGTGTTACTATTTGCACCATCATTTTTTGTACTATTTACATTATAAAATTAATATTTTTGGTTTTTAAAAAAATCGTTTGGGAATTGGGAGTTATATATCTATAATTAAAAAATCATACTTAAAAAAAATATTGACTTTTGAGTGTAAATAGTAAAAAATGAGGGTACAAATAACAAATTCGATATTTTATGCTTGTTATAAATATTAAGTTATGCAAATGAATATGTCAAAAGCATTTTCATTCTTCATCATTTTCGTATGCCCACTTTCTTTCACACGCTCACATGTATATAATTAGGACGTACGTATTTTTTTTTATACATATTATAGGCAAAACTTATACTCAGTATATTCCTTAGGTACAAATTAACATCAACTTAATTTACTCTTTTATAATAAGATGACGGCAACAATAACACCACAACAGTTTTAGTCCATTTTGCTATAGTATGGTCTAGGGAGTTGAGATGTACGTATCATTTCTCCGATTATATTAAAATGATGTTTCCAAATAAACCAAAGTAAAATATAAAGTACAATAATAAAATTTGGAACACCCACAGAACAAACAGAAAATAAGAGGCACAATATATCATGACATGTCAGGTGGGAATATGAAAAGATAATAAAGAAAAAACAAAATTGAAGCCGGAATGGGAAAGCCCTAGGTGTGCTTGTACTACATATAAATAGATTATCCCTTCTCAACGATCTCTGCAATAATAACAGTTCTCTAATAATAACAGTTCTCTAATGTAGTATTATGTTTCTAGCCATACACTCAGTTAGGTCCAATATAGCAAGGTCCTGTTTTATTACCCTTCTCCAACTTTATAATGTCGCCCTCTGTCACGTCGTATACTATCAATTGGGGGGCAGTGCACCAAAATGGAGCAAAATCTGGTTAGGACATTGGGAAGGGGAAAACTTCTCACAATTTCGAAAATCGTGGCTGGCTGAGATGCTGGCTAATGGGCTTGCAGGTCCAATCTATTAGATTGGGCTATTTTTATATATATATTTTTTGAAAATGTAATTGGATAGTTTTCTACGATTTTCAAAACCGTAACAGGATAGTTTTTCACAGTTTAGAAAACCGAAAACACATATATTCCTGCGGTTTTCAAAACCGTAACCGACATCGTATATATGACGAGATTTTATCTGTGCGACTGGTGCAATAGGCCATCCTATTCTAGTGTTAAGCTTTTGCAACGAATCGGATGGTTGTCCCTACGTCGTGTAGTGATAGTATCACACTCCGAAGTGTGATTTTGATAGTATATTGGGTCAACAAGTAACGTGCATTGTCCAAACCAGCACTAATTTTGATGCTATTTGTAATAATGAAATGTCAAAACATTGAAAATCTAATTCCTTGTTCCTAAAGCCATGTCCATCCACTCAGTCAAAATATATATTAATCTTCCTAGCTTGTCCTGATTATTTGACTCATACTATGTTTTTTATTAGGAAATTTTGTGTTATATATAAATACTAAAACCTTCAATTAAAAGGTTACGTTTTATTGGAATTTTCAGAAAATCTATGTATAAATTATTTTTATGGCAGTCGAACGTCGCTGGTAAGTTATAACTTTGCATCACCTCTACTCAACTCTAAAAGTAATTATTCTTTCAAGCAACCGACGGTCATTTTTTGTCGTCCTTGACTTTTTGACAATAAAAAATACTCCACAATAAACAATAAATAGTAATTGTACACACGTGAATGTGTACCCTCGAGCCAGAAACTATAGAATAAGTAAAACTGAAACAATTTCCCTAAAATAAATAATGATAATAAAGTAAAATAATAAACAAATAAATTTGCAGAAAATGCCAATTAAGTCCAGAGTTTTTTTATAAAGTAAAAATTTGAGATCAGACATGTTTCATTCTAGAGAAGCTGGTAAAATATCGACAGACGAAAACACCGTCACAGACAAATACAACTTTCACACATGGAATAAATAGAAAAAAGCGCACTGAGCAGGCTAAACCGTAACACTAAAACTGGAACCAAGGCCAAACGAAAACCAATTAGCCAAAGAAATAGACGAGGATCAAGTCAAAAACCAACATAGTAGCATCGCTAATCTATGAGCCAGTGTGATGTCCGGATTCAGCTGGTTCCATACTCATTTTGTCTAGGCTAAAGGTTGTTAGGCTAAAAGGGTGTGGACACGTGTATGGCTGGGAAGCAACTGGCAGTTGAGATTGTAAGGCTATAAAGCCAGCTCCCTCTTCCTTTAGCTGTAAGATTTCCAGACATAACAAGCTAATAACAAACTGAGTTTTCTTCCTCCAATTCACTCTGATTCTTGTGGTATCAGAGCTAGGAATGAATTGGTGTTGAGTTTTCGAAGTTTTGAAGTGATTAAGTGTTCATGGGAGACACATACGCTTCAGTCGTGCGAAATCAGAATGGAGATCAAAGGAATCAGATCGGAGATCAGCAATTTCAGGCGTCATCAAATTGAAGCGAGCTCGGACAGTCCAGGAGCGCAGCTTGTCGCAGTTGTGTTCAAAGGAACCAATTTTCTGAGCTGGATGCGGAATGTGAAAATGGCGCTGGGAGCCAAATTGAAGCTTGGATTCATTGATGGATCCATCGTGAAGCCTCCAGATGACTCTCCGAACAAGCAGAGGTGGCTGAGAGCCGACTATATGGTGCGATGTTGGCTTGCCAATTCAATGGACAAGTCAATCTCAGAATCGTTGATGTTTTCTGGATCTGCGCGGGAACTTTGGGAAGAAATCCTCGAGAGGTATGGACAATCTAATATACCTCTTCTTTATCATCTAAGGAAGGATCTAGGTTCTGTAAGACAAGGATCGAACTCTGTTGGGGATTATTTCTGGAAATTGAAGAAAATCTGGAATGAAATTGATTGTGTAGAAGGATCACCGAGATGTATGTGTAGTGCTATGGAAAAATGCACATGCCAGGTGATCAAGAAGATGATTGAGATGGAAGAAAGGAACAAGTTATTGCAGTTTTTAATGGGACTGAATGAAGGATATGATTCAGCAAGAAATCAAGTGCTTGCCATGGATCCAGTTCCCAATCTGAATAGAGCATTCTACATTGTTCTTAATGCTAGCAGAAATCAGTCCAACAATTAGAAAAAAGATGGAGACAACAAGAAACCAAGGGAAGACTTCAAGAAATGTGACTTTTGTGGCAACAAAGGTCACATTAGAGACACCTGTTACAAGCTCTATGGATTTCCAGTTTGTGATTTTTGTGGAAACAAAGGTCACAAGAAAGAGGCATGTTATAAGTTGCATGGATATCCAGACAAAGAGCATCAATCAAAGGGGAAGCAGTATGGTATATCAGCTGCCAATTCAGTTGATACACAGGCAGGAGACTCTCCACTTGATCAGGGAAAGGAGAGCAAGTTTGACAACAGCCTTGTCATTGCAGTTTTCAAGGAGGCGATGAGGATGATGAAAGGGAAGCAAATCCAAATTGAGAATGATGATTGCTTTGCTGCTGCAAACTTCTCAAGTAACTATAATCCCTCTAAAGCCTTGATGATTGAGAAAATAGTTGGGAAGGATTTCTGGATTGTTGATACAGGTGCCACTGATCATATGATTTATGATTCCACTGCACTTAGAAATAGGCAAAAGCTTCTGAAATCAATTAATATTGCCTTGCCTGATGATTCAGCTGTTACTGTTGACACAGTTGGGATAGTTAGATTCAGTTCAAATCTTGTGTTAAAGAATGTGCTATTGGTCCCATCCTTTAAACACAAACTATTGTCAGTAGGGAGACTACTTGAAGATTCAGGGTCGGTAGCAATGTTCACCTCTGATCAGTGCTTATTTCAGGACCTTATCACTAAGAAGATTGTGGGAAGGGGACACAGAATTAGTGGTCTATACATCATTAAGACAGAGGATGCTGGAGCTGTGATTGATGGTAGCATAGGTGATTTTTTCAGTTCAATAAAAGGCTTGTAGCCAAACTGTTAAGTCTGATAAAGGCCATGAGCTAGAGCTTGTTCATGCTCGGCTAGGCCATAGTTCCATGTCAAAACTTCTGTATTTGGACCAGTTTAAAGACTTAGTCGATAAGGATTTCTTTTGTGAAAGTTGTGTACTTGCAAAACATCACAAAACACCTTTTAATAGAAGTTCTTCTCTGGTTGGGAAGCCATTTGATCTTGTTCATCTAGATCTCTGAGGTCCCTATAAATGTCAAGCTCATGATGGAGCCAAATATTTCTTGACCATCCTTGATGATCACAGCAGATATACTTGGACATATTTGCTGGCATCCAAGTTACAGGTTCTGAATTCTATAAAAGGATTCTTGATTTATGCTGAGACTCAATTTGGGTGTAAAGTCAAGACTCTTAGAAGTGATAATGGTTCAGAATTTGTCCAGAGTGCTTGCAAAGAATTGTTTACAGTTACGGGGTTGGTGCATCAAAGGAGTGTTCCTGGTGTCCCACAGCAAAATGGACGAGTTGAGCGCAAGCACATGCATCTGATTGAAACTGCAAGAGCTATGAGGTTGCATGCCAACCTCCCAATTCAGTTTTGGAGTGACTGTGTTACAGCTGCCACTCATGTCATCAACAGATTGCCTAGTTCAATTCTTCAATGGAAAGTTCCTTTTCAGATACTTTTCAATACAGTTCCTGCTTATGATGATCTCAGGGTTATTGGTTGTTTATGCTTTGGCAAACGTCGGGTTGCTGTCAAGGATAAATTTGGAACACAATCTATCAAGAGTGTGTTCTTGGGTTATCCTGGTAGAGTTAAAGCATACAAGTTACTTGACTTGGAGTCAAGAACTGTGTATTTTAGTAGAGATGTGATCTTTAAGGAGGATGTTTTCCCTTTCTCAAAGTCAATTGGTACTCAGACAATTCCTCCCAAAGTACTTCCCATGGTCAATCCTGCTGCTGATATTGATCTTCCCATTTTCAGTAACTCAATGGAGGAAGGAGTAACTGTGCACTCTTCTGTGACCTCACCTGTGCACTCAATTGACAGTTTTGAGCAACCTGTGCACTCTCCTGTGCATTCCCATGAGAATGTATCTGACAGTGGTTCCTCACAGATATCTCCACCAAAACAAGTGCAACATTTGGCTCCTGCTCCAGCCCCTAGACCAGTCAGGAACAGACATGTTCCTTCACATCTTCAAGACTTTATTTGTCCAACAATTTCTTCATCATAATCTGAATCCTTTATGGTCAGACATCTATATGATATGTCTGATTTTTCTTCAGAATATGTGGCTTCCTTCAATGCCATGATGACAGTTAAGGAACCTTCTTCTTTTAAGGAAGCTTCCAAGGATCCTAGATGGATTGAGGCCATGAGAAAGGAGATGGATGCTCTGATGATCAACAAAACTTGGGTGGTTACTGATCTTCCAAAGGATAAAAAGGCTATTGGCTATAAGTGGATCTATAAGGTCAAGTTCAAGTCAGATGGAACAATTGAGAGGTTCAAAGCAAGGTTGGTAGCAAAGGGTTTTACTTAGGTGAAGGATAAGGATTACAAACTTACCTTTTCACCAGTTGCTAAACTCACCACTGTTAGACTGATCTTAGCTTTTGCTACTACTAAACACTGGGATGTCCATCAGCTAGACATCAACAATGCTTTTTTGCATGGTTTTCTGGATGAAGATGTGTATATGAAGTTACCTGAAGGGTTCCTTACTGAGCACCAAGGGCAGGTATGTAAGCTGCAGAGATCTCTATATGGTCTCAAGCAAGCCTCTCAACAGTGGAATCTGGAGCTGTCAAAATTTCTTTTCACAGTTGGCTCTGTGCAATCCAAGTCTGATTACTCTCTATTCATCCATGATGATCATGGTTTACAAACCATTGTTGTAGTTTATGTAGATGACCTTTTGCTCACTGGATCAAATGCCAGTTTCATTCAGGTTACTAAGGCCAAGCTTCATTAGGCCTTTACAATTAAAGATCTGGGTTTGGTCAGATATTTTTTGGGAATTGAGGTAGCCAGATCTAACAATGGTATGCTTCTTAATCAGAGGAAGTACATTGCAGACATCATTCATGATACTGGTTTAACTGATTGCAAGGAGTCTCCTTTTCCCCTTCCTAGAGGTTTAAAGTTGTCCATTGATGATGGGGAGCTGTTACCTGATCCTGAATCTTATAGGCGTCTGATTGGCATGCTATTATATCTCGACTTGACAAGGCCTGATCTTTCCTACTCAGTCCAGCATTTGAGTCAATTTTTGAGCTCTCCCATGCTGCCTCATATGCAAGCTGCTATACATGTGGTCAGATACTTGAAGCATACCATCAACTAGGGTCTGTTTTTCTCAAGCAACTCCACATTACACCTATCAGCTTATAGTGATGCTGACTGGGGTGCCTGTCAGTTTACAGCTCGATCACTCTCTGGGTATTGTGCTTTCCTTGGCACCTCCCTTGTGTCTTGGAAAACTAAGAAACAGAAAACCGTGTCTAAATCAAGTGCAGAGTCTGAATATAGATGTATGTCAACTGCTGCAAGCGAAGTGGTTTGGTTAACTGGCATTTTTAGGGATCTATCTATCAATGTGCAGTTGCCTGTTACCTTATTTTGTGATAATAAGGCGGCACAACACATTGCATCTCATCGAGTCTACCATGAGCGAACCAAACACTTAAACATCGATTGCCACTATGTTAGAGAACGTATTGAAGAAGGAGTTTTGAAGACTGCCCATGTACCTTCATCTCTCCAGTTAGCAGACATTTTGACAAAGCCACTTGGAGAGGTACAACATCGATCATTTTCATTCAAGTTGGGCTTAGTTGACACACCCCCAAGTCCAACTTGATGGGGGGAGGGGGGGGGGGGGTATGAGCCAGTGTGATGTCCGGATTCAGCTGGTTCCATACTCATTTTGTCTAGGCTAAAGGTTGTTAGGCTAAAAGGGTGTGGACACGTGTATGGTTGGGAAGCAACTGGTAGTTGAGATTGTAAGGCTATAAAGCCAGCTCCCTCTTCCTTTAGCTGTAAGATTTCCAGACATAACAAGCTAATAACAAACTGAGTTTTCTTCCTCCAATTCACTCTGATTCTTGGCGATTTTGGTGAACTGATATCCAGTTCATATAATCAACGGTACATCAGGACTCGATCTTTTGTGGGTAGTGAAGACGGTGCTCTAAGGAAGTGTCTCCGAAAAACGGTGTCGTCGTGAACACACTACCTCGACTCCGGCTAGATCCAACTCGATCAAATCGTCGAACACACCTTCAACAACCCAAAGCATCACCTCGAGAACACCCATAGCATTAACATAGAAAAGCATGAACAAGCCACACCAGAGTTGGTGCGGTAATGTGGTGGAGATCCATGAAAAAAAAGAAGACACGGTGTGATATGCAAATTTATTAATTTCCCATAAGCTATGCAGGAAGCTCATCATCTCAAATGATTGAAGCAGCGGAAGAATATGGGGATTTCAATTTCCTATGGGCATGCATCACCAACAAATTTTTAGGTATTAATCACGATCAAGCTATCACCTTCCACTTCAATTTTGGACAGTCCAAGCTCCTTAATTCATGTCCAAAATTCTCATCTTGATACCCATTGTTACATGCATGTGTTATATCAAGTGTGAACCTTTTTCAAAAAACTTTTTAGTGTCTAAAAATGATCAAAATTTGAGGCTCCAATATTCATGAGACTTTTGCACCTCTTCAGGATTAATTACGTCCAAAAGGTCAAGATTTTGAAATTTAAAAATAAACTAATAGGCTACCCCATACGTAGAGGCTATCAACTTTTTACTATTAAATAATATGTAGTATTTAGCTCCTTAACCTACGTGCCAAAAAGTAAAAAATCTTATATTTTCGAACGGAGGGATAATAACCAAAACTAAAGTTAATCAAAGTAAACTCTAAATATAAAAACTTTACTTCTTGCTAATATTTTTTATAATTTTATTTATAAGATAAATTAATCGATTAATAGTTTAAAATCAATAAAAAAAATCTAAAAATATTCCTTTGCTGAAGATAGAAGATTAAAATCATTTGGCATACATTTATCAATTAAATTTCTTTAATAAATTTGTACTGAAAAATTATCGTAATTTTAATATTATATATATATATATATATATATATATATATATATATTTGTAAATATTGATTTTTTTTTCAAACTGTACGATACTAACATATTTCCTACTAATATTTTTTTTATTTATGAGATAAATTAATGGGATAATAACCTAAAATCAATAAACAATCTAAAAACCCTACTTCACTAAAGATAGAAAATTAAATGCATTTAAACTAAATTTAATAGTTGAATTTGTTTCATAAATTTGCCTAAAAATTTACATTAACACGTGTAAATAAAAAGAATTGTATATTTTTGTAAATATTTGTTATGACCCGAGGGTCAGTGAGGGTGAATCGAGCTAGAGGAGAGCTCGGGAAGGGAGGGGGCTGCTAGAGAGGGAGAGAGAGAGGTGAAGGTAAAAGAAGAAGAGAAGGCAAGAGATACATGCCGAGGAGAGAGAAGGGTAAGTGATTGGATTATTAAATTCATATATAACATCACTCGCATAATACAAAATTTACGTACACAAATCACCTCTATTTATATATAAAACATTTTTAATAATTCCCCAATTCAATAAAATTTTTTTTATGTCAGACATGTAAAAATGCCTGCTCTTAAGAAATTAAAATAAGATATTATACTTAAAATAAATTTATGCATCATCACATCTTCTATTACTTTAAAATCTATTTTATAAATCAATCATTATAATTTACTTAGTTTCAATATATAAGTACCATATTATTTTTAATATTTGTTTATCATATGTTTTTCTATTTCTTTTTTTTATTCTATTTTATTTTATTTTATTTTATTTTTGTAAAAGTATTATGTTTAATGCGTGTATATATAACTAGCATTTCTTATACATTTTTTTCCCCTAAATACTATGAAATTTAGGTGAGAAATCTTTTCTCAAGGTTCGATCATGGGTTATCGCATAAGATATATATTTAGTATTGGTGTATTTTATATAAAATAAATTTAGATTTTTATAATGTACATTGTGTAGAACTCTAGAATTGATGTAAAGTCCTTCTTGAGGGTTTCCATTCATTGATAAACATATATATATATATATATATATATATATATATATATATATATATATATATATATATATATATATATATATATATATATATATATATATGTTACAAAGGTATTGAGCCTTATTGGGCTTTGAGACCACTATACATTAGGAGACCTATGTAATCTATCAAACCCCCGCAGTTGAAACGGGAGGGGTCCATACAGTGAGACTGGAACAAAAATCAATGAACAATTGTCTAGGTAAACCCTTAGTGAATATATCAGCGTACTGATAAGAAGACGGGACATGTAGAACACGAACATGTCCAATGGCTAACCTTGTCCGTGACGAAGTGGAGTGGAGATCAAGCTCAATGTGCTTCGTGCGTTGATGCTGGACTGGGTTGCTAGCCAGATAGACGGCGGAGACGTTGTCAGTGTAGACGAGAGTGGCCTTCTGAAGAGGGCAACAGAGCTCAAGCAGGAGATTGCGGAGCCAAGAGCACTCGGAGACAACGTTGGCAACACCCTTGTATTCGGCCTCAACGCTGGAGCGAGACACGACAGACTGACGCTTGCCTGACCACGACACAAGGGTGTCGTTGAGGAAGACACAGTAACCAGATGTGGAGCGACGTGTGTCAGGACAACCACCCCAATCCGCATCAGTGTAATCCATAAGATCAAGCTTAGAGGAAGGAGTGATCGTGGTGCCGAGCTCGAGGGTGCCGCTGATGTACCGAATGATCCGCTTCAAGGCCTGAGAGTGGGGCTCTCTGGGTGCATGCATGAACAAGCAGACCTACTGAACCACGTAACTGATGTTAGGCCTGGTGAAAGTAAGATACTGAGGCGCACCAGCGAGGCTCCTGTACAACGTTAAATCATCAACCAAAGGACCAGAATGAGCACTGAGCTTGTTGGATGTATCGACAGGGGTGGCGACAGGATTACAATTACCCATCTTGGCCCGAGCACAATCTCAGCAGCATACTTGCTCTGAGAGAGAAACGGGACAGACGCATGCTGCTGAACAACAACTCCCAAGAAGTAAGACAACTGACCCAAATCTGACATGGCGAACTCAGCACTCAACTGGAAGATAATCGACGTCCGAAGAGCATCAGAAGAGGCGGTGGGAATGATGTCGTCGACATACAGTAAAAGAAATGCCATGTTTGAGCTGCTTCAATAGATGAACAGGGACGAGTCCGAGCGGCTGCCACTGAAACCCAAGCGTAGCAGATGAGAAGCAAAGCGCTGAAACCAAGCTCGCGGAGCCTGTTTCAGACCATAAAGAGAGCGCTTCAGGAGACAGACGTGCTTAGGACGATCAGTATCAGCAAACCCCGGCGACTGAAACATGTATACCGTCTCATTCCGGTGACCATGCAGAAAAGCGTTCTTGACATCCAGCTGATGAATGGCTCAGTTGCGCAACAATGCTAAGCTCTGGCATTGGGTGGCGGATCCGGGTTGCAGGGGGCCGGATCTGGTGAAGCCGGTGGTTGTGGGCAGGGGACAACGAGGGAGCGGGAGATCGGAGAGGGGCTGCGGACCTGGGTTCGGCTTGGGGCTCAATGTGCGGCCGAGAGGGGTGGTTGGAAGCGGGGAAGGGGCGGGATCTGAAGAAGAAGAAGGAGACCGGACTGGTGAAGAGGATGAAGGCGACGACGTGGGGGAAAGTCTGAGGAAGAAGACCAGTGAGACGGGAGGATCAATTTAGGGTTTCGTTAGGAAGAAAAAAGTCGTGATACCATGTAGAACTCTAGAATTGATGTAAAGTCATTCTTGAGGGTTTCCATTCATTGATATATATATATATATATATATATATATATATACACACACACACACACACATATACTAAAACCGATGCATTGGTGCCTACGTGGCGGCGTGTGAGTGCATCTGCATACGTGGCGGCACGTGAGTGCATCTCGCAAAACTTTCTCCCGTCAAAAAGGAAATCTAATAAAAACAATTATTTTATTTTACCATTAACACATATAATTGGATATATGTAATATCTTATAAAAGAGTAAATATTATATAAGGAAAAAACTATATCAATATAATTAAACGTAGTGGTAATAATAAAAATAATTAATAAAACTAATTTTCATAGTTATACTTACCAAAAATATTAATAGATAAATATGTAATATTTGATAGGTGCTATTTTATTTATATTTAGATTATTTTTGGTGGAAAGAATTATTTATATCAAAATAAATCATTTAATAATTGTTATTTTATATCTATCTATATTATTTTTTAAGGACAAAATAAATAATTAAAATATTATAGCCATATATGTAGCCACAATCTATCCGTACATAGATATTTTAGTAAACTAATGTAATAAATATATACTACATATTTAACAAAAAACAAATATTAAAATATTTTTAAAAATCAACTATCTAATTAAATTACATGAGATTTAATTAACCATAGATTAGGAAAAAAAAAAACTTTTACTTAGTACCTTATAAATGTGAATTTCATTTATATTTTGAGAGAATCTAATTAAAAGATATTTAAATTATATATAACCTATCGAACTAATTTTATTTATATTTATATTATTTTTTGGAGGAAAAAATAATTTATATTTAGATTTAAGGCACTCCCCGTATACAGGACGGGATTTACACTAGTATATATACTCCCTCCGTTCAACAAAACTTGACGTTTTACTATTCATGCACGCTTTTTTAGGAGCTAAAAACTATATAAAATATCGACTTTTTAAATAAATTTTTTAAACAATTTCGTAGTTATTATTAATAAGTACAAACTTGATAAAAAAAATTTTAAAAAAAATGAATATTTTATATAGTTTTTATCATTCTAAAAAAGCGTGCATGAATAGTAAACGACAAGTTTTGTTGAACGGAGGGAGTATATATATAAGTTACAAAGGTATTGAGCTTTATTGGGCTTTGAGCCCACTATACATTAGGAGACCTATGTAATATATCATATTGGAAAAAAACTAATTAATTATTTGGAGTAATTATATAAAATTTTAAAGTAGTCGTCTAGTAGATGCTGTCTATTATGATTGATTTTATTTTTATTTTTTATTTGGGGTGGGGTGGGGGGAAGTTTAACTGTTTTATAATTTGCAGATTATAACGGAGATTAGGATACTTTTTTCAATTCGTCATATTTTCAGGGAAGCAAATACGGTTGCAGATTGGATTGCGCATATGGCTTACTGTATCCCTGCCGACGAAGTTCTGGAGGCCAATGAAGAACTGCGTGTTCTCGTCCGTAAGGACGCTCTAGGATTGGGTTAGACCACTCGTGGTCTCCTATCCTAAATCTTTCCTTGTATTAAAAAAAAAATTGCAGATTATTTTATTTTTATATGTATTAGGGATTTGTTAAAAATATTTTATGAATAAGGATTTTTTTATATATAATTTCCGCGCGCATGCGGTCTAATCGTATTTGGATTGTACAAATTACTTTTTATATATGTGTAAATATTTATATATGCCAATAGTTGTAACTTGATTGTTTTCCTTACAAATGTTGTACACGCTAGTTTTTATATGCGTGTAAATATTCATATATACAAATAGTTCTAACTGAGTTATTTTCCTTATACAATTCTATAATATATAGTAAAGATAATAATTGCATCATTATAAGAAACTATAAGTATATTATTTTGAAATTTTTTAAGGTAATAAGAATGATGTCTTTCAATTAAAAAAATATAAAGAAAGGTAGTCTTTTAAAAAATTTATTAATCAAAACAAAAAAGAAACTCAAAACGTACTAAATATTTTTTTAAGAATTCATAGTTCCTAGAAAATGTCCGTTTCAATATTATTATTTCATATATTAATTTAGAGTTATAAATTAACGTTTCGGCTATATACACCGCAAATCCCACGTGCAAGTTGGGTGAGAGCCACCCAAACCCGGACGTGCAAGCACGTTTTTTTTTTTAATAACGTGCTTGCACGTCCTTGGAGACGTGCTTGCACGACTTCAGACGACATCCGGATGACGACAACGTCTTGAGCGACCTCTTCCTGGCGCATCCCGGCGGGATACGCCTTCTCCGAAGGTTCCATTACGTCATCATAATGGACAACACATACAAAACAAATGCGTAAGTTATTTAATTACGATTACATTATTGCACATATAGCCAATTATAAAGTATTTTATATGTAACATATTTACACTTGCAGATATGGGATTCCTTTGTGCGAGGTGGTCGGGTTCACACCCTCAGGCGATACTTACTGCATCGCCTATGCCTTCATGTCGCAAGAGAACGAAGACACATACGCCTGGGTGTTGCGACAGCTTCAGATCTTGCTTGGGACGGTTCAGCCTCAAGCTATCATGACTGGTCGAGAGCTAGGTCTCTTGGCGGCGCTGAATGTTGTCTTCCCCGACGTCCAACATCTCCTTTGTTGGTTACACGTGACGAGAAGATGCGAGGAAGCAGCTCTGAAGATCACGAAGAATTTAAACCACGCTGGCATCTTTAAGGGCAACTGTTGGGGGCTGTTCGAATTTAGGTCGGAGGAATCATTCAACCGACGTCGTCGGGCGCTACGAGCTGCATGGCACCCATTCCCAGGTGTGGTGGCGTCTTTGGAGTCGGTTTGGCTTCCATACAGCAGGAACATAGTACGGTGCTACGTAGATAATGTCTTCCATCTCGGCACCCGTACGACAAACAGGTACAACCTTACTTCATATCTCCCATTACAATATGATATAATATCGAATATTTAGTGGTATGCACTTCAATGTGTACAGAGTTGAGGGTCAACACAAGGTTCTGAAGGAGGCACTTCACTCATCGACTGGTGACTTCCGCATCGTGATCGATGCAATCCATAGAGTCAACGATTGTCAACTGCATGAGCTGCAAACTGCTTTGGAGATCGACCGCTTCAAATGGCCAACAACGGCGTATAAAGTCAACCTTTTCGATGAGGTAAAGACTTTAATCTCCAAAAAGTGCTTCGATTATCTGTACATGATGTGGCAGGACGTCGTGAACCAAAAGGTTCCTCCGGTATGCACGGACCGACATTGGAGGGTTTGTTACGGGATCCCTTGTGTCCATGAGATTCAGGCATACGTCAACTCCGGTACTCCGATACCCGCCGAGGACATCCACCCGTTCTGGATGGATTTGAAATGGACTGACCTCGACGACACCCCATTGCCGTATGAGCTGTCATCTTCATACACGGCTTCCAACGATGTATGCGAGGATGAGCTGCACCCACCCTCATCAGCAAGCGTCCGAAGGAAGGGGAGGCCTCGGGGGTCGAGGAATGCCTGCAGAACCAACCCGTTGCCATACGAGGAGGTAAGGGAAAGGTTTGAGAGAGAAGAAGCGCGTGCTGCTCGAAATGCTGCTCGGCCTCATTCACAAGCGACCTCAGCTCGACGTGGACGTGATGATGTGTTCGGAGGGTTCAACTGGGGTCGAAACAACGTTGATCCCTTCATGCTCGGTCATATTGAGACGGTGAGGGACACTGTTGGAGATGGTCATTGTGGCTACCGTGCTTTGGCGGCTTTGACATCACCGATCGGCGAGACTGCTTTCCCGGAACTCAAAACGTTACTATGCAATCACTTGGAGGATCACGCCGTTCTGTACGCCGGTTGTTAAATGAGAGAGTACCCATTCCAGCAGTTCGTCGACTACCAGAGATGGGCCGGAGCCACACATGGTGATAGGAGACGGTGGATAGAGCTACCCATCATGGGTTTAGTATTTGCGACGGTATATCATATTCCTCTCGTCGTCCTAGATTGGCATCATCCGTTCACATGTCTCCCCATGATCTCATCAACATCTGCTAACAACCCTCCCCAATCAGCAACTCTTGGTGTAGCCTGCATCGGAAACCAATACCATTTTGCCGCGGTACGACTTCAAACGTCTTTTTTATTACCTATTCATGCTTTTCATACATATGTCAATACTCTAACTCTAAATTTTTGTTCTCATAGATCTGGTTGCGTCCTAACGCTCCTCTTCCGCCGCCTCCACTAGAATGGGTCGAACATCATCATCCGAGCGTCGAATGATGGGATGCTCCGTTTCAAGCTCAAATTGAGAGATTTAGAGCCTTGCGTGCCGAGTCCGGCCGTCCTTTACTATTTTCCTAGACTGTATTCAACAACTTTATTAAAATTATGAATGTAAACCTTTTTTTCCGTTCCTTGTAACGTTATTCGCATATTATCCGAATGAAAACCTTAACAATTCTTGTGTTCTGTTTAATTTGACCCTAAATCCATCAAATCCACTAGCTAAACACAATTTTATCAATTAACATTACAAAACCGTCGGAAAACCTAAACCCTAACCCTAAACCCTAAACCCTGCAAAACCCTAACTAGGGTTTGCACGTCCTTAAGGACGTG